>OX235277.1:26461040-26785051 GCA_944472155.2 Trichobilharzia szidati | reverse complement strand
CAGGCAATAGCGGATCCAGGTTCAAACAACTGTAGATAAGGCAATGAAGTATATATATGGTGCTGCTGAAGCCCTATGTTCCACTCAAAATCTAAGGAAACAAAAATAATCTGATTGGTTTTATGAATATATCTGTTGGATATCAAATGCGACTTTACAGTTCTTGAAATATAATAATTTTCTGTCTAATGCTATATTTGAATATATATTCCTCTCCGTGAAAGATAAAACTCATCGGACTATGCTTTATATTAATAAAAGCGGTTTAGTACCAAAACATCAACAGAACAGAAATGTGAAATATATATATCTGATTTATTTGAAATCAGAAACATAATAATAATAATCGATATCAATAAGTACATGAAAATTTAAAGATTTCAATTTGTATTACTAATAAATTTGTTTATCAGTAGTATGATTACAAAAATACTAAAAAAACGGAGTGAGGGAAATTCAAACAAACTGAAAAATTAATAATAATAATAGCAATAATTTATGGTGGACGATGATGATTGTACATGTCATTCACACTGTGCCTAACTTGACTAGAATATGAAGGCGGAGTAAAGTTAGAGACGGAGGAGGAGGATGGTGATAATATTAATAGTGAAGGAGTCGAAGAATTGTTCGACAGAGAGGAGTAAGAGGGAGCATTATGCGAAGAATATTCTACGGTATTATTATTACTATTATTGTTATTAATACTACTAACACTACTATTATTTACATGTATTAATGAGCTGCTGGACCCTTCAAAAATCTGATCCAATCCAATCTCATCGCCTAAATCAATTAGATTAGAAAAGTTCTCTGATAATTTTAACAAATTTTGGTTAACTGTTAAATCTGTAGTTTGTCTAAACATAGAATTATTCAAAGGATTCGAATTTCCTGTTGTTGATGTTGTCGTCACCGAACTAGTAGGCGATGTTAGCGTCTGAGAATTAGTCAGCGGTGTTTGAGTTTCTGTCGCTGAACGTATTATATACGCAAATATTAAACCTAGTATAGTCAATATGGCACCCATAGTAACAATCCGTGCTAATCGATGATTTTCAATGAGATTTGAGTATGCTTCATCTTCATCATCAGAATTTGTACAACATGTACAACAGAGCAAATCAACAAGTATTGATCTATCGACAGGATTTACTGATGTATTCGATATTCCAGGATGATTTGTTAACAATGTATTTGCATTACTGTTATTATTATTACTATTATTTAATTTATTCATGTGTACGTTTGAACTGATTGACCCACTATGTCTGCTTGACCTTGACCTTGATGACTAGTATTACTCATAAATGTATTCAATATATTACGTTCTATTAATCTTTGACTTGAATCGCTATTTCTGATTGACATTTCATTGGAATCATTGTAAATGAGACTTTTACGTTGGTCTGAAGCAAATTCACTATTATTATTCATAGTATTATCATTGTTACGATTCTTTTTTATTGGATTCATTGCATAGTGATCAATTGCTCCTGTCCCGCCTCCAACCCCCGCCAGTTGTAGTTGATTCTTGTGTAAATCCTAAATTATTACTAATTTGTGAAAATATCATTGCAAGGGATTTTCTTGGTTGACTTAATATTGATGAAGTGCGTTGTGGTTGTTGCAGTTGCTGTTGCTTGTGTTCATTCAATTTCTGTGATGTTAACAGTTGTGATGTTGACGGTTGTTGGCGCTTATTTTGATATTTTTCGTGTAATTCATAATACAACTCTTCATCATTCATATTCATTAACTGAGATAATGAGATTTCAGGATTAGTGTAAAGGCTTGCTTTAGGTTTCATCACTTCGTTGTCGTCCTCGTCTGCATCTCCTTCTTGTTCGGAATCCACGTCTTCTCGATGTCGTCTCTCTTCAATATTGTTGTGTTCGTCGCTGTTGCTATTGGTTTTACTATACATATCGTTAATATTATTATTAGTAGCAGGAGGAGTATGAGCAGTATTTACATTGAAATCATGACTGTTCACCTTTTTATTGATTATTTGTCGAATTCGATTTTCACTGTTGCGATTAGGATTACTGGAAGTAAGCTAAAATTTTGAAGAAAAAAAATCATGTGAAATTTAATTACAGTTAGGAAAAACATTTAGAGAAGTTTCTAACCTGGTTTCAAAACATTTTTTATAGAGTAGTTATTCTTCTGATGATATTAGATGGTTGGAGGCAATCGGCCACAGGAAGCCTTGCCTGACCTGGGTTTCGTGCTACTTCGCATTTACAAGTCAGCAAGGCGTTTATGCATCCGCCTCGAAGGAATCCATGTCCCTTCTGATATTCGAACCAGTGTCACCCAGTGCTGCCTGCAGTCAGAGACGTTAACACTGATGTATTCGGGTTCGCGATTGACCTCCTGTGGACTGTAGTGGATGTGCTAGTTACAAGTATCCAATCAAAGTGTCCATTACAGTCCTACAGGAGGTCAATCGCTAGCCTGAATAAGTCAGTGGTAATGTCTCTGACTGCAGGCAGCACTGGGTGACGCGGGTTCTATTCTCAGATGTGACATGAGTTTCCTTCATGGTGACTACAGATAGGCCTTGCTGACTAGTGATCATTTGTATCGATCTTTTTTTCCAAATATTGGTTTTGTGGGGGATTTTTTGTTTGATTGGCTGGAGGATTTGTTCATCAGCTGACATCAGTTAGAGAACCATCGGAAAACCCAGGAGTACTGGACGGCTGTTTCCTGTTTCCTTGTTTGGGACTCTTCACAGTACACACCCATGGGCCATTGGATCGGGTCGTAGTGGCTTAATATTCTACGAGCTCTCCTTGTAATCACAAAACCCTGGGTTCGAAACCCCCTTGGTGGGTGTGTATTGGCGAAGAGTCCCAAACTGGGACAAAACAGCTGTGCATTATCGATTTTTGTTTGTTATTTGTTTTTGCCTTCACTTGTTCTTAAAAGACAGACAGCGACTGATACCAAAATTTTTATGTACTCAGTATTTTTCCCTACAATATTCAAATTACTTAGGTCGCATTCTTTTAAAGATATTGTTAGCTTTTTGTGTTCCCCATTATTCCTGAAAGCCGAACTCTCATTAGTTGTTAATTTTTAAAGTTTATCCATGAGTATAGGTAACGCTGGTCAAGGTCATTTAGATTCTTGTATTTACTCCACACTGTTATCAATTGTTTTAACAGTTTTCAATTTGGACGACCAGAGAATTACTGGAACCAAGAGAGTACCGGATGGTTGTTTCATCCTACCTTGAAGCTGTTCATCAGCACATGGTCATGATCCCACCAGGAGAATAAACCTAGAACCTTCAGATTACACTAGTCGAGTCTGTGGACGACTGATCCACTGGTCGGTTCACAAATTTCAACTTCTGTCAAAGACCTAACTTCTCTTGTTGTTTTCACATGCTCTTTGGATTCTGACTGTGGTGAATGACAATGCTGATTACCGATATTAGAATGTGTTCATTAGCGCGTTGGCTCGTTACACTCTTTATCTGTTATCAACCATTAATACTTATACAAAAATACTGCCTGGATAGGAAGAAAACTTATATAAATACTTATGGAGAATCAATCCAGGATGAATTCCTAGTGAAATAACACCGGTAATACTGTCGAGATTGATGCTGGAATCTCCACTGCTAAAATTCAAATCTTGGTAACCAGCCGAAAAGACACACGAGAATGTATGTGTGCACATATGTATACATACACTTGATACATCAGCAGAAGCTTTTCCACCACCTTACTGAAGTATTTCATCAACAACTGCCTTCTCTGGTTCCATGCTGAATATCAGATGGCCTACCAGAAATGATAAGTAAAAAGGAATCCTGATGTGGTGAGAGCTATCTTCAAGCCAAAATTGTAGACAACAATTTACGTCAATGTTATGTCCCGAATCGGGGTCATGAGAAAAGGCAATAACAAGGCTTAACCTTGAGGAAATCGCCAACCAGTCACAGCAGACTTAGCATGTGCGAATACGATTCGCAGATATATGGCTTAACTTTCTAAGAAATGGTCACAAGCAGTACAGAATAACCTTGAACAAGAAAACAACCAATCAGAAGACGTTGGTTCTCTGCTAACAGTAACGCTAATAATAATGTACATAAAAGTCTAGAAAATATCTATTAATTTTCTTAATAAACGATCTATTGCCTGACCCTTTTCATCTGTCGTTACACTGGTAACGCACAAACAAACAAACAACCTATCACCCACCAGATATGCCAAGAGAAATCAACATGGATTGAGTACACTTTATGCATACTGTTGAATGATATCGCGGTTCGGGTCATCGAGTGGTAAGTGAATGAGGAACGACGTGTTGGGCTCTGATAGTACAAATAATAGGTGAAATAGGGATGTAGTGCTGGGAATAGGAATAATAATGATGATAATATAATGTATGCATACATGAAAGTGAATAACTACTTACTTTTTGTACTGTTGAGCATATCAGTGTCTCAGCACTGACAGATACATTATCATTTTGAGCAGTTTTCACATTCTGTTGATTGTCTCCACCTCCACCACGAACATCATCATCATCGTCGTCATCATCATCATCTGTAATCACTCCCCAACCAGGAAATCTAGCAGATAGACTTAATTTAAGTTTATTAGTAGCAGTAGTAGGATGATTTTCTTTGTTTATCTGAACAGTTGATTCACTGTCTGACTGATTGTTGTTGTTGTTGGTAGTAATGGTTGTGGTAGTAGGATTACTGTCATGTATTGAAGCTTCGTCAGCTGGTTCAATAAATGCAACCCTTGGCTTTACACTTCTACTGGCTACTTCATTGACAATAATTAATTCTGTTAAAGGAGTATTACTCGTAGTCATTGTAGTTGTAGTTGTAGTACTAGTAGTAGCGTTGTTAGATATGGTAGGCACGGATGGATTATTATTATAATGTTTTGTCTCCATTGAATTGTCAGTAACTGTAAGGTTAGATGTATTCTGTTCATAAGTTTTAGAGAGATTTTGTACAACACAGCGTTGACTATTTATAGGTGATGTACAATTGGAATGATTCGAATATTTCAAGTCAGTGTATCTATTGGCAACAATTTCTACTTCATGTATTGATAACATAGACGGGGAGGAACAACTGCTTCTCTCTTCTTTAGTTGATTTCAGTTGGGATTTTTGTTGGTGTTGTCTCTGTGGAGGAGGAGGCGGTGACTGAGGTGACGGTGATGACGCTGATATCGATGATAAAGATGATAAATGTGGTTGGTGTTGAAGATGTCGATGTTTATCATGATGCTGATGCGACTGATGTTGGTATAAAGATGAAGGTGGTATTGGCTGTGGTGGAGGAGCAGGAGGAGGCGGAGGAGGGATTCGTACAGATGGAGGTGGTTTGGCGCGAATTTGTGAATCCAATGCGGAGAATGGTAATTTTACACCAAGCTAAATTTGATGTAATTAAAAAAGAGGAATGACTGTTTGAGGAATTATTGAATTATCAACTAATTTTACATAAAACAAAAGTTTATTTGCATCTTTGAAGAATAATCTCTACTCAGGAGGTGTATTTTTGAATGGTGTTCAGTGAACCATCATGTGTATTGATGTGGTTGTGTCCACTGAACTGGATTTAAGCGATAAACATGCTCTCTAGAAAGCAAACTAAGCCATCCAGTTCACAGAATACAACTACATCAGTGTTATCCATCTGAACTACAAAAATCTTCTCCCTCATATACTACTAGGCTGTCCCTTCTTTTGAGGGGACAAAACTGTCTGAAGCTGGGGCATGCTACACATTAAATAATATTTACTTGAAGATTGTGTATATGCGGAAGATAAAAAAGCACGCTAAAAACTCCGTACTTTTGTATTACTGTCATTATTATAAACGTATTGTTCCCAAATTAAACCACATATTTAAAATAATATATATAGAAGCTAAAAATACTGTCTTCAATTAGATTTTCTTCAAGCTTTTCTCTAATGCACATAGCTTTATATACAACCCAATAGAAGAGACCATTGTGTGCCAAAAATAATGAGTGTTAAATGTTATACCTATGTCGGTAGTAACGGTGATTAAAATAATATCAGTGCGTCGGTGGCACAGTGGTTAGGACTCTCGCCGACCATGCACATGGTCCGGGGTTCGATCCCCTGCCGGCGCACACCCGATATCTATGGTAGGCCTGAATTTGGGCTAACCGATATCCATGCTGAAAATTCCATACTTGTACTGAAAATACGGTGTGGAATCAAGCTGTAAATCAAAAAAAAAAAAGTAATAATAATGATAATAAGGTGAGTGATAACAAAAGTACACACACACAGTGAAGATAATATGCAGTGATTTGATGAATGGGGACTAGCACAGCAAAATCCAGGATGCGCATTTCGTCCCTTATGAGACTCGTCACCGGATGCACCTGGATTTCCCAGTGAACGATGAACAAAGACTGAACATTTCGGTCTAATCAACAAATAGGGAGTCAAAATTAACTTAATAACAAAAAAAGATAGTGTGACAATGCAAAATAAATTCACTAGTTAAATTGGATCAAAATCTTATAAAACTGGAAGTTACGTAATACTAAAGATGCAGTGGATAGGTAATCAGAGTTCAAATTTATAAAGGAGAATTTGTGAATGAGGTTCAGACCAAAGGAGAGACAAAAGTGAAATAAATTTCTTTTGTATACAAAAATCAGGATTGTTCTCTAAAATTCCCATAGAACCTGCTATGTGTAAAGGGAGAGTTTAAATTCTATTTGAAAGGTTCACTGGGATGAGATAGACAACTTTGAAGGTGCTTCTTCTGTCCATATCAATAACCGCTATCAATCAAATTTTATTTGACCAGACAGTTCGAAATTTCGATGAATAAATTTCAACTACTTTTAAGTAGTTTATTTATATTTAATTCAATTTTTACATTTCCATTGGTTGATGGGAGTGAAATATTCGGCCTCTATGGTCATAACAGCTCCTTATGCGGATGCTTCAAACAAATGCCGAACACCTCAGTCGAATCAACCAATGGGAAAATCGAAATTGGTTTAAAAACCGATATTTTAACTGACATTTGTTGCACAAGAGGTGGTGGTGACTATCGTGGTTCAAGTGGTCTAATGGATTCCGACTTTGGTGTATGAAACAATGAATGGATACCGGGTTCGAGTCTCAATGAGGACACTCTCACATTCCTGGAGATCACAGGTATATCTAGATCATAAGTTCCAGGTATGAAGGAAATGCGCAACCTGGATTCCATTGTTCTAATCATCATCCACCATATTACTTTTATAAGTAGCATAGTATAAATCATTAAAATAATTAAAAAAGAGAGAGAGAGTTAGGAGTAAAATTTATCATACAAACCACTTCTATGAATTAATTAGCCCATATTCAAGATAATTTAATCACCTGAACAGATAAATACCTTGGAAACCAATAAAAATTTAAGGGAAAACTAAGGAGTAATAGTAGTTAATGAGGTTAAAGATTTCAACTGTCTGATTACATTGTATTTCTTCTCCCTTCATTCCATAGCTCAACATTCTTCTCCTTATCATAAAATGTATGTTTGTGTTTGTCAGTGTACACATATAAGTGGATAACTGTGTGCGTGAGTGTGCATGTGCATGCTCAAAGTACTGACTTATAAAGATTGGGGAGGGGTGTGTGTGGGGGGAGAAATAAGAATATTTAGGGCGTGATTTCATGAGAATTGATTGAGAGTGAGAAAAGTTTTAATATTTTTTCCCCACAATCTTTTATATGGTTGTTTTTTTCTTTTCCTCTTCTTCTTTACTATCTTGAGAATTAATTTTTCCCAAATATGAGAAAAGGAAAAAAATTAAAACGAAAACTAAAAAGAAAAACGAAACAAATAAATAGTTGGCTAAGAGACACCAAAACAGTTTCTCATAGTCCGTTAATGTCAATAGGTATTAACTGTGTTAAACTAGGGACTTGATTGTCATTCATTCAGCTCACTCAAGGGAATATATATCTGTGTGTGAATGTACTTTTACCGGAAGTTCTAAGGTTGAGTAAAAAAAAATGAAAAAGGGTGTACTGAATACGCACAAAAACGTATATGTATATATATATATATATAAACTCTCAGTTACCGTTTTTAGTTTTTTTTGATATTCAACCTTCTGGAAAATAGAATTCCTGAGAAGAAATTACCTACTCACTTACTTACTTACTTACTTACTTTGGAGTATTGATTAATCAGAGTTTAACGCATTTGTTTTTCTTTGTTCCTTCGCGTTCCGAGGTGATTTGTTGACTAACTTTCGCGCTGTTGTTGTTATTATTATTGAGGTGGGTTTTACCAGCTTTGTGCTTAATCTCCCCTCTTTTTCTAGGCTTACTTTACCGGCTAGTAGATTAGGTAAGAGGGTTTAATTCAGAGTGTAACAGTAGTCAGGAATCGGAGTCTGGACCAGATGAGGCATGACTAGCCAGGATTCAACCATTGAACTATCCCACTGGACTCCTTCTCGAGTTATACATAAAATATTGGGCGTTCAGCTGAGAGTTACTCAGATAGTGGCATATATATATATTTGGTAAATTTATTTAGCAAGAAAAGGAATATTTCCAAAGATGTGTCCTTAGAATTGTAAATATTAGATGACAAATTACGTAATGTAGAAAGCATTAATCGGGTAGAAACTAAAATAAAATTAACTAAGTACATTGAGTGAAGTAATAAAATTGAGGCGGTTCAGTAGAACTGAACTAAATTTGAAGAGTCAAGTCAACAACAGTGGTAATAAGGAGTGGAGATTTAATAGGCGGTGGGGAAGAAAACAATACAATTAAGAAATCATCGGGAGTACGCACCGCCAAAAGGGTTCAAACCCAGGACCTTTCGGTTACAAGGAAAGCTCGTAGACTCTTCACCTACTGGGACCCGACTCTTCAATGGCCAACCCATGAATTCTAACTGGTACCAACCAATATCATTGGCGGGAAATCCATCTTGACACTTGACTGCATGGACCTCACTGGTCACGACTTCTCACTAGAACTGCTCCAGGAAACTCTGTCCGATGGCCAGTCACTAGCGAGCACCAGATTAATTCTCAAGAATTGATTCGTAGGGATAGGTTTTGTTTTTACGAGTTGATCACGGATTGATATCAGTTAGAGAACCATTAAAAACCAGCCACAGGGAGTACTGGACAGCTGTTTCATCCTAGTTTGGGAATCATTGGGAGTACCGGAAGGTCCTGTGTTCGAACACCAGTGGGTGCGTACCGCTGATGATTCCCAAACTGGGATGAAACAGCTGTCCAGTACTCCCTGTGGCTGGTTTTCAATGGTTCTCTAACTGATATCAATCCGTGGTCAAACTAGTATAAACAAAACTAATCCTTACAAACCAACTCTTGAAAATTAATCTGGTGATCGTTAGTGACTGGCTATAGGAGAGAGTTTCCTGGAGCAGTTCTAGTGAGAAGTGGTGACCAGTGAGGTCCATCCTGTGGGAAGTGAGGATGGATTTCCCACTAATGACATTTTTTGGTGGTGACGCTAAATCACGAATTGGTAGAAGTTAGAATTCATGAGGTTGGTCATTGAAGAGTCGATTCGCAGTGGCTGAATGGTATACGAGCTTTCCTTGTGACCAGAAAGTCCTCAAGGTAATAATAATTATAATAATAGTAATACAAAAATGAAAAGTTACAACAGACGAATGTTAGAATCAGTTGAAGACAAAAAATATGAGACAAAAAGACGCAGCCTTGCAATCAACTTATTGCGTTTTTTTATCCTTTCACTCTTTAACAACTAATTACTTAGAAAAATAATTAGTTAATTATAGTAATTTTTGTCTAATCCTTGCTTTTTTTTCAATGGTTTTTCTTCCCTAAGCCAAGTTAATTTTCTCAACAAAATGCAGAATGAACATTTTGTAATACAGACAAATATTTAGCTCTTCAGAAAAAGAAATAGTATGAAAAGAATATTAATTGTAAAATAAAGGATAACTAGGGCGCTTATACGACTGAATGGTTGATGACTGAAGGTGTAATGATAAATTAGGGTGCAGCAGATTTCGAACCATAGGTTTGATACTTAGACCCTCAACCGACTGTGTTTGTTCGTAGGGATCTGATCGATTTGAAGATTGGTCACAAGTCTACATAGTAGTTAGAGAATCACTGGAAACCAAGAAGTGCTGAGTAGCAGTATACACCCACCAGAGTTCGAACCCAAATCCTTCAGGATTACAAGGCTAACTCGTTTATGACTCAGCCGATGGGAAGAGATTCAGTAGCTGGATCACTGTCAACATGCTGACACTCAGTGGCCTAAAGGATAACCTCAAGGGGTGTTTGAAAGGATGCGTACTGGATTCAGCGAGTCCCAGGAAAAACACCGTCAATCAATGGGTATCCAAACTCATCCAGATGATGAGTCCTGAATGGAATGAAATATTCATCCATGATTCCACTGTTAGTCACCATCACTTTTCCTGAAACTCAGTATTTTTGCTGACAGAAGTTCGATTCCATGGACACCATAGGTAGTTCATCCTATTCTTATTAATTTAAGACTCTGGGAACAGTCTTTTTAATTTATATTTGCTATTTTCCGTTGATATTAATCTGGACCAAACTGTTTGGTCTCATTTTGGAATATAAACTATTTGGGCAAATGCTTTGATATCACCAGGAATGATAAAAACGAAGTTTAGATAACAGAAAGATTGAGCGAAGAAATATTTACTTTTCAATTAGATCCTCATCTCTGGCTCTACTCTAATATACACGTATAGCATTTTTATTACAATACACAACAGTTTACCAATCAAGTGGCGATATGTTTGTTAACAATAATTAGTCAGTGTCATTTTCTTCGTTTATTATCAACCCATTGACATTTTGACACTGTTTAATTATTGTTAACAAACATATCGCCACTTGATTGGTAAACTGTTGTGTATTGTAATAAAAATGCTATACGTGTATATTAGAGTAGAGCCAGAGATGAGGATCTAATTGAAAAGTAAATATTTCTTCGCTCAATCTTTCTGTTTTCAAAATGTCTAAATGGGGATTTTTTCTACATTAAAAATGAAGTTGCTTAGGTTCGAGTCTCAGTGGAGGAACCATCATTAAGTGGCGATGTTGATATGTACGTTTGACAATAATAATAATAATTTGCTTTATTCCAAAACAGTACATGTGATACAGAATGGAATTATCAGCATTTTTACTACAGTATTGCATCCAGTTAGTACATTATCAATAAATAGAATTCTACATAGATTAAGGAAATCACATTTCATTATTACAACAGCACACCGGCATGTCGGTAGCAAAGGAAAAGCTGAAACAGTGTTTGAAGTTGTTAGAAAAGTGGGAGCTGTCATATTTACTGATGTTAGCAAGAGAAAGAAACAAAGCAGCACACAACGGAAAGGAAAAGAAAAAAAAGAGAGAGAAGAGGAGAAGAAAGAAAGAAAATGTTGTACCTATAAAAGATGTGAGTTGGAAAGACGAGATCCTGTTGTACTACTGACTATTTAATGAATTATAGGTGCCACACCTAATACTTTCTTTATCACACAGAACACGAGCTAAGTAGGGTATGGTTGAGTTTGTGTACTTGTTGGTGCGAGCATATAGTTTTCTACATAAACTTCTGGTTTTACCTGATGAGATGCAAGGGGAGAGTTGTGAGTGAAGAGAGTGGTGTGAGTTAGATAAAATGGATTTGGCCCATTTTTCACATCAGTCCATGTGCCTGTCAACCAAAATATTCACAAGCTGGTTAAGTAGCACATTGCTTACCCTGCTGACAACCTTTAACATCCTGCGTAATATGTTATAGTCTTTCTTTAGTAGCCCGCGAAAAACTAAGGGGGGATAATAGAGAATAATGGGCAGAATGCGAGAGTTAGCGAACTGTAGGAGTAAGGGTTGGGTTATACCAGAATGTCTTAACTTCTTGATGTAGAAGGTCAGACGGAATATTTTCTTAGAAATCGCCAAGATATGAGACAACCAGGAGAGATCAGCAGATAGAATGACGCCTAGGTATTTGATTTTCGATTTGGTTTCTATTTCAGCGCCGTCTATGTTGCATACCTCGTGAGAGCCAACCAATTTGTTTAGTTCGGATTTATGCCTAAAGGTGAAATTGACTATTTGGCATTCGGAGGGGTTTAGGGTAAGACCATTTTCCTTGGACCACTGGCTGATTTCTGGCAGAAAGCCATTTAGTTTAGAGCAGTCGCTTTGACATTTGACAGGCAAAGATACAGTCAGATCGTCAGCATATTTGACAAAATTAATGTCATTTGAAGATGGTAAGTCATGTAGAAAGAAAGAAAAGAGAAGTGGGGAGAGTACAGCGCCTTGGGGGACTCCGGCTTCAGTGAGTACGGCAAGGCTGGAAATAGGACGAAATGAGCGTTCTGTATTCTACTACCAGTCACTACCAGATAAGTAGCTTCCAGTTCTTTATCGAAGGAAATGTATCGTCTTATTTCAGTATAATACGGAGAAATAATAACCTGCTCACTAGTGACTGGTTACAGGAGGAAGTTGCCTAAAATTCTGGCGAGAAGACGTGACCAGTGGGCTCCACCAGGTCAGGTATCAGGATAAATTCTCGCAGACAGCATTGGCTCGTAGTCGCGCTGAAATCGAGGACTGACAGATATTAGAGTTCACGAGTTGCTAAATTCGAGGGACAGTGCCTGAATGTTCAACGAGCTTGGCCTCGTTATCTGGACGTCGGGCGGCGGGGGAGGTTCGATTCCTGCAAGGTTCGTAGGTGTGTATTGCTTAAGAATTCCAAACTATGACAGAATGGCTGTCCAGTACTTCTTGGTTCTCAATGGTTCTCCAACTGTGATGATCAAAATTGAAGCGACCTATGGATTCTATTCTTGAATTCTTTACAAAGTTTTCCTAATTTATTCTTTAAACTAATCAATAACGGGGCGTTTTTTCCACGAGAAAAAGATACTTTAGGTGGAAGAGAAAGGTCAGGGGTGGGGGCGGCAGATGGAAAAGGCGTTAGCATTACACACACAACTGTGGGTTTCAAGTCCTTTTTTTGAATTTATTTATACATTTTTTACATTTTCTCCAAATTAGCACGACTTAAAAGTCGACTTATTTTGTTTTTTAAAACTTTTATTTTCATAAAAGAACAATATAAAGTAAACAAAATAAGGAAAAAAATACATGAATAAATGAATAAAAAAATAACCTTATGTGACCTTATTTCTGTGTAAGTCTGCTTACTATCCTTCTCTCAGAAAAAGAAAACAACACCTCAATAAATATGCCTTCGATTTGTAGTCATATGAAGTGTTTTCTCAAACACTCCGGCCTCCCTCCCACCCACCCATCTCAGTATCAATAATAGTTTACCGATAGAAAGCAAGCTCAGGTAGTACTATCATGAATTTATATATTAACAACCTGATGTTTTCTATTTCCTATTCAGTATGATTAGAAATGATAGGGGGAAGACGTAAGTGGGCAGCTGGTGTTGTTGTGATAAAACAACTGTTATGTAACCCTAATTGACTGGACAATTGGAGAGCTAACCATCCTGACTGTAGACTGAGCTGAACTTCTCAGGGAAGTTCAGCAGTTCAAGTTGTCAATCGTTGCATAACACACAAAAGTAGTAGAAACAGAGACTCAAAAGAGCTTCATTAGGAAGAAATGTGAGGAAGAAAGAATAGTGACATTGAAAAACATCAGGGTTTAGTGGATAATGGGAGGCCACAAAGAGAGAATACATCTGTTCAATGTTCAACTTGGATAGAACTCATAAAATCATGTCTTACAACATACTTCCAATTCAATACTCAAATATATGAACAAATAAAAGGAACACCAATGGGATCGCCCATATCAGGATTATTACCTGAATCTGTTATGCAAAGATTAAAATTAATAGCTCTACCTATAATTAAAGCGAAAATCTGGATACGTTACGTTGATAATACATTTGTAATAATTAAGAGAAGTGATTTAGAATATACTCACAAATTAATAAACAACATATTTGAAAACATCAAATTCATCATGAGAGAAGAAGAATTAAATAACAATATCCTATTTTTAGATGTCTTAATTAGGAGAAACAACACAGGAAATTTAGAAACACAAGTATATAGAAAATCAACGCACACAGATCAAATAATCAACTATAAAAGCAATAATCCAATTACTCACAAAGGAAACTGTGTGCAGACATTGTTTAAAAGCGTTCAAACACACTGTAGCACTCCAGAGTTGAAAAGAATGGAAGAAAAGTACCTACAAACGGTCTTCAAAAAGAATGGTTATCCACAAAATTTCATCAAAAAGTGTTTAAAGTCGAATCATAACACCAACAAGAAACCATCATCAAACACCACAAGAAAATTCATTCTACTATACATGAGAAATATCTCTGAAATAACAGCTAGAATACTGAAACCTTTTGAAATAGATATAGCACACAAGCCAGTCAAATCGCTTTATTCGATATTATGCAAACCGAAACATCCAACAGAAAAAAGAGATAAAATTAATACAATTTACAAAATAAATTGTATGAACTGTAACAGGCATTACATAGGCCAAAGTGGGCGTCCCCTTCAAATGAGAGTCCAGAATCACAAACTAGCTGTGAAAAGGCATGATATATATTCCTTCATATCAATGCATATAGACAATTATGGACATCAATTTGATTGTGATAATGTCAAAATCTTAGACAGAGGAAACACCAAAAGTGCCAGGGAATTCCTAGAAGCCTGGTACTCAAACGAAAATGCAATTAACAAACACGTTAATAGAGACGAAATATACCAGCTAATAGAAAGTAAATCAGGTGACCAGAAAGTTTAAAATCCAAGTCAATAGAAAATGATCAATACATATGTAAAGATGGTTACCGGGGGACGCAATTATATCACTCATGAAGAAATTTAAATCATTTCACTTTACGCTAAATATGGCGCTGAAGATGTTGTCCAGCAGGGTGACGACGAAAGCTCCGCAACCAAACCAACCAGCCCAGAGAACACTATTTATTGCAGAATACATCTGTGCTACTGAGAACGATTTTGAGCTGTAACACTGATAGTTTCAAGCTACTGGTGGTTCCTATCATTCAGAGGACCCCAACCAGGTAGTCGGCACCAGTCAATAAGTCATGGTGCGGTGTGTGTTACTGATAAAATTTATCAGTAGTATATAAAGAGACTTTCGTCGGCATAAAAATATAAAATAGCAGGGAAATAGATTTGACATTATTATATTATTATTGTTTCCTTTAGTTCATAGAAGAAAATATGGCTTCAGCCGCACGTCTCCATTGCATTCTGTTCTCTGCCAAGATTTTCACCTGGCTCCACGTCTGCCCACATGCTTTCATCTCCTCTTCACATCACCTCCTCCATGTCACATTAGTACTGACGACCAACTAATTCGCCGCTTTCCATCCGCGTTCCACTCGAGCGATGGCCTGGCGTGTGATGTTACTCACTTGATGGTTTTCTCAGAGTATGACCAATCCACCTCCATTTCTTCCTGCATATTTGTTGCACACTTGGTTCCTGCTGGGTTGGTTCGTTTCCAGAGATCGCCTCCTGTTGCTGATCTTTTCTGGCTGGACATCTTATCTTAAGTAGTATTGAGCGAAGACAGTCGCTGATGAAGGTCTGTGGTTTGTCCGAAGTGGCCTTCGTGACGCGGCGCCAAGTCTCTGATCCGTATAGTAGCACTGACTTCACATTGGAGTTGAAAATCCGCATCTTGTTTTTCATTCTGAGTGCTGTTGATCTCCACACAGACTTGATAGTAATGAAAACTTGCCTTGCTTTCCCAATCCTCGCTTTGATATCCTCGTCAATTCCGCCTGTAGTTGAAGTGATGCTTCCCAGGAAGGCAGGTAGGTAGAGGAGATTACTTCTTTCAGATTTCTCCTATTTATGCTGATTGTTGTCTGCTGTTGTTGCTGCCGTTGCTGTTGGCCAGGAATCTTCATCATCACCTCTGTTTACTCTATGTTCACCTGAAGTCCTATCTTCTCTGGATGCTTCTTCTGCCAACTTGTTGCTTTTCGCTTGCATATCTTCCAGTGTTTGTGGGAAATCAGACATATATATCATCGGCGAAGTCCAGATAGTCCAAGTGTTTTTTGTGTGGGTCCATTTTACACCTGTTTCCTCGCTGCCTTCTGTCTGTCTGTCGCATTATCCAGTCTACCGCAATCAGAAAAATCATTGGAAATAGTAGGCAGCCAGCTTGTCTTACTTTTGTCTTCACTTGGAAGGATTCCGTGAGTTTCCCGTTGTGGATTACTTGGCATGCAGCATTGTCGTACAACTGTTGGATGAGGTGTATGATTGTTGGCGGCACCCCGTAGTAGTGAAGTAGTCGCCGCTCACCTCTCAATCAACTCTGTCGAAGGCCTTTTCAAAGTCAATGAAGTTGAGTGAGGTAGATAGCTGACTACAATTCCAAACTCTGCTCAGTGTTGATCCATAGTGTTGCAATTTGGTCGATGCATGACTTGTTCCTCATGAATTCAGTCTGTTACGGTTGGAGTTTTTCATCCAGAGCGGAGTGTTTGATTCTCTCCAGGATGGTGAGGCTTAGCATTTTGCTTGGAATTTGATGTTAGAGAAGGCAAATGATTCAGCGCTGAGGATAAAAATGGAAGACATGGAAAGGAAACAAAGTTCTGTCTTTATCTGTCTCTCTGTCAATCTCTCTTATTGTCCGTCTATCTAACTATCTGTCTGTCTATCTATCTATCCGTCTATCTATCTAACGAATTGTGTATTCTTCACATTTCTCGGGGTCACATCAACAGCTAACGTGTATGACCTTGAAGGATATTCACTAGAAAAAAGTACTATTATTTCATATGGAAATAAAAGTTTTGGAAAGATGTTTTTTAATTTCATTTTTTTTGCTATGAACTTTTTTGAGAAAGTGTGACAATAATAATAATAATGATAGTAAAAATAGAATAATTAATAGAAATAGGCCGGGGGGGCGAACTATAATCTTAGAGATAATTTTGTCATTTCATCAACCTTCAGTGTTCCTGTCATTATAATTATTATCACTCTTCTACGGCCTTGAATAATATCTAATAATAATGACTATAAAATTAGTGAAGTAAAGTAATTATTTAATTCTATTAAGTGTATTCTTAATATAATGAGTATTACAACATTGAAATCTTCGATAAATGATAACACGAATAGCCATTTGAAATGAGGAGAGATTAACGCCCTTATTGATTGTTATTACAGGTAAGACCACGGATTGAAATCAGTTAGACAGCCGTTGGGGAACTAGCTGGAAGTACCAGACAGCTGTTTTGTTAGCCTAGTTTGGGACTCAATGGCAGAATGCATCCACCACAGGGTTTTGAACCCAGGACCTTCTGGTTACAAGGAAAGCTCATATAACATTCGTCCACTGAGACCCGACTCGATAGCTAGTCCATGAACTCTAACTCCTACCAATTTGTTATTTAGCACGACCCCAACCAATGTCACCGGGAGGATATCCATCCTCACACTTGACTAAATGGACCTCCCTGGTCAAAAATTCTCACTAGAACTCGAGGAGACTCCGTCGTGTAGCAAGTCACTAGCTAGCATCAGATTAATTTTCAGGAGTTTGGTTTGTGAGGATTAGATTTGTTTATACGAGTTTGACCACAGATTGATATCAGTTAGAGAACCATTGGAAGCCAGTATTGTAGTACCGGATAGCTGTTTCATCAGCCTAGTTTGGGAATCATTGGCAGTACGTACACACTGTGGTTAGAAACCAGTACCTTACGGTTACAAGGAAAGCTCGTATTACATTCATCCACTGGGACCCGACTCCTCAAATGCCAGCCCATGAATTATAACTTCAACCGATTCATGATTTAGCGCGACTGGCACCAACCAATGTCATCGGTGGGAAATCCATCCTCACACACACTGGTTGGTGGTCACGCTAAATTACGAATTCGTAGAAGTTAGAATTCATGGGCTAGCATTTGAGGAGTCGGATTCCAGCGGCTGAATGGTATACAAGCTTGCTTTGTAACCAAAAGGTCCTGGGTTCGAATCCTGGCAGCGGGTACGTACCGTTGATGATTCCTAAACTAGGATGATGAAACAGCTGTCCAGTACTCCCTGTGGCTTGTTTTCAATGTTTCTCTAAGTGATATCAATCTGTGATAAACTCGTAACAACAAGTTTAATCCTTACAAACCAACTCTTGAAAATTCCATCTTTGTGACCTCGTGATATAGCCCTACCCAATACCTTCAATGAGAATCCACTTCGCCATGAAATGGTCGACCCCATTGGTACTGTTTCCAGACATCCATTCATTCATCCAGTAGCCATATCAATGAGTTCTAAATTAATATTTGGATTGCGTGACGACATCTACACACTGATATTAATCCAAATCCTTAGCAAATACCCATAATCCAAACGATAAATGGTTACGATGAGGTGATTATCTTTCATGTTTTTGCGTGTGTTCGCGTGTGTAAGTGTGCATAGCAGAATAGGAAATAGGATAATCTGAGTGAATAAATTTCTTTTTAAAGCATTACGGTTATAAATCGTTTCTATAATAGTTACAAAGAAAGAAACATATAAGTCAGTATTCAGCGGGAGGAGAGATTAACTTGAGTGGATTTAATTTAATAAACATGTGATCATGGAATACAGTAAGAATACAAGTGAATTACATGATATGCGATGATATAATAATAAGTATTAATAAATCATCCCTTGAAATGTCGTCTAGGCACCAATATTGTTTCTTATAAGGTGCGGGGGGGAGGAGCAACACTCTGAATCCAAGAATGTGAAACTAGATGTCAAGAGATACGACGTGAGTTCATTCATTTCTATGGACATCAAATTAACTGGGAAAATCGTACAAATTTTAAACACACTGTGGAAACACCAAAAATGCTAGACAATCCCTAGAAGCCTGGTACTCACAGGAATCAGATTTTAACAGAACGGACTGGCTGGTTTCAACATAGAACTTTGCAAAGATGTGCAGCATTTCGAAGTACCACACTCCATGTAGCACACAAAGCAAGAGAAGAGAGTGAAGAGAGATGATAAACAGAAGTGTGAGTGAGGAAAAAACAATGGTAATGTAGAAGAACAAAAGAGTTTAATGGATATGATAAATCACAAGGAGTGAATGCATCCGCGCCTCTGAGTACGATTCTGAGCCATGTTACCAACTATCTGCAGTCTTAATTGGTTTTTACCATTCGCAGGACCCCGACCAGACTGACAATCTACACCTGCCAACGTGGCTTAAACTAAGTGTTATGGATTTCATTGATTGATGAAGCCATATTTTTGTTTGACCAACACTAGCTTTCTCTTTTCCAACCTGATCTATCCTGTGTCAGTCAGCTAATGTTGCCCGTTGTGGAGGAAGGCGATATCTAGGCGGCATGCGTAACACACGTCCTAACCATCTCAATCGATACATCTGCTTCACAACCCCGTCGATTGATTTCCTCTCCTACCTATCTAGCACTTGACCGAAACCTAACCCCAATATTGCCCACCCTATTATACCAGCACATCACACGAAAGATACAGCGCAGGCAACTGTGATCAAAAACATCTAGCCAGCCTTTTCATGTCTTTCACTTTCAGTGGCCTTTTCTCAGTGACAGCCACAAAGGAGGACGGGGCGAACTGGTGAGCAGCACTTAATTGTGTAACTAGTAATTTACATAATAATTTTATTTTTACTTACGATATCTCATAAACTATCACCCTCTCTGTTTAATGAACTTTCTACACAGCTAAAAACCGAGCGGAACAGCCTTCTGTGATCGCACTACCGTACAGTATTATTTAACGTGAATATATTCCAACCACTCATATTATCTAGTCAGTTATTTCTTACTTCTTTGAGCTCCGAGTGGAACATCAAGCTTTCAAGCATAATATTTGAAGTTTCAGTAGCACAAAGGTTTTATCTTTTTACCTACAGGGTGTGGTTGGTAGTCTCACTCACAACTTTCCCCAATTACTGGGATTACTACTGGCTAAGGAAGGTTTAGGAGTGAGCCCGCTACCGGGAGTCGAATCTTAATTACGCGTGGCTGACAAGCATCCTACTACTGAACCAACAATGCGCAGTTAATCAGTCTTACAATTATAATCAGAGGAGTGATTAGCAATACGAAATTGTTACAGGACAGAGTTTCCTGGATCAGTTCTAGTGAGAAGTCGTGACTAGTGTGGTCTATCAGGTCAGGAGTTAGGACACATGCTCTCCGATGACACTATCTAGTGGTTACGCTAAAATCACGAATTGACAGAAGTTAGAATTCATGGGCCGTCTAATTGGATCCCATTGGCCGAATAGTCCTTAAGCTCGTCTTATTAGCTGAAGATCCTGGGTTAGAACCCTGTTGGGTGTGTACTGATGAAGAGTCCCAGAAGCACTGGGACGAAATGACTATCTAGTACTTTCTAGTTTTCCAATGGTTCTCTAACTGACATCTCTCCGTGAGTTACTTTTCAATGAATGTCTTTCTTCTGCTAAATATAGGTGTGTGACCAAGTCAATCAGTCTAGTTTCCTCTACTTGTCAAGGAAAAGAATAATAAATAGATGATGGTTTTATTAAATACACCGTTTATCACAGGGATACACAGATATATGGATGGTATTTAAATTGCAACAGTTTCTGTCCTGTGATGCTATAAACCATCATTGGTTAGTTTTCCAAGTGTGACTACGGAATGATGTCATTTAAAGATCCACTGGAAAACCAGCAAGTACTGAACAGCTGTTTCGTCCATCCAGTCAAGTGTGAGGGTGGATGTCCCACCGATGACATTGGTTGGTGGTTGCGCTCAATCACGAATTGGTAGAGGTTAGAATTCATGCGCTGGCCACTGAAGAGTTGAGTCCCAGTGGCTTAATAGTATACGAACTTGTCTTGTAACCTCAAGGTCCTGGGTTAAAACCCTGCCAGAGGGTGTGTACTTCCGATGATTCCCAAACTAGGCTGACAAAACAGCTGTCTAGTACTCCCTGCTTGTTTTCAATGCTTGTTTAACTCTAATCCTTAAAAACCAACTATAGAAAATCAACAGTGTATCTAATGTCACTCAATATGGATTTTCTATTGAGAAATTTTATTTCTTCAAGCGTAGACAGTTAGATGGTGAACTGGTTGGTAGTCAAATGTCTAAGTACCACTTTTTGAAAACTATAACTGGGAAAAAATAAACAAAATCCCTATTCTTATTGTTATTATTATTATTAAATCAACAGTTTTACTTATGCGTTTACTGACACAGTTTTTAAGGAATTCAAAAAAGAATGTCGTTAAGAGAGAAGGTTTTAAGGTGAATAGATAGGGGTAACGTCTACACCTATTTTACTCATGCTGATCTACTCAAGTACCTAAACAATCCCATCTCCTGCCGTACGCACACACGCACACTCACACACACGCTTTCACATCCACACATAAACCTACAAGTATACCCACTTATATAGAAACCAGCGCTTAAGTGGGCAACACAGAATATAACCAAAAAGAAAATGCGTTTAACAAGAGAAGAAATCAACACACAAGTGATTCTGTTTCTCCTTAATGATGATGGAAAGAAAACAGAGAATACAGAAAACAGAAAAAACCAAAAACCAAACAAACGGAATTCTAATCAAGTTAAATACAACAATTTTCATTTCCTTTTCAGGGTTGAATTGTCTTATTTTCTCTCTTTTAGTTGTTCTTGTTATTTGTTATCGCCGTTATTTTACACGTCACCTTTTTCTATCTCCTTCGCTCCCTCACTCACTCACTCCCTCTTTCTCCCGCTGTTTTTAATGCGGTTGATACACACCCATAAAAATGTATTGCGTATAAACAACAACCTTGACAACTGTTTATATTAGAGAAAGAGAAGTACATTGTCATGACAACCAGTTGATTAAGCCTGCTCTCTAATCTGACCAATAAGAAAAAAGTAAGTGGTAATAACACTTGTTGTTATTATAATATTATTACTACTTAAAAAAATAATAAATAATAATGGTAATTCATTATGGGTGGGACCATTTTAATTCATTCATTCATTGGCTAATTAACTAATTAATTAATTAATTAATTGATGAATTAATTAACCAATTAATTTAACTTTGTTCTTTTTTCTCAAAACATTTCTTTTTTCTTTTGTAAATTGAATTTTCCAGGTAATCTACTTATTTATTTTCCTTTAATTTGTGCCTAATATATAAGTAAATCAGTTGAACGGATGGATGGATGGTTGGAAGAGGGAAATAAGTTGCCTAGGCGAACTTTTTATCAGTCGGAAACTTTATTCAGTCGGAAAAGAAACTTAATTAGATCTCTTGCCACTCGCGTCCGACGGATCTGCAGCTCTAATACCATGGAAGAAGAACTAAACTTCCTGAAGGAAACCTTCATACAAAAAGGTTACCCATCAAGATTCGTTGACAAAAACATCAAACAAAAAATCCAAAAACAAGAGACAGCATTCGTGCCAAAAAAGATACTTTAAATGAACCTCGACTTCAAAGGAGACCTACTCAGTGACGTCCTTAAAATGAGAATTTCCAACTCTTTTAGAAAAAACTTTCTTTGCGGCAACATTGAGAGTAGTGTTCTCTAGTCGCCCGTTGACGTGCACAAGACCAAAGGACAAGATCCCGCACCTGACCACTTCTATGTGCATATATCAGTTCACCTGTTGCAATCGAGCCAGCCAGATACATCGGTCGTTCGACGCGAATCCTGTCAAAAAGGGTCAAAGAACACTATCCAGTGTGGCTGCAGAAAGGAATTAGTGGCCGTATGAGGAGTGGAATAATCGAACATTTCGTCACCACTGGTCATTCCACCTCAACAAACGCCTCCAGCTTCAAAGTAATCTACAGAGTGAAGAACAACCTTCCATAGACAATACGTTTCCGTCTTTTTTGCATCGCAGAAGCCCTAGCCATACATGTGCATACAAAAGAAAATTATTCAACCACTTCTACCATCATGGTAACAACTCCGTTTATTTGACTTAACTTTTGCTTTTTTGTTTTTACTAACTACTTAAAACCTTTACGTAATTCCGTATTTTATCTTGTTTTCATGTACACCCTGAGCACAACTCTTTCATCAAACTATTCACACATTCACGTAACTCTTCTCTGACAATCGTTTGTGACAACTCATCACTTTTGTTACTACTCTGTTATATCAGCATCCAATCCATCTGAACTCACTAATTGCATTTTCGTTTGACAAATTTGATGTACACACACATGCAAAACAACTATGCATAAATTTGCGATTGTACAACTATGAAAATGAATTTGCCGGCGAAAAGAGACTCTTCGCTGAACTACTAGTCTTCTGTCTATTAATGTTCGAATGGGAATTTTTCATGAACTTTTTATTCTTGTAAATACTCTGTCAAATATTTGATTGTTGTACAGTTGAAAAAATTTCAGTTTTAACCTGGTCTAATGTGTCGGTTTTCAGCAAATTATTTTGAATCATCTGCAGTTGTGGTAAAGGTAGTAAAGGAGTGGGTAAAGGAACAGATAGACATCATCACAAGTTTCTCCATGAAAACATCCACTGTCTCGCTTGTCGTTGTGGTATGAAGCGCATCTTTGGTTTGATCTACCAAGAGAGACCCGTAGTGTTCTGAAGGTGTTCTTAGGGAATATTATCTGTGACGCTGTGACATACAGTAAGCATACAAAGAAGAAGTCTGTGACAGCTGTGGATGTTGTGTATGAATTGAAAAATCAAGGTTGTATTTAATGCACTTTAGATGGTCAAATTTCTCACTGTGATTTTTATGAGAAACCACTCTGTGACCAGTCGATGGTCTTCATGAGAACATTTTTTATATCTTTACGTTCCCAGTGTAACATACGGCTTCAGGCTGTAGGCTTGAAGTTTCTATAGTGGTGTTTACATTTTACAGGATG
Organism: Trichobilharzia szidati; assembly: GCA_944472155.2. Classification (NCBI taxonomy): domain Eukaryota; kingdom Metazoa; phylum Platyhelminthes; class Trematoda; order Strigeidida; family Schistosomatidae; genus Trichobilharzia; species Trichobilharzia szidati. The sequence continues at coordinate 26,761,047 of OX235277.1, read as the reverse complement.
GAGTTGCTAGCCAGCCTCATGCCCAACCTTTCCTCTTTACCAGTCTTATCACTGGCTTAGTGAGGTAAAGGAGCGCGTTGGTGGCCGGGGATCGAACCTCGGACCATGTGCATGGTTGGCGAGCGTCCTAGCCGCCGTGCCACCGATGCACATTCATGAGAACATATAATGAATTAATTCTTATCTGTAATTAGAGAGAAAGAAGGACACGGACTGGTAAAAGCCTTCTGGAAGCCAGTTAATCAGCGTGTTTTCTTTCAATGAAGGTTGAAATAAGCATGGGAACATGGAATGTTCACACGATGGTCAAAGCTGGAAAGGCTGCTCAGATTTCCAGAGATGAGGAGATAGAGTACAGAAGTGCTCGAAATCTGTGTGAGTAGGTGGAATGAACTCTCCAGATTGTTAACTGAAGAGTCAATAATATCTACCAAGACTACAATGACAAGTACACTGAAGAAGTGGCTATTATGACGTCACCAACAGCAATAAAACCTGAAGCCCTGTGTTACACTAGGAACCTAACAGAGAGATAATAGTAATTTTAGTTTTCAAAGATTCCTTTTTCGCTAGGTTTTTCTAAAAAATTTGAATTGTTTAATAAGTAAGTGCACATTTGGAGGAAACAACTTTATTGATATTTTCTTTGTCAGTTGTTGTGAAAACATAGAGACCACTACATGCACAAACGCAGACCCACGTAAGCACCTATGCATGCACCTGCATACATGGATGGATAGACAGACGGACAGACAGAAAAACTGACTGGTCACTAGGGGTTAATGCATATCATTCGTCTTGGCCTAGGTGTTGGCACACACTGAATTCCATCAGTCAGGTCACCAAGCAAGGTGATTAATCATCTCGATATACTCTGAAATGATATTGATTGGTTAAAAATAGTCGGCGGGAAACCAACCCTTTCTGACCTAATTTTAGTGCTCCTTAGCACTTTTCAGCAAGGTATATCTACAGCAGGGCCCCAGTGTCTTAATGGTCTACGAGCTCGTTTTGTAACCAGAGGGTTCTGGATTCGAACCAATGTGGTGGGTGCGTACTGCTGAAGAGTCTCAAACTAGGCTTACGAAACAGCTGTCCAGTACCTCAATGCTAGTTTTCCAATGGTTCTGTTATTGATGTCAATGTATGATGAAATCCTCATACTAGGGGATCCAGAGAACACAACATATACATACGACAGGAGCAGAAAAAGATCTTCAGAGTGCGTCGGTGGTATAGAAGTTAGGACGCTCGCCAACCATGCACACATTCCGGGGTTCTATCCCTGGCCACCAACGCTCTCCTTTACCTCGCTAAACCAGTAATAAGACTGATAAAGAGGGAAGGTTGGGCCTGAGGCTGGCTAGAAACCCCATCCTGTAAAAGTAAACACCACTACAGAAACTTCAAGACTACAGCCTGAAGCCCTATGTTCCATCAGGAACGTGAAGGAATGAAAAAATATCTACAGCCTTGAGGAAAATGACGTCCTGTCTATTTTTTAGACTTCTTTGCCTCTTCTATCAACCTGTTGATTTTCGTTTCTATATTATCCAGTTCAAGTGCTGTTAAACATAACTGATATGCGAAATCCCTATCTTCTAGGATCTTCTCTCAGATAAACATATAACAGTCTTCTCACTACCAAAAGTCTGTCAATTTAATTTAGTGCACTACAACCAGAAATTTTCATGGTGTTGTGTAATCTGCCTTGCTGTACTCCTGTCTTCACTCCAAGAGTTTCAGTGAGATTTCCGTTGGTAATCACTTGGCGTGTAACACGATCATGATATGACCGTTGAATGAGGTTCATTAGAGTTCACCAAATCTTATTCCATAATGTTGATGAAGTAGTTACCAAGTTAATTCACGATTGACGTTGTTAAAGGCCTTATCATAGTCGACGAAGTTGAGGTAAATAGCTGACTCCTGTTTTATGCTCTGCTCGACGCTGATGCATAATTTTGCTTTATACACATATATTTTTTATTCCTTTACTTTCCCACCAGGGCATAGGGCTTCAAGCTAGACGAGAAAAGTTTCAGGAGCAGTAGTTTTATTTTTATAGGGTGGGGTTGCTAATCTCACGCCCAAACCCCCGTCATTACCAGTCTTATTACTGGCTTAGCGAGGTAAAGGAGTGCGTCGGTGGCCGGGAATCAAACTCTGAACCACATGCATCCACATGGCAAGCATCCTACCGCTGTGCCTCCTCCTCCTGTTATTCTCAATTAACCCTTTCTCAGATGTGAATGAAATGTAAGCTGTTATATAATTTTACTAGTTTAAATGTGCTTTTAACCATGAGAGTTATTATATTATTATTATTGTTCCCTTGGGTTCCTAGTGGAACATAGGGCTTCAACTGAACATCTCCACTTGCTTCTGTCTTCTGCTGTACTTTTCACCCTCACCCATGTTAGTCCATACTGTTTCAGCTCCTCTTCACACGATCTCCTCCATGTCACCCTTGGACATCCCACTCGCCGCTACCCTTTCGGGTTCCACTCGAGCTATGGCCTGACGCGCGATGTCACCCAACGGCCTCCTCAGCGAGTGTCCAATCCATCTCCACTTTCTCCTGCATATTTGTTGGCCGATTGGTTCTTGTTTTGTTTGTTCCCATAGTTTCTTGTTGGTGATTCTTTCCGGCGGCCATCTGATCTTCAGTATAGAGCCAGCGAAGACAGTTGTTGATAAAGGTCTGCAACAGGCTGTTGGAAATATTCTTTGTGACCCGCCAAGTTTCTGATCCGTACGTATAGAAGAACTGACTGACTTGACGTTTGTATTGAAAATCCGAATTTTGTTGTTGATGAGGCTGAGTGACGAAGATTTCCAGATTGGTTTCAGGTTGATGAATGTGTTTCTCGCCTTCCCGATTCTCGATTTGACATCGTCGTCCGTCCGTTTCTCCTGTAGTTGAGACAATGCTCCCTAGATAAGTGAATGAAGTAACCTCTTTCAAATCCCTCCCGTTGATGGTGATTGGCGCTGGATGTTGCTGTTGTTGTTGTTGGTTGGTTATTTTCATAACCTCCGTCTTGTCTATGTTCACCTGCAGTCCTGTCTTTGCTGCCAGCCTCTTCGACCAGTTTGTCGGTTTTTGCTTGTAAGTCTTCGATTTTGTGTGACATCAAACATAAATCATCCACGCGCGAAATCCAGGTCTTCTAGGTTCTTCACGTCGGTCCAGGATATCCCTGTCTTCTGGTTTCTCACTGTCTGACGCATAATCCAGTCCACCACAATTAGGAATATCATTGGTGATAATAAGCACCCTTGTCTGACTCCTGTGTTTACTCCTAACGCCTCTCTGAGTTTTCCGTTGTGGATCACTTGACATGTGCCATTGTCGTACAGCTGTTGAATAAGGTTGATGAATATTTGGGGTACGCCGTAGTAATCGAGTAGTAGTTTCCAAATTACTTCGCGGTCAACGCTGTCGAAGGCCTTCTCAAAGTCTATAAAGTTGAGGTAGAGGTTTGATTGCCATTCCATGCTTTGTTCTGTGATGATGATGCGTAGAGTTGCAATTTGGTCAGAACATGATTTTCCTTTCCTGAATCCAGCTTGTTCTGGTCGGAATTCATAATTCTGGTCAGAGTTCATAATGATTAATTAATAAGTATTTTTAGGATCATAGGTGATAGCCGATAGTCTTGTTCAACCCCTATCTGAACCTGAAATGTTTAGGTTAAGTTTCTGTCCTGCATTATTTGGCATTATAAAAACTTATGGAATCTCAGTAAACTTTAGTGTTTTGGAAACAAATAGCGCGCGCGAGAGAGAGGAATAAGTCGATCAGTTAATGGAATGCAGACATGAATGGCAGCAGTATTAGTAGGTTATTTATTATAAAGAGGTTTGGAATTGATTAGAAATGTCTGTCGTCAGACAAAAAAGGTTCCTCAACAATGGCAACATGAATACTGTCCAGTTTTATCAGAGAACAGATTATGTAATCAACCTTTGTTCTTCATTCCTTTGTAATTATGTAATAATAATAATAACATTAATGAATGAAACTGAAAAACTGGTCTAGTCTGAAGTCCGATTAGTGTACACTGAAAATGTATTGAATGAAAATGGAGAATAAAGAGAATAGATTACGAAACTAACCGATTGACTGTAAGCTGAAACAATGATTTTATTTCTATAGACTAAAGTTGCTCTCTGTTTCTGAACTATGTCATTTTCACGAGGATAGAAAAACCAAAGAAAACCAGGGATGATTCATTTATGTTTATGCTACAATCTAAACATCAGTCTCCAGCTTACTGATATGGCTACTGGATGGATATCCTGAAACTGTATGAAGAATCGTGACCAGTGGGGTCTACCATGTCAGTTAGGAAGTGAACGCTCATTAAAGGCATTGGTGAGGGCAACGTTGTGTTACAAGGTGAGAAAATAAGAATTCATTCACTTAGCTGTACAATCGCATATTTATACAATTTTGTTTGTGTGTGTGTACATTAGGTTTATAAAGTTTAGATAATTATGTAATATAAGTAATTTTTGGCTTGGAAACAAACGTTAAGATGGAAAATAAAATAGAATTGATTAAGTGAGTAGAATTCAGATGAGGTCAGGTTGGAAACAGTGTTAATGAGTGGTGTTTAAAATCAAGTAAGGGTGGGGTTAGAGAATAATACAGTTGAAAATAAGTAAGTTAATCGGATGACGTAACTCAGTTGACTAGAAATTGGACGTGGGTCAAGTTAGTAACATTGTTAATGAGGGTAGAGATTACAAAAGGGTGGGGTAGAGAATAATATAAGTGAAGATGTGAAATAATAAAATGCAAGAGACAAAATAATACAATTAGTAAGACTGAAATTAAGAAAGATTACGTCCATTGTAGATTTAATGAATGAACGAATTTCTTTTGTATGCAAAGTTCAGGACTTAGCAGATGAATTGCCATTGCTTCTGCGATGTGGAGAAGTTTGATCCGTACACTTTTAGCAAGATTGCCTTGTATTCTGTAGATAACTTTGAAGTTTATTTCTGGTTTGACTTGGTGTCCAGAGTCGATCAAATGTTCAAGGATCGAGCTGCGGGGGCATCGGTTTTCTCCTTTATAAAACCATGAAGGTAAATGTTCGTTGACGCGTTTGGATAGCGAACGCTGAGTACGGCCGATATACCTGGCTCCACACGAGCAGGTGAATTGGTAGATGCACATAGATGAGGCCAACAGCGGTAGCTTATCCTTCACGGACATACGAATCATTGGTCTCGTGGAGAACGTCAGTCGTAATTCAGCTGCATTTTATTATTTCACATCTTCACTTATATTATTCTCTACCCCACCCTTTTGTAATCTCTACCCTCATTAACAATGTTACTAACTTGACCCACGTCCAATTTCTAGTCAACTGAGTTACGTCATCCGATTAACTTACTTATTTTCAACTGTATTATTCTCTAACCCCACCCTTACTTGATTTTAAACACCACTCATTAACACTGTTTCCAACCTGACCTCATCTGAATTCTACTCACTTAATCAATTCTATTTTATTTTCCATCTTAACGTTTGTTTCCAAGCCAAAAATTACTTATATTACATAATTATCTAAACTTTATAAACCTAATGTACACACACACAAACAAAATTGTATAAATATGCGATTGTACAGCTAAGTGAATGAATTCGCCGAAAAGAGTCTCTTCACTGAACGCCTTCTTTTCTTTTATATGACTGAATGGGGATTTTCAAGTTACTTAAAATAAGAATTCATGAGTCACTGTATTCGTCTCAACAAGGATGAATAGTTGACAAGCTTGGCCTAGTATCCTGAAAGCCCCCAGATCGATCCGCTGTGGAGTCACAGGTTTGAACTGCTGAATAGTCCCCAGAGTAAAATGGAACAGCTGTCCATCGCTCCGTGGTTTTTACTGATCTCTGTGACTGATACTAGTTATAGATCGGTGGCCTGTTGAAAAGTTGGGCTATCACAAACCTCCATCTTTATATTTCATCTAATTTCTCGTTTTCACATAGGCATACTTACTGGCGTCCAACAATCGTTATATTTCTTGACCTAAAGGTGGCATTCAATTCCGTCAACCAAGAAGTACTATGTTGACGTTTGGTTGTGAAGGGAATTCCGAGAAAATACCTTGCAATCAGCAATGTACTCTACTCGAACTCATGCAGCCAGGTGAGAGCCTATGGGGAGTTATCATCTGAAGCGGTGGTAACTGGTGGTGTCCATCAGGGTTGCCCACTGTCCCCATAACTTCTCTTTAATTTCATCATAGATATATGAATGAACTTATACCTAAGTGACTTTCGGCGACTCACGGATTGACTTGCTACCAGGGAGTAATCTCGTTGACTTAGTATATGCACATGATATAGTCCTTCCTCCTGGGTGAAGACGCGGACAAAATGCAGAGTCTTCTGAACACCCTGAGGAGCTGCAACCTACGAATGTTTGGCATGCGATTCGCTCCGGCCAAATTTAAGGTGATGCTACAGGACTGGACGACATTGACTCCTAGCTTAGAAGGAGGGAGTGAAGTGGTAAGCACGTTGACCGCTTCACTTATTTGGGAAGTTGCATCAGCCAATGCCAACGGGTTGATCGCTGACGAAATCTGAGCACGGATACAAAAGGCCCGCTTGGCATATGCTTGACGTACGCCATCTTTGGCTTAGTGGACGTGATATCCGGCTGGACATCGACGAAAGAACATGTGTACTGCTCAGCAGCGTAGCAGTTTGCTCCTTCCTCCTTTATGGCTGCTACTGAGATCTGGCCATTGAGAGTGGAAGTCATGAAAAGGCTAACCGGTTCCTCAATTGACTTTAAGCTTTTCCATGCTCCTCACATTGTCTTCTCTGTGTCATCGCCTGACCGGCACCCAACTCGTTGTTTCGCTTTCGGGTTCTAATCTATGCCCTGGTGTGTGATATCCCTCAGCAGCCTTCTCAGTGTACGTCCACCTCATCTACATTTCCTTTTGCATATTTTTGGGCGGTAGTTTATTTGTAACTATAGTTTCTTGTTTCTTATCTTTTCTGACAGGCTATCCCACCTTCAGTATCAAGGAAGCGGAGGTCACCAGGCTCTTGGAGATATTTCAGGCGACACTTAGTCCAAATATCTGAAACATATGGAAGCACTAGCTGATTAGATATTAATAGTGAAAATCACCATCTTGCTTCTTATGCTAAAATCAATGTCAAGCTTAAGATACTTTTTTTTCCCCAATGAATATTAAGTCTGCCCAAAATAGTCTTATTATTATTTACTTCATGCTCCACTATCATACTACTTTAATTGCTGATATTTCTTGTCTGATACTTATCAATAATGTTTTCAATTTTAATTCTACATAGAATGTTTATACATATATATTTATAGATTTGTAGATAATATCAGTTTGTGTATCTCAATGTTAAGCCTACTTACTTACTACTTATTTATGTCTAATAATAGTAATATTCATCTACCTATCAATCAGTCAATCACTTATTGGTCAGTAATCTTTTCTGTTTACCTACCACACAAGTAAGACATACAAGAGGAAAAAGGGAAAAGGGAAAAGGAGGGAGGGAGAATTGAGAAAAATCCAAAAGAAGATAGGTAACCTGTTTTTTTAAAATATTATTATTATTATTGTAAGTGAAGAATTTAGGTAGTGTGTGCGATAGTGTGTAATTCCATATAAGATAAGTTGATTAGTATTAGTAACTGGACAGTGATTTTTCAGGCACAATTAATTACTATTTAATTGGTGGATGGTGACTAGGAGTGGAATCTAGGATGCGCATTTCGTCCTATTTGGGACTCGTCCGCCAGCTGGATGTACCTGCATTCCCCAGTGAGTGATGATGTTCCATTGCGAGGCTCGAATCTAGTGCCCGTAGTTTCAGACACCAAAACGTTATCAACTAGACCGCTTGGGCCACGAGAGCCACCTCTTGTCGAAGCATTTACACAAGAAGACCGAGCACTTCGGTCCAGTCAATTGACGGGTAAATCTAAAATTCATTTAAACAATTAATTACTATTCATAATCATATCAGTATGATAGTGAAGGCTGTAACACATTATTCATAGGCGAAGAGACACCTGATTATACACACTAACTTAGCTTAAATAAATCAAAAGAATATTAGAAGGTTCTACGTAGGAGTGATTCTTAGTAAAACAGGAATTAGGGGGACATTTAAACCAACCAGCCAACCAACTTTCTTAAAGATAAATTTTGCTGGCTTATGAACCCAATAAGTCCAATTACACAGAAAATAATATAATTTGACTGGACGCTAGTCGGTAACTAGTGTGATGTATCCAGTCTTCTGTTTGTTTAGTGCAGACTGAATTCTATCAGTCAAGTTTGCAATGTTGCCACCATTCTAGGTAGATCTCACCATCACGGTGTACACTGATTTGATGATATTAAATGGTTGGAGGCAATCGAACATAGGAAGACTTTACCTTGGTTTCGTGCTAGCTGCTACTCACCAGTCAGCAGTCACCTTGAAGGAACTCATGTCCCTTCTGAGAATGGAACCCGTGTCACCCAGCGTGCCTGCATGCTAATAACCGTGTTGACTTCTACTGACTTCATGTTCATGTGCTTTCTTTGCTATTTATCTAACTCCTTGTAACTCCCGCATTCCTTCACGACTCTTACACATTAAACTGTTCATTTATTACGTGACAGTATTACGCTTATTCAACTTCTTTTATGCGTTCACTAAGACAAATAACTATGTATCTTGACAACGAATCACCACCACCCTCCTAACAATCTTCACCCCCACGTCCACTGGCTATACCTTGATTACTCATCACACTTTTGAAATGTCTTGGCAACCGTAACCCTAACTAATGTTTATTCTCATCGGACAAACCCTATGTACAAAAGTAAGTGAATATATAGATACGATTGTACAGTTAAGTGAATAAATTTGCCGAAGGCAGACTCTTCTCTGAAGTGCGCGTTTTGTTTTCATAAATATCTGGATGGGGATTATTCATGAAAATCGAAATTATCAACAATATGCCATTTGAAAAGTCTCTCACTTTGTAAAAGGAGAGGAAATATACAAAAGAAGCCAACAAATGCATGCGATGACAAAGATCACCTTAACATCCGCTGCCATTAATCCGGATAAATATGTGTCACCAGTCTTCCTATTATTACTAATAACTATTTACCAACCAGAAAGGAGCTTTATCCCATGGATCGAAATTCCATATTCCTCGTATGCATCTTACAGATTTACCTATCAGTGATGAGCTTGAAAACGTGTAACAGCAAATTAAACCTGTCATGCCAACGTCAGTTGATGCCTGGAGTTGTTTTGAAGCTGATTTGTTAGAGCCGGAAGGCATTTTAATTTCTCGGTAGCAAATTGCCTTGAATGGATTACGCGAAAATCCTAATATGAACATTATGAAACCTGATGAAGCTTCAATATTTGTAATCATGAATAAAACAGACTGTAATGTTAAAATGTTATCTCCTCTTGATGTTGAAAGTGAATTCACCTACGGAAGATATGCAGCTACTGCAGGGGATATTGAAACCTCAGTCTAAATATCATTAGCAAGGATGAATTTGACTCATTAAAATCAACATAATCCGAAATTCGACATGTGTCTTGTTTACCTAGAATATTTTCTATAGTTTGGTTTGTAAGGGTTAGTTATGCTTTTACGTAAATAGTTGGGGTCGCGCTAAATCACGAATCGGTAGAAGTTAGAATTCATGAGCCATTGAATCGGGTCTCAGTGGTTGAAAGGTATACGAGCTTGCCTTGTAACCGGAATGTCCTGGGTTCGAATCCCAGTGGGTGTGTACTGCCGATGACTCCCAAACTAGGGTGAAACAGCAGCTGTCCATTACCTAGAATACACAAATCCACTAATTTACGGTTCATCTATGGAGGGGATGGCTTCCATCACATTGATGGTGTTAATGTGGGGAGCTAATGACAGCCTGTTGAATTAGATATCCCCACGTCGTGCACTGACAGTTCATTGGAAGACTTAACTGAAAATTTACTACGTTATAGAAGATATATCGGTGGTATTTTAATAATAAGTGATAATATTTGTTGTGTCATTTCAATTTCTCATCGAATGAATGAACTTCAAAATAGCACATCACTCGCATGTGTGGAAGAAGAGAGAAAATTAATTGTTTGTCTATCCTAGATACACTACTCAGTCGACAGTCTGATGTGTCAGTACAACAATCTGTTCACATACAATCTAATTGGATGGGACACTATCTTAATTACCCTGGTAACGTACCTGTTCAGTAGGTTCCAACTGATTTGCGAGGAAGACATGTATGAATGTTAGAAAAGAATACTGACAGACAAGCTTCTTGAAAATAATTGCCCAGAGGAATTGATAAAAAGGTGTAAAGTAGTCAGAGCACCAAGACGCATCCTCCAACTAGTCGCTTGAAAGAATGTATGTGTCAACCCATTCTCCTGATGGGATTATAGCAGCTTGATACTGAGAGAATGATTGAACTTATTACCACAGTGCCCAAATTTTACACATATATTTATTGAGATGATTTTTTACTAGATATAGAAACTGCATAGCTTTCGTTGACCTAATAAAAGTAGAAGCTTGAGATTTGATAAAGTAAATAGTGTCATTAGATGATGACAAGTGAAGTGGGTAAATTTTCAAGAGTTTTGTTTGTAACGATTAGATTTGTTTATACGAGTTTGACCACGGATTGATATCAGTTAGAGAACTATTGAAAACCAGCACTGGAGTACTGGACGGCTGTTTCATCAGACTAGTTTGGGAATCACTGGCAGTACGCACTCACTGACAGGGTTCGAAGCCAGGACCTTCCAGTTACAAGGCGAGGCCATTCAATCGGGTTCCAATGGCTGAATGGTAGACGAGCTTGCCTTGTAACCAGAAGGCCCTGGGTTGGAAACCTTGTGGTGGGTGCATGCTACCAATGATTCCTAAACTAGGCTGACAAAAGAGCTGTGCAGCACTCTCTGGTTTTCAATGGATCTCCAACTGATATCAATCCCTGTTCCGACTCATATAAACAAAACAGGTAAATTTCCATTTGACAAGTGTTAGAGAGAATGAAAAATACCTGGTAAAATGCACAAATGGAGCATATAGCGAATTCCTTATCAAAAATACAAGCAAACAAGAAGAAAAGAGTCTAAGCTGAAAGTGGAATTACAGTCTGAATAAAATTCATTACCATACAAATTTTACAGTCTTGCTGATAAATAACTAGCACCTCCATTATACGAAATTGTCGGCTGATATACTGTTTTCGTGATAAATATAATTACGACTTCTTACATTTATTCCCTTTATGAATTTGAATAAAGCCAGAACAACATTAGGTTGTGCTGAATAAAATGGTACAATCATTGTTTATTCTATTGGGTTGTCATCAGCTGCTTATAGCCTAAAGACATTATTAAGTTCAAGTACAGAAACGATTTTAACGGAAAGTCAATATACGCATTCAATTGTAATAACAATGATAGTAATCACATTATTCCAAACAACAGTAATAATCAAACAAAATAAAATTTTTGGCTTTACGTAATCAGATGAAAGAGAGGATAAAAGCATCTAGTTACCAGGGCAAGAGAAGACTGGTAACTGGTTCTTTCTGAACACACAATTTGGGTGGTTCAGGCGCTTGATGCAGGTTGCTTCAGCAAACTTCAGGAGAATTGAACTCTTCTGCTTATTGATAATTTTGAACGATCTTTCGACATCCGCCTCATGACCTGTGTCAAGGAGATGACTGTAAGTGGCACTACTGAAAGCATTTGTTCCCCTCTGGAGATGTAGGCGTTTGGGTTCATGTTCAGAAAATCATAGATATATCCTTCTTTCTGTTCTCCTAATTTAGCTGATCCTGCAGATACATGCAAATCTGTATACACAGTTGGAGTAAACATGAGAAGGATATCTGTCGATATTTGATTGCATCAAAGAGAAAGTTGTCCAATAGACGGTAACCTGCTTACCTAAAGGATCGGCTTCGGTTAGTGATATATTCAATATTCTGTTGGCAATCGCTGTAATATTTTCACCTCTATAATCAAGTTCGTCGGTGGCATAGCGGTTAGGACACTCGCCGACCATGGACATGGTCCGGGTTCGATCCCCGGCCGACGCACTCCTTTACCTCGCTAAGCCAGAAATAATGCTGGTGAAGAGGAAAGGTTGGGCATGAGGCTAGCAACCCCATCCTGTAAAATAAACACTGCTGCAGAAACTTCAAGCCACAAGCCCTATATTCCACTGGGGATCGTGAAGGAAAAAAATCAAGTTCAATGTAGATGGGCTTTTCCTGCACTGTGACGTGCTTTATATTTGAGTCTTCACATCTACCGTACTTGTTGATGAACCTCTGAGGGTAGCCGTCGTTTTCCGATATGTTTTCGAGAAACATAAATTCTTCCTCTAGTTCCTCTGTACAGCATGTTCTCCCGACTCAGTAGAAAAGAGTTTTTACTAGTTTGCTTTAATAGCTCTTTGGACGAGTGGTTAGCAGTCTTTCCTTGCCTGTCCTGGTAAGTGGATACCTTCATCCTCTCTTTCATTCGATTACGTAACGTCAAAAATTTCCACTGTGTATGATTATTATTATTTGGGATAAAGTGAGCAATTATCATTATTATTGTAACCATTGTATGCATATATTGATTTTTCTTGTTTAAAAATGAATTCCCTATAATAATAAGAGAAGTAATAATATAGAAAATATCCCCATTTAGAAACTTGCAAAACAGAAAGATTGAGCGAAGAAATATTTACTTTTTCAATTAGATCCTCATCTCTGGCTCTACTCTAATATATATCCATAGCATTTTTAATTACAATACACAACAGTTTACCAAACAAGTGGCGATATGTTTGTTAAAAATAATTAAACAGTGTCAATTAATTAAGAGAAGTGATTTAGAATATACTCATAAATTAATATGCAACATATTTGAAGACATCAAATTCACCACGAGAAAAGAAGAATTAGATAACAAAACCCCATTTTTAGATGTCTTAATCAGGAGAACCAACACAGGAGATTTAGAAACACAAGTATATAGAAAATCAACGCACACAGATCAAATACTCAACTATACTAGCAATAATCCAGTTACTCACAATCGAAACTGTGTGTAGACATTGTTTAAAAGAGTTCAGACACATTGTAGCACTCCAGAATTGAAAAGAATGGAAGAAAAGTGCGTACAAACGGTCTTAAAAAAGAATGGTTATCCACAAAATTCCATCAAAAAGTGTTTAAAGTCGAATCAAAACACCAACAAGAAACTATCATCAAAGACCACAAGAAAATTCATTCTACTATACATGAAAAATATCTCTGAAATAACAGCTAGAATACTGAAACCGTGTAATATAGATATTGCACACAAGCCGGTAAAATCGCTTAATTCGATATTGTGCAAACCGAAAGATCCAACAGGGAAAGGAGATAAAATTAATACCATTTACAAAATAAATTGTATGAACTGCAGCAGACATTACATCGGCCAAATTGGGCGTCCCCTTCGAATCAGAATCCAAGAACACAAATCAGCCGTGAAAAGACACGATAAGTATTCTTTAGTATCAATGCATATATACAATTATGGTCATCAATTTGATTGGGATAATGTCAAAATCTTAGACAGAGGAAATACCAAAAATGCAGTCAGGGAATTCCTAGAAGCCTGGTACTCAAACGAATATGCAATTAACAAACACGTTAATATAGACGAAATATACCAACTAATAAAAAGTAAATCAGGTGACCAGAAAGTTTAAAACCCAATTCAATAGAAAATGGTCAATACATATGTAAAGATGGCTACCGGGAGACACAATTCTATCACTCATGAAGAAATTTAAATCATTTCACTTTATGCTAAATATGGCGCTGAAGTTGTTGTCCAGCAGGGGGACGACGTAAGCTCCGCAACTAAACCAACCAGCTCAGAGAACACTATTTATTGCAGATCATCCACCTGAGCTACAAATCTTCTATATTGATTTCCCTGTGTAAGTATGTTAAAACTGTTTCTGTAAATAAACTTAATGATGTCTTTTGGCTGTAAGCAGATGATGACGACGCCAAGAAAATAAATAATGATAGTACCCTTTTATTCAACAAAAACTACCGTTGTGCTTGATTTACTCGAATAAATACGACTATAGAGCTTTTGAGAAAGTGACTTTGTTTATAAGTCACATTTTCTTCGCTGAGTTGCTTTTTTTATTCTCTTCATGACTTGATAAATGAAAAAAAAGTTCCTAAAGCAATCGTTTGGGCCTGTAATTTTGATGCGTAATTGCTGTTTCCTGTCTGCAAAATAAGAAGCTCAGTTAAAATTGGAAGTTTGGGTTATTTTATCGGTGCATAAGGGAATAATGCAGACAGAGATATATGTTGATTGTTATTCCATAAGTGGAATCTAAAAATATTACATTCCATTTGTCAATGATACATTGATGATTCTCAGAGCCATTAAAAATTTTAAAAAAAGTTGAAATTTATTTTATGAAGGAGAGTAGACAAAACAGTGTAATTACCTTTTCGAATCTATTTATAAGCACAAGTGCCGATGGAAAACAGTGGAGATACCAGTACACACACTCACACACACACACACACATTAACTAAGTCTATACCTAAGGCAAGGTTAAAGAGCAAAATCCGACTACAGTACAGAGGAAAATTGTCAGTCGATGCCTTCTTTGTCATTTTTGGATATCACTGACTTATATAAATGAATAAAGTAACGGTGGAACTCAGTGTACTTAACCAAAAAATGTACCGCCAGAAGACAATAAGACAAAGCAAGATGAAAATATTTATTCCTATAGAAATATTTCTGCGTCGGTAGCACAGCGGTAGAATGTTCAGCGACGATGCACGTGGTTCTGAGTTCGATCCTTGGCCCTTACCTCGCTAAGCCAGTAGTAAGATAGGTAAAGAGGGAAGGTTGGACATGAGGATAGCAACTCCACCTTGTAAAAATAATCACCACTGCTACAAAAACTTCGAGCCTCTAGCTTGAAGCCCTATGTTCCACTGGGAACCTAAAGGAATACAAAAAATGATTGGGAGGTGAGAATAATAATGAAAACATAAATAAGAGAGAATATAAGGCATCTACTGTTCTACCATATACAGAGGGGACATCTGAGGCCTTACGTAGGATTCCTAATAAAGCAGGAATAAGAGTGGCATTCAAACCTACAAGCTCACTCACGTAGGACAATCTCTGTAAGCTAAGACACCCTGTAGGTTGACCTAATTAGACAAATTCATATAATTTACAAAATACCCTGTAATGACCGTGAGTTAGGTCAACTATATAGGTCAGACTAGTAGATCGAGGGTAATCAGATTGTCGGAACATAAGAATTTAGCTAAGATAAGAATGGTTGACCCCGAGAAAAAAGCTCAGCAGTTGCACTGCATACATTGACACACAATCACACAATAGGGTGGGAGAGGGCTATAATTCTAAGAAGTAGGTGGAGAGAGAGAGGTTGATTACTGAATCTTTCTTCATCGAATAATCTACACACAACACATGCAATAGGAATGACTCCTCACTCATACCGGAAATATGGAAAATACTACTACCAATCAAATCGAGTGATGGGAAATAATGGAATTATATAAACGAAGTTAGAAAGTTGTGTGAGTACTGCCTTGAGATGATTATGAGCGGTAATGCATTGTGCCGGAAACGCCATCAGTAAATATTCCTGTATAACACTGTGAGACTTTATCAAATTAAATTTTACCCATAATGGAATTAATTACATGTTATTTAGCTGGTGGTAACCGACTGATGAGTCTTAAATTGGATAAAACATAGCTGACCAATTACATCTCTAGTCGACGGCGGTTAGTTAAGGCCAACTCATAAAATCCTAACGGGATTACATTTTTAAAAACAGCAAAACACACGAAAACGCTACTTACAAATAGAACATTAGTAGTTAGCACGGCAGTTAATTCTGAATCTTTTATAAGTTCTTAGGAAAAACACATCACACACCAAAAGCTAGGGGGGACATCAAGCGACCGCTTTACTTGCCAATTAGTAGTGTGTTTTTATTTCAGTATTCCTGTCTATGTGAGCTCATAAGTGAGTGAGTGATGGAGTGAGAAATACCCTCGTACAGTTCGATTGGACACTAGTAACTAGTGGGATGTGTCCAGCCCTTTTTTCTTTGGTGCAGACTGAATTCTATCAGTCAAGCTTGTAATGTGGCCACCATTCTAGGTAACTCTCCATCACTTCACTATGGATAAGATTTTATTTTGATAAATCACACAGTTTTATACAGTTATATTACCTGATGACGTTTCGAGCACAAACTATTGCACATAATCTTATCAAGGTGATACGATATGATATGATTATGAGCAATTGTTTGTGCTCGAAACGTCATCAGGTAATATAACTGTATAAAACTGTGTGATTTATCAAAATGAAATCTTTTCTATAATGGAGTTATACTCTACCACAGTGCCCAAGCTCATCATCACATTGCCCATTGATTTGATAATATTAAGTGGTTTGAGGCAATCGACCACAGGAGGCCTCAGACCTACGTTTCGTGCTAGCTGGAACTCACTAGTCAGTAAGGCGTATCTGCAGTCACCTTGAAGTAACTCATGTCCCTTCTTAGATAAAATTCAGTCTGCACCAAACAAACAAAGGACTAGACACATCACACTATTTACTAGTGTCCAATCGAAGTATCTAAAACAGTCCTACACCAGATCAATCACGACCTCGAATAGCTCAGTGGTAGCATCTCTGATTGCAAGCAGCACTGGGTGTCGCAGGTTCGAATCTCAGGACGAACATGAGTTCCTTCAAGGTGACTGCAGATACGCCTTGCTGACTGGTGAGTGCCAACTAGCAGAAAACCTAGATGGAAGTCTTCCTGTAGCCGATTGTTTCCAACCATGGAATACACTCGTATAGATTTTGAAATTTATCATGAAATAACTCTCAAAATGACTAGCGAGCAGGTAACATAGATAAAAACGAAAAAAATAAACCAAACTAGCTAACTAATTAACTAACTAACTACTCACTAATTAATTAATTACTTAACTAAGTATTTTAAAGTTTTGGTTTTTGTTAGGATTTGGTTTGAATGGTTGCAGGATTTCGTCATGAGCTGACATTGGTTAGAGGACCATTGGAAAATCAACTGGACAGCTGTTTCGTCAATCTAGTTTGGGACGCCGCTTCAGCAGTACACACCCACCGTAGGGGTTTGAACCCAGAAGCTTCTGGTTACAAAGTGGGTGCATACTGATGAAGAATCCCGAACTAGGACGAAACATCTGTCCAGTACTCACAGCTGGTTTTCCAATGGCTCTCTAACTGATGTCCTCCAACCAATTAAGCAAGTACTTTCTGACTTAGTTATTGAGAAGTTAATTTTCTCAAGATGACTCACAGAAAATGCTTGAGAACTATATCATACATGTTAGTATTTGTGAAGAATTAGTGTCTTTTTAATTTTTAAATTGATTGTTCTGTGTCAGTGTACTTGTTGCATACTGCTGCTGAAAGGTACTTAGACACCAGCAGTCGTTATATATAACCATGTACAGATGATTTTATGCGTGAATAAGTATTATTTCAATACAAGGATACTTCTTAGTAAACTGTTTTTCAAATTCAAGTGAAAACTGTAACAAAATAACACAAACAGTATTGATAATGATTCTCAGGTAAATACAGAAGTGGAAAATGAACGGAGATTAACAGGAGTAAAATAGTGGGGTAGGGGCGAAAAGATGGTGGAATTCGTAGATCAAAGTTTGTAAGTTTTAGGACAGAGAATACTTCTCCTTTTTTACTCAACTCTCATTAACACTGTTATGTGTTCATTATTAATTGAGTAACAAGAAGAATAAGACGTGTTTCCATTTTTGTCATGTTCAACTTAAATCATATTACATCAATATGTGTGTTTAAAAAAACACATTCTCTCTATTCTCTCCAGTCATTGATCCTTAGAGTCCCGAGGGCCCCAACCCGGAAGTCTGCATCTCCCTCCTTACCTGACTCAGTTTAACTGTCAAGGATTTCATGGATTGATGCCATGTTTTTGTTTGGCCACCACTTACTCTTTTCCAACCTGCACCTATATCAGCTAGTAATGCCCGTCGGGGGAGGCGATGGTTAGGCATGCGCAGTACGTGACCTAGCCATCTCAATCTATGTAACTTTATAGCCTCATCGATTGATTTTCCCTCTTTGCCCAACACTCTACGCCTAACGTCAACATTACTTACCTTATTATGCCACTTAACGTCAGAAAGAGATCGTAGACATCTGTGGTCAAAAACAGACAACCTTTTCATGTCTTCAACTCGTATTGGCCATGTTTCAGAGCCATAGAGAAGGATGGAGCGAACTGCTGAGCAGTACACACGTCCCTTGGTTGATAGTCGTATGTCACGCCTACACCAGAGATGGCGTAAGTTGGCGAAAGCAGCTCGAGCTCGAGGCACTTGATTACTAAACATTGGGTCACAGGTTCGAACCATAGCTCCACTTACTGATATAAGTATAAAACTTGGGTACTAGTGGTAGAGTAAAACTCCATTATGGATAAGATTTTATTTTGATAAATGGCACAGTGGTGTTATACAGTAATATTAACTGATGACTATGTTTCGAGCACAAACTATTACTGCTCATAATCATATCAAGACACTAGTCACTCACACAACTCTCTTCCTTCATTTATATACATGAGTGAAATTGATGATTAGACATTTGAATAAAAATCAATATGTGATAATGTACATTCAGAAATAATAATATTAGTGTTATCAATCAAATACAATCAGATGGGAAATAAGACGAGTGTTTTTATAGTCACAATAAGTAACTTGTTAGAATGGTATGATGTAAGTGAATTGAAATAGAATTTTAAGATTATTTATTATCCTCCTCTGACTTGACTGGTGGTTATAATATCTTCTATATCTATGGTATTTGCGCTTAGTCACTTCTATGGCTCATTTGTTAGGTGTAGACTGGATGAACCAAGCAGGATTCAGTTATCGATCTCTATCTCTCCACCTACCTATATTACTTCTCAGAATTTTAACCCTCTCCCACTCTGTTGTGTCATTGTGTGTCGATGCATGCAGTACAACCGCTGACCTTTTGCCTTAATTACTTATCTTCGTAGGATCAATCATCCTAACTTTAGCTTAATTCTTATGTTCTGATAATCTCACTACTCCTGATCTACTAGTTTGACTGACCGATGGAGTTGTCGTCACTCATAGTCATTACAAGGTATTTTGTAAATTATATTATTTTGTTTAATTGGGTCCACCGGGTCTTTTAGCCTACAGAGCTTGTCTCATATTATTATTTCTGAATGTACATTATCCTACATCGGTTTTTATTCAAATGTATATAAATGAAGTAAAAACATTGTGTGAGTATTGTCTTGATATGATTATGAGCGGTAATAATTTGTGCTCGAAACGTGGTCATCAGTTAACATTACTGTATAACAAACACTGTGTGGTTTATCAAAATAAAATCTTACCTAAAATGGACCTAGTTCCACTTATCAAGGTTTGAATCACCAGCCACCTGGCTCGTTGTCAGCTGCATGGGTAAGCAAGTGAGTGGATTGCTGATGACGTCGTATTGCTTTATTTTCAAGATGTCATATTTCATAGCCTGGAATAACTAGCCCAATGGAAATCATATCCCTAGCTGCATTGATAATCCACTAAATTAGTCAGCCGCTTCACGATTATCTCAATTTTTTTTATTAGGTACTCCGGACAACATTTCCAGTAGCAAGCCATAATTCTCCGGAGATAGAATATTTCTCTGTGCTGTTACCTTCATTATGATTGTATCCACTTCTCTCGTTGATCTGATATTCAAGAACTGTTAGAAAATCACAGAGTACCAGACAGTTATTTCATCCTAGCTAATGAGAAGACAGGGATATCCTGGACCGACGTGAACAACCTAGAAGACCTGGATTTCGCGGATGATTTATGTTTGATGTCACACAAAATCGAAGACTTACAAGCGAAAACCGACAAACTGGTCGAAGAAGCAGCAAAGACAGAACTCCACGTGAACATGGACAAGACGACGGTTATGAAAATAACCAACCAACAACAACAACAACAGCAACATCCAGCGTCAATCACCATCAACGGAAGGGATTTGAAAGAGGTTACTTCATTCACTTATCTAAGGAGCATTGTCTCAACTACAGGAGGAACGGACGAGGATATCAAATCGAGAATCGGGAAGTCGAGAAACACATTCATCAACCTGAAACTAATCTGGAAATCTTCGTCACTCAGCCTGCATCAACAACAAAATTCGGATTTTCAATACAAACGTCAAGTCAGTCAGTTCTTCTATACGGATCAGAAACTTGGCGGGTCATCAAGAATATTTCCAACAGCCTGTTGCAGACCTTTATCAACAACTGTCTTCGCTGCCTCTATACTGAAGATCAGATGGCCGCCGGAAAGAATCACCAACAAGAAACTATGGGAAGAAACAAAACAAGAACCAGTCGCCCAACAAATATGCAGGAGAAAGTGGAGATGGATTGGACACTCCCTGAGGAGGCCGTTGGGTGACATCGCGCGTCACGCCATTGCTCGAGTGGAACCCGAAAGGGAAGTGGTGAGTGGGACGTCCAATGGTGACATGGAGGAGATCGTGTGAAGAGGATTTGAAACAGTATGGACTAACATGGATGCAAGTGAAAAGTACAGCAGAAGACAGAAGCAAGTGGAGACGTGCAGTTTAAGCCCTATGTTCCACTAGGAACTCAAGGGAACAATAATAATAATAACACCTCGATGGTACGCATTCATCAGGACTCCAACCTAGAAACTTCCTTTTGAGGAGTTATAGACTAGGATGAGAGAGCCGTTCCGTACTCCTTCGTTTTCCAGTAGTTCTATAATTGCTGTCAGCTTGTGACTAGATCTGAAACCAATCAAATCCCTGAAAATCCATTCGAGAAGATCTTATACCGATTTGATTTAAATCCATATATATCTATTTATCACGAATTCATTTCTATTCCTATAAGAATTCTCAGGCATTCTTTGTGTTTCCATTTTTCTGAGATTTTTAAGTTATCACACTGAAAATGATGTCGGTAGTTATTGACGTTTTTAGCCGATAAAATATTTTTCGCGGTTCATATGGTCTCTTTTTTTAATAAATGATGTCGGTATTCCTTTTCTTTTCCTTTTGGGTTTTATAATTTACAGAGTATTAAGTGGAGACATCATGTCATTTTGTGAGCGGTAACTTCTCCAAGAGATTCAAGTAATTCTCGCGGTGACTTCAAAAACATCTTCTATGTGTAGGCTGGAATCATCAATGTCAATACAAGTGGATGCATTCACAATGATATCTGTGGGAGAATTGTCAAGGATCATTTCATGCGCTGAAGTTGACATTGAAAATGTTCTCCCCAGAAAAAAATAAATAAACGATGAAAGTTTCTCAAAACAAGCCTTTCCTGTCTTGTGACACAATAACATCAGAGGTGACAAAAGTTTATTATATTTTTCAGCCTACGTTCCCCTGAATACTCCTTAACTAAGTACTGGTTAATGGTTAGGTACTTATGAATCGTATTAAGTCATGACGAAACAGCAGTCTAATACGTCATACTTTTGAATCATTCTCCAGTTGGTATCAATTTCAAAGAAGAATTAATCAAAGGTTAGTTAATTTCCCCTTATATTCTCAACCAGAAATCTCCTTAATCAGTATCATCGGTATCTAATATTAGTTGAATCGTAAAGATGCATGCTAACCAGAGATCGAGTGATTCAATAAGATGGTTGCAGGCAATTACCAGGAAGCCTCAGACCTACGTTTTGTGCTTGTTGGCAATCTTGAAGGAACTAACATGCAATCAAAGTATCTAATACAGTCCTACGTGAGGTCAGTCACGAGCCCGAATAGCTCAGTGGTAACGTCTCTGACTACAGCCAGCACTGGGTGAAGCAGGTTTGAATGTCAGAAGGGACATGAGATCCATCGAGGTGACTGCAGATACGCCTTGCTGACTGGTGAGTTCCAACTAGCACGAAACCAAGGTCTAGTCAAGGCTTCCTGTGGCCAATTGCCTCCAACTATCTAATATTACCAAATCAATGTGCACCATGACGGCGAGATCTACCTACAATGGTGGCCATATTGCAAACTTGGCTGACTGATAGAATTCAGTCTGCACTAAACAAACAAAGGACCAGACACATGACACTAGTTGGTCTCCTATCAAAGTATTGAATCACAGTTTTAAATGTAGCCGTTACTAAACAAAATGTCATCACAATAACTGGAATTAGTGTAAAGAATGTACACCGGAGATGGTTTCTCAATAGCTTACCTGGTTATTCAGAGGTTCTGAGTTCGATTCCAGGTGTGTATTGCTGGGGCGTTTTTCAAACTAAGATGAAACACCTCACAGAAACCCCTGCTATTCAATGGTTCTCTAACTGATCTAATTTCCTGATCTAACTTGAGAGGTACAATTATCAGCAGTAAACTGAAGCTTGGGTAGTCCAGCAGTAGAACGTTTGTCAGTCAAGGAGGAGGTCTGGGTTGATTTCCGGGAGATAAATCGCTAAACCTTGCCTAGTTTAGTAGCGAACGGTAAGCAAGGAAAACAAGGAAAGTTGACAGTGAGAACAGCAACCCAAACCCGTAAAGACGACAACAATAGAGAACATTCTATAGCCTGAATCTCTTCACCACACTCAAAGTGCAGAAAGTGGAAATAAAGATGGAATAATATTTTATCTAATGAGGTGATTAAGTTCTGTACTAAGCGCACCTTCTAAAAGTACACTTAAGTTCAGAGGAGTTAAGAAGACTGAAACCAAACAATAAGGGAGGAATAACACTTAAACGATAATTAGTGAGGTTTAAGTGAATCTTGAAGGTCACACAGAGAATGAATACATCAGCAACATCAAGAATCCAGGATGCGAATTACGTCCTATTTCGAACTCATCAACTGGATATGCCTGCATTTCCTAGTGAGTGATGATGTTCCCTTCGAGGCTCGAACCCAGTGCCCATAGTTTCAAACACCAAAGCGTCTTTGAAACTATGGGCACTGGGTTCGAGCCTCGAAAGGAACACCATCACTTACTGGGGAATGCAGGTATATCCAGGTGGCGGACGAGTCCCAAATTGGACGAAATGCGCATCCTGGATTTCACTGGTAGTCACCATCCACCAAGTTAACTTCTAATTACATGCCCAGACATTGCCGAAGCATCTGCACAAGAAGCCGGCATATCAGCCTGAGACCGAGCACTTCGGTCCAATCAGTCGACGAGAAAACCTAAAATTCAATTAACCATCAAGAAAGGTTTCAGGCCATGTCATCAACAATCTCTAAACATTGCTTCTTATCATCCCGAATATCTTAACCAAGACGCTTGCGGCTTTAAATGCAGCTCAAACCAACAGTTAAAGTCTTCATGGGGTAATGTTGTAATATTTTGGTTTTAACACTCCTAACTCATTTTTCAACCGCCTACCCTGTCAGAAAACATTATCGGTTTGAAGAGTATAAAGACAAATTGTCAAAAAATTCAAGGGGTTAGATATTCTATATGAGAAAATAGAATGATGTGAGTGGTGATACGACCTAGTGGATTGTGAGCAATACAAATTAAATGCGCTGACAAACACTGACACATTTGTAATAATCAAAAGAAACGAGTTGGATAAAACCCACAACTTAATAAACAACATCTTCAATGACATCAAATTCACAAGAGAAGAGAAATCCGAGAACAAAATCCCATTTTTGGACGTTTTAGTCAAGCGAACAACTACAGGAGAATTAGAAACTCAAGTTTATAGAAAATCAACTCACATGCACCGAATACTGTATTGCAACAGCAACAATCCAATAATACACAAAAGGAATTGTATACAAACACTATTCAAGAGGGCCAGAACTCATTGCAGCGCTCCCACCTTAAGGAAATTTGAAGAAAGATATCTCATGGACGTCTTCCAAAAGAATGGATCTCCACAGAATTTCATCAAGAGACATCTATCCCCAAGCCAACCTACCAAATCACAGGTCCCCAAGGAAGGCACAAATAAAATCGCTCTATCATCTCAGAAATCACTGCAAGACTCTTCGAACCATTTAGAATTGATGTCGCACACAAACCAGTAAAATCACTTCACTCAGCTGAGCCTGTGTCAAACAAAATACTCAAAAACGAAAGAAGATAAAACCAGCATCATCTACAAGGTAAATTGTAACAACTGCGAAAAACACAGCATTGGCCAAACTGGACGTCCCCTTTGTCTTCGTATCTATGAAGCTAGCCGTCAAAAGACATGACATCCACTCCCTTATTTCACTCGCTACATACAGACAACCACGGACATCAATTCGACTGGGACAACGTTCAAATATTAGACAGAGGAAACTCCAAGAATGCTAGAGAATTTTTAGAAGCCTGGTATTCCAGGGAATCATCAATCGATAGACACATCGAGATTTACAAAATATACCAATTGATAAGAAGGAAATCTCACACACAAAGGGTTAAACTTCAGGTCAAGGAAACAATCAGTCCCATTACAAGTAGCCTAAAGGGTGGGAAAACATACGTAAACAATCAGTCACTTTCAAGGTCACCAGGAGAGATGATTAATAAACTCGTGGAGAAATCTAAAAGTTCACTTCAAATTGAAGTATGCACTGAAGGAGGATGTTGTCTAGTAGGGCGATGAAAGCTTCGCAAGTATAAACTATCCAGCTCAGAGAACACAATCACATAAAAATCATCCCCCTGAGCTACAAATCTTCTCCATTATATTTAACTGTTCTAATAGCATCTCGCAGCTTTAGTCTTATATCAATACGAAAATGCCATCAGCATACGAGTGCTACAGGAAAAATGGACTGTCGGAAAAAGAGCTTATTACTGTTTTTAATAACAACTAAAACATCTGATAGCGAGGTTGAAAAAGACAGTTTTTAAAAAACTTTGATAAATGCCAAATTCATTGATAAGCCTAAAGAGATATCAATCAATGACAGCTCAAACTTCACAAAGCACAGGCTATACTAAGCAGGAAATAAATGCACGATAATCACAAAATGTAAATTTATTTCTTAGATTAGAGGCGAAAAACAGGCGAAATTAGGCGGATAGGTGTGTATATATATGACAGAGAAAACAAGAGTTTTTAAATGTGTTAACAAACAGAATAATAATTGTTAGTTTTGGTCGATAGTAACATCAAAAATACCTATGCAGACATGTCAACAAGGACAGTTTTCAGTGAATTCGCCAAAAAAATGAGACTCTTCACCGAATCATTTGTTCTTATTTCACTAGTGGAATCCTACAGAATGTACGACTCGTTAAATGACTCCTACCTGCAACCTTATTGTGACATGGAGTGTTGCTATCAACCATCATTCCAACTCAGCACCCATCATCATTTCATACATAAAAGCCTTATCTACTAGGCCATTAACGGGAAATGTAAATGAAGCTAAAAATAAAAACTATCAATCGATTTGCGAATTATCTGTTTCTTTTTCAGGAAATAAAACTGATGAAAAACAAAATTATACCTCCCACTTAAAACCATAAAATCAGATTAAAAACTATAATTTTTTTGTTTGTTTCTCCCATGCAACATTCCTTTTGTTTAAATATCTAACTACTTTTTAGTTATCTAAACAGTTTAAAATACTCCCTAAATATTTGTGAAGCCATTACTGATTTCATTATAATTATATGGATTCTGTTAAAATTCGAAGATTCTTATAATTCGACGCTAAGGTTGCACACAGGATATTTGTGACGCAGCTGTGGTCTGCATATTTGTATCTCTCATATCACTAATGATATTCTTAATTGTGGTGGACTGGATTATGCGTCGGACTGTGCGTTGAGAGTGAGACGACAGGAGTACGTTGAATTGACCGATAAGAAGACTCTAGAAGATCTGGGTTTCGCATGTGGATGATTTAGGTTCACTGTCGCGCAGGTTCCAAAATATTTCAGGCTGGCGAAAACCAACAAACTGGTTGAAGAAGCGCGCAGGCAGCGAAGATAGGACTCCAGATTAACATAGAAAAAGCAGGGGTGATGAAGATGACCGACCAACCAACCAAAAGCAACAGCAGCAACAACCAGCGCTAATCACCATCAACGGAAGAGATTTGATGCACGTTACTTCCTTCACTTTTCTCACCAGGAAGTACGGTTTCCAGCACATGCAGTCGAAAAGGATGAAGACGTCAAAGCCAGCTAGCCAGAATCAGAAAAGCAAGATATGCCTTCATCAATCCTGTAAACAATCAATCAAATCCCTGCAAACCAATATTTGAATATCGATGAGATGATCATTGGCGACTGGTCCTATCCAGTCAGTGACCTGGGATTCTAGTGGGAAGCCATGACCAGCAGGATGCAGCAGATTGAGTGTGAGGACAAATACTCGCCGAAGACATTGGCTCGCGTTTGCGCTAAGTCATGAATTGGCAGAAGTTGGAATTCACGAACTGGCCGTTGGATAGGGTCCCAGTGGCTTAATGGTCTACGAGCTCGCTAGCCTTGTAACCAGAAAGTCCTAGGTTCGAACCCCGTTGGGTGCGTACTGATGAAGCGGCGTCCCAAACTAGGATGAAACAGCCATCTAGCACTCACACGTTTTTCAGGGGTTCTCTAACTGATGTCAGCTCATGATGAAATCCTGTAACCAATCTGAAACCAGTTTGGAAATCTTCTGCACTCAGTGTAAAGAAGAAGATTCGGGTTTTCAACACTAGTGTGAAGTTAGTTCTTCTATATGAGTCAGAAACTTGCACTGCTCGTCACAAAAAGGATTTCCAACGGATGGCAGACTTTCATCAACAGCTGCTCACTTCGCTGGCTTCATAGTGAAGATCAAATGGCCAGAAAGAATATGTAACAGGAAATTCTGGCTGAGAAGAAAACAACCAAGAGCCGATTGCTCAACAAATATATGGGAGAAAATGGAGATGGACTGGGCATAGGTTGAGGAAAAGGCTGAATGACATCACGCGCAATGTAGGACAGTGCTGGAGTGGAATCCTAATGTGAAACGATGAGTGCATCGTCGGTATGCGGGTGACATGAAGGAAAATAGAGATTATGGTAAATCGTGGACTCAGGTAAAGAGTACAACAGAGAATAGAAGAATGTGGAGATGTGTTGTTGAAGTCCTATATTCCATTTGGAAACCAAGGGGATAATAATAAATGGTAATGATGATATAAGATCATGGGGTTCATTGGGATTTGGATTTTGTGAAAAATCAAAATCAGCTGATCGAAAAGCATCAGGGAGAAATAGACGGTTGTTTCGATCTATTAGGGATCCTTCAACACTACGTGCCCACGACCAAGGACCTTCAGGTAACTTGACCATAATCTAAATATAAATCTCTGGTCCATTATTGATTATTGGATAAATGTCATTAAGCTGTACGGAGAAGCTGTGACCAATGGGGTCTATCGTTTCATGGTAAAATGGATGCTCATCGAAGGTATTAATGAGGGTAGCGTTACATCATAGTTTGATAAAGTTGGAATTTGCGAGGTATTGAATTCTGTCCAGATTGACGGAATGGCAAGAGAGCATGGTCTTGTAACCTGAAGTTCCTGAGTTTGATCAATAGTGGGATCGTGGGCTCTATTTTAGATGTACGTTGCTGGTTCAATAGAAGAATTCTCACTTACCACGTCTCATGTGGTCTAGATTCTATTTCCTCCTACCAGCGTACTCCTAAACATTACTCAGGCGGTAGTCAGAGAAATAGTTGTGTATGAGGTTAATAAACTCACCCCTTGGCTAAACAAAACTACTGCGACTGAAACTTCAAAGTTAAATGCTTGAATATTTATGTTACAATTGGAATAAAAATAAAGAAAAACACAATTTATTTGGATGACAATTTTATATTGAATTCGGAAGAAGAATGATCACAAGAAAAATGCAATCAGTGATCTCAGGTTTAGTCAACTGTTTTCTAATCTGACTGGCTGGAGAATTTCAGCATCAGACGACATCAGTTAGAGAACCAGTGGGAAATCCAACAGGGAGTACTGGGCAGCTGTTTCATCCGAGTGTGGGAATCTTAATCAGTGCATACACACTGGTGTTCGAATCCAGGATCTTCTGGTTACAAGGCTAGTGAGCTCGTAGACCATTAAGCCATTGGGATCCAATCCAGTGGGCATCCCATGAACTCCAGCTTCTGCCAATTCATGACATAGCGCGACCACTTCGCAATGTCTTCTTCGATGAGTTACTGCCTCATCTTCAACCTGCTGCACCATACTGGTCACGGCTTCCCACTAGAACCTAAGATCACTGACTGGATAGGACCAGTCGCTAGTGAGCATCAGATTAACTTTCAAGTATTGGTTTCTTATAGGGACTTTGTTTGATCGGTTGGAGGATTTTCTCATGATTCCCAAACTAGGACGAAACAGCTGGCAATCCAGTACTCCCTTGTGATTTTCCAAGGGTCGTTTTACTGATGTCATCTCATGATGAAATCCTCCGACCAATCAAACTAAATCCCTACAAAAAACCAATATTTTGTATTTTGCCGAATATTTCACCTTTATGAAGACTGAAAACTGAAGGATGACATTCATACATCAGTTGTATTACAGCTTTTTGATGGGATTGTATTGTTCTTTGATATGGTTAGTTTAATTGCCAAGCTTTTATTTTACATTCGACAAAACACTTTCAAGGTTTATTTCATTGGAGAGAAGTGAGATCATTTTTAAGTATCGCATGAGTGATAATATCTATCTGTCCTAATACAGTTGACTTTTATTCATGGTCTTCAGAGATTTTCTTATACTTGGGTTAATTTGTATTGCTACTGATAATATCATCGTCATTTTTTCTTTTTTTCTCTTCATTCCTATACGTTCCCAAGGGAACATAGGGCTTCCAGCTAGAGGCTTGAAGTTCCGGTAGCAGTGACGTTTATTTCAACGGGATGAAGTTGCTATTCTCATGCCAAACCTTCTCTCTTTACCAGACTTATTACTGGCTTAACGAAGTAAATAAACGTGTCTACCGGAGGTAGAATTCCTAACCACCTGCGTGGTTGGTGATCATTCTACTGCTATGCCACCAACGCACATCATCGTTATGTTGTATTTGAATTTTGGTATTCAAATTAATTTTTGCAGTATTGACATAGGTCAAATTTATTAGTCAGTAAATAAAGAAAAGGTCAGATATCAGGTCAATGAAACAATCTTTACTAACACAAACAGTACATTCATAATAAAATTTCTGAAGACAACTAGTCCCAATTAATTAATATCATGAGGAACTTCATAGTGAAGTAGGCGCTGAACAGCTTTGTTGTCTAGAAGAACAAGTGATAGTTTTGCAACAAAACTAGCCAGGTCAGAAAACCATTCACCTGAACTACACATCCTCTCCACTATATGATATTAGAACTTTGTGTGAAAAAAAATAATGAAGGAAATATACTGAGCATTGGACTTATAACTCATTCAAACATTTATCTGACTGATAGAATTCAGTTAGTACCAATACCTAGGATGGAATACTTAGTAACTAATCAAATTATCAACCGGAGTCATACACGAGGTCAGTGGCAAACCTGAATAGCTCAGTGGTAACGTCTCTGACTGCAGCCAGCACTACGTGACATGGGTTCCATTCTCAGAATGGACATGAGTTCCTTCAAGGTGACTGCAGATACGCCTTGCTGACTGGTGAGTGCCAACTAGCATGAAAGCTAGATCCAAGCCTTTGTGTGGCCGCTTGCTTCCAACCATCTAATGTCAACAATCCAAAGTGCAACGTGATGACGAGATCTACCTAGAATGGTGGCTTTTCTTGCAAACTTGACTGACTGATAGAATTCAGTCTGCACCAAACAAACAAAGGATTGGTCATATGACACTAGTTACCAACTAGTATGTGATCAAAGTAATCTTAATTGAAATTACTCCAAATCCCTGCAAATCAATAAATTGGTCCATGAAAATAAAACGCATAGTTCAGAGAAGAGTCTCTTTTCTGCAAATTCATTCACACTTAGCGGCACAGTTGCAATTACACATACACTCATTAAGTTTGTCTGCAAAGAATAAACACTAGTTACAGTTATTGTTTTCAAGACATTTCAAAAGTGTGATGAGTAATCAAAGTGTAACTAGTGGGCGTGGTGGTGAAGATTGGTAAGAGGGTAGTGATGATGCGTTGTCAAAAAACTTAGTTATCAGTGTTAATCAAAACATAAAAGAGGTTGAATAGGCGTAATACAATTACGTATAAGATGAATAGCTTAATGAGTGGGTGCACATAAGAACAAAGGAAAATATGGAATTATTTAAGAGTCGTGAAGGAATACAAGAGTTATAAGGAGTTAGAAATATAACAAAAAAGTGAGTAGAAGTCAACACGGTTTCCACCATGATAGTAGAAATAGTTGGATGATTTTCTTTTGTACACGTAGCTCTGGCTTTTCCAGCTGAATTACTGAAGCCTCATCAATATAAAGGAGACGAAAGCGTATTGTCTTTGGTAAGTCGTTCTTCACTTTATAGATCACTTAGAAGGAGGCGTTTGTTCAGATTGAACGGTTAGTGTTAATAAGATGTTCGAAGATCGCACTCCTTATACAGCCACTACTGCCTTTTTGCAGCCATAGTGTGGGATAATATTCTTGAATCCTTTTGAACAGTATACGCGTTAAATGACCAATGTACCTGGCTGTTTCGACAGCAACAGGTGAAATGTTGTGGCCAGATGCGAGATCGTGTCCCTAAGGTCTCTGTATTTCAATAGACGACTGGATATCACTACTTTTAGCGTTGCTATGTAAAATATTCTTCGCAAAGATGCTGAAATTCTTCTCTTGAGAATATCGCAAGCCAAGTCTTCTTCCAAATCCGGATTCATAGGAAGTATCTTTTTTGGAACAAGTAATGTTTCGTTCCTCCGAACTTTTGGTCTGATATTCTTGTTGATGAGTCTTGGCGAGTATCCATTTTGGATGAAGGTTTCTTTCAGAAGATCCAGTTCTGCTTCCAGGGTATCAGGATAGCAGATCCGTCGGATCCGAGTGGCAAGGGGTTTAATTAGATTTCATTTTCATTCAATGGGCACCTAACTGTAGAAACTTGTTATTTAACTGTCCCCAGTGAATTTTCTATGAAGTTACCTTCCTAAGTTTCCATCAGGTCGTCTTGTTAGTTGCACATCAAGAAGGGCAATTTCGGATTCGCTTTCCATTTCTTGGTTGAATTTAATTGCCAGATGACAGTTACTAAGTTTTTGTAGCAACTGACTTTTGTCTTAACCGCCATATTTTTCAATGTTCAATAACATCATTAAAAAAATAGCCATTGAAAATGTGACATTTTCATGAAAATAAACTTATACATATATAAAAATACATATTCATATTGATTTTTGAATTCAGTTCCTTGTTTGTTTGTTTATTTATTTACTTGTTTATTTTCGATAGTTTCATTGTCTGGAGAAATAGCAATTAGAGTTCTATGATAACGTTTTATTTGTTTGTTTATTCAATGGGACAGCCTGAATTTGTACGAATTCTATAAATAATATTGAAGTTTATCTTATTTCTTCACTTATTGATTTACTAGACTTACAATATCTGTCGCTTATTCTGTTGACTTTTTGTTTATTGAAAATAAGAGAGAAAAGTAATTAAACTCATCAGTTGAAATATGATTGAATTAATTTGACATTTTGTTGATTTCACATTCCCCCAGGGTACATGTGTATTTGTTATTGCAAGAACATAAGCTGTGTTTACAAGTAAGATCCCGCCAAATGACTTTCCAATGGAGTCATTCAAATAAAAGGTCTACTGTAGTGTACCTCGAACCCCTTTGAACTTTTGTTTCAACGCATTCACCGACTTTTGGTGCTACTTCATCTTTTGATTTGCGACGTGACTGTACGTACTTGGTTCGCTGCCTTGTTGTGCTTTCACTGAGCGCACTCTTCGAGCTTACCGCCCAGCTGAGACATCAGATAAGTTGTATAACATCTTTATATATGTCCAAACCAAGTTCACTTTTAACAGTTTGAAAAAATTTGGGCATTGGGTATATGATATTCATTGTAATAAAGGTTTTTGCATTTCCCAATGAATGAAAAGCAAAACGATATTGTTTTACTGACGTTTCTCTATTTAATGCTAATAGCTTTAAAACAATTAGTTCCCTTTATGAATTTAGATAAAGCAATAAGAAGACGTAATTTGTCTAAATCATGTTTCCGGAATGCGTTTTCGGCCATAATACATGGACCTCGACAGTCGTCATTCCATATAGAGCACAGACGTCAAACGATATCAGAAGAGTACTTAATCAGCTCGACATTTGAGTTTTATTCAGAACGTCAGACACACTACAAAAAAACCTTGTCCATATAAAAGACCAAATCCCTAAAGATTCTCTATCTAATTGTGTCTACAAAATAAAATGCTTGGAATGTGATGCGGTACACATCGGACAAACATCTCGAGAAATCGAAATCAGAAGAAATGAACACCGTAGAGGATCTGTTCGACCACCGAGAAATCCAATTGAACTGGAAAAACTTGAAAAATCATAAGCCATAGGTCTACACGCTAAGGAATCAGGCCACAAAATTGATTTTGACAATATTGAAATAACCCAGAAAAACTTCAGGAATCACAAAGAACGTCTAATATCATCAGAAGCACTTCATATCAAGTGGAATCAAAATTGCCTGAATAGGAATGATGGACTAAAACAGAATCTGACCTGGTTACAACATCTCCCTCCCCCATCAAGTGACAAAATCAACACGAATGTGATAAGCAAGTTCACTATGTAAACACACACTACTTTTATAATTTTAAACACTGATCAAATCCAACAATCTACATTTGATTTTGTTATATTTACCAACTTGACAACGAAAAATGACCCCAGACTAACGAACGATGATCAAGTTAGTAAACTTTGTTTTGATACCATAACAGATGTACTATTGTGCTGAGAGATGGTTGCTAGCCAAATTGGTTGACAGTAATTGAGGTCAATGTTAGTCATGTGAAAACAAGGTCAAAATGGAAAGGCGGATACAGTTAACATATGGATGAACTGACACAGCCACAAGAGATGCAAGGTTAACTTTCTGTGAGAAACAACCAATCAAAAGACTGTATTTTCTACTAACATTAACCTACAATAATGTACATCAAAATCTATAAATATGTGTTGATTTTCCGTAATAAACGTTCTGTTGCCTGGCCCTTGCCTTCTGTTGTTATACTATTACCTTTGTTATTTGGTTAAGTGATCATTAGTATTTTGACTTTCAATACGTCCCTTTAACTTGACGTAAGTCTATTTTCTCACCCCTTAGCTCTTTGTTATATATATGCTGAGATTGTGTAAATTCCCGCTTAATAATACTTTGATAAAGCTATTGGCTGCATTAAATAGCGAAATGTCAGTAAAAACAATATCGTTTTGTATTTCATTCATTGGGAAATACAAAAACCTTTATTATAATGTATAACAACTTTATTTATTAAAATTGATATTTCATTTGTGTAAAATACAACTCCGTCTTAGACACACTTCCCGTCTCAAGTCTTTTTACTTTGATTTCGTTCGTCAGTGCTTACACTCTAGGTTGAGTACTGATAAGGTTACTATTAAATGGTGAAGTATTTAGTAAGTGTGGTTAATTGAGGTCTGTCTTAAGTTTAACCTAACACTTACACTACTATGTCAATTTACCAGTTAGATGAAGCATCTTGTTATCTTAGGGGACTTCGAGAAACCACAGTTTCTGGGAGTTATAACTGCTTAATTCGCAGTTTTCTGAGTTGTAATTTATGCGGAGTCGAAGAGTCTTGTGCATGGATATTGTCGATGACAAATGGATTTTGAATCGCCTTATAATTGTGGATGACATAACCATCCTGCTGTGACAGTTAACGAGGTTAAACGACAGCTGTGCTTAGCATAAACTCTATGCTTGTTGTCAGTTATAGCTAAAATGTGTTAGCAAGCCTGAGGGGAACTCATGATACATACTGCGCTAAACAGATCTCGGTGACTACCACATTTAGAGACTACAATTTTTCAGGTCATGGTTAGCGACGTCTTAGGAGAGAAGTGTGATGTTTTGGATTGTTACCAATGTACTAATTTATCGTGGAATTATATTGTTGCATCGATGTTTCACTGGTAGAATCCCCGTTAGAGACGCCTTATGTAGTCCAGGTATGTCTTGTAAAGAGGGTTAGGGAAAAACAATCAAAGGTACACTCGTTATTCATAATTAAGGTTTTCAGAAGTGATTAGAGATGCCCATTGGAAATTTCAAAAGATTGATTATGGAACAAAGACTATTCTTATCGATAACCTCTTTTTCTTCATCAGGTGCTACAGTCATAGGCATCCATAATAATGAAAGAATGATTGTTATTATTGACATCATTAGTGGTTATTTTAAAGAGTGTCAAAGTTAAACTCTAAGCACCACCCAATAACTACCAATCAGCGAGTGACCTTGAACGCGCCAATCACGTGAAGGAGACATTTCTGTGTATGGAATACATATAATTATGAAATAAAAAATGCACATGTGATTAAAATAGCTCTTAGTTTTAGGTTGGAGTATCAACAGAGTATAATTCCATTGTGCGTAAAATTTATTTTGATAAAGTCTCACAGTAATATTTCGTGAGCAATAGATTGTGCTCGAAACGTTGTCATCAGTAAATATTACCGTACAACACTGTGAGACTTTATCAAAATAAATTTTACCAACAATGGAATTCTACTCTACCACAGTGCACAAGTTCTATTCTTATATCAGCAGAGTAATTTAACCACATTCTATATATGTAATTCCTTAGGTCTTCTAACCGTAACAACAACCCTTATCTTTCCTAGACCTAGTCCTAACGTGAAATTATGCTTAAATTAACCCTAATGTCACGTTTAATAGGTTAACCTAACCCTAACATTTCCTTGACCCAAACCGTAACTTAATCCTTCCCAAACCTAAGCTGAAACTTCCCGGATATCCCATTTAATAATCTAACATTTCGATGAGCATGTTTAATTTTTGATGACAACATTACTTGCCAGGTTTCACTAACTTGCTCAGTGAGTGTTTCAAGGTCATTGGTGTGGTCGCACTCCATTGGTAGTGGTTAGTGATGCCTAAAGTTGAACTTCACCTAAAGAGTAACATGGAATCATTTAGATCAGAATTCCAAAAATTATTTGCAAATAGATTGTTTGAATCGATTGTCGTCCACAATATATTATGTATGTGGTAATATGTAACATTGTAATACTAAATTGAACAACAATATTACAAAGTAAATGATTATGAGTAACACCGAATGTACAGTATTAAATTCTCATGAGTCATGTTCATATTAAGTTCCATTCATATTGATCATAAAATTCAGATGGATGGGTGATCATGTCAACGACACAGGTAGAGAAAAAGGGACTTTTGGAGTTGAATTTAGCGCGTTATTTGTGTGAGTTTGTGTACAGGTTAACAACTACGTTTAATTGGTTGGAGGATTTCATCATGAGCTGACATCAGTTAGAGAACCACTGGGAAGCCTGGGAGTACTGGACAGCTGTTTCGTCCTAGTTTGGGACTCCTCATCAGTACGCGCCCACCGGGGTTCGAACCCAGGACCTTCTGGTTACAAGTCTAGCGAGCTCGTAGACCATTGAGCCACTGAAACCCGATCCAATGGTTCTTGAATTCTAACTTCCGCCAATTCATGACATAGCGCGACCATTTCACAATGTCTTCTTCGATGAGTTACTGCATCATCTTTGACCTGCTGTACCCTACTGGTCACGGCTTCCGACTAGAATTCCAGGTTAACTGCCTGTATATATATATTTTTTTTGATTTACAGCTTGATTCCACACCGTATTTTCAGTACAAGTATGGAATTTTCAGCATGGATATCGGTTGCCCAAATTCAGGCATACCATAGATATCGGGTGTGCGCTGGCAGGGGATCGAACCCCGGACCATGTGCATGGTCGGGCCAGTCGCTAGTGAGCATCAGTCCAGTACTCCCTTGTGGTTTTCCAGTGGGTCTCTAACTGATGTCAGCTCATGATGAAATCCCCCAACCAATCAAACAAAAAAAATCCCTACAAAACCAATACTTGAAAACTACGTTTAAATAAGGGAAAAACAATTTAGTTAATGCAAGTGTAATGACAAGGGGTAGGGAATTTATATCTACTGGATGGAGGGCCATATAAGAAAAACCTGATGTTATATGGTATTTACGGATTGGCAAACTGCACAGTTGGCCAGGACAGTAACAGTGATTTGACCTGTTTCTTCTGTACACAGATCACCGATCATCAGTCTCAGGAGAATCTCTGAGTATGCAGTACCTAGATGATTTTGGCATTTTGTCTAGTACCCGATAGATGATGGAGAAGGACTCTTCAATGCTGGCTTTGTGGCCAGTTTGAACCAGAAGTTCTAATATGGAGCTATTGATGCTTTTAACTACGTCTTTATTTAACCACACAGGTAGATGTTCCTGAGCGACCACGAATAAAATCAAGTTTCTATCTCAACTGCCAACATAGTTAAATTTGCCTCAGGGTAGATTTTGTCGTTAAATAAAGCTAGTTAGAGAGACGATAAACCTAGAAGAGCATTAAACGCCTGTATCGTCCTTTTTCAATCAAGAATCCTGCCCAGGTAACTAAGGTTACTAGCCAAACACCTTGACCTTTCCCTCAATGAACTGAAATCCAATAACTTATCCATCCTAAATTTTTTCAATTACTGATATAGAACAACCATTAACCAATACTTTTAGAGAACGTTCACTTCACACCTAACATAATGAGCTCCACCGGTTGTGACGCTTCTGGTTGACTGGTTATCTAAAAGTTATAAGACAGCTCTGTTGAAGAGTCCCACAACAGGACGAGACAGCAGTTTATTAATCGTTTAATTTCAGTTATATATATGTATATATGAGTATTCATCAGAGATGGTTTTGCAGCCATATCCATCTACTAATATTTGCTTACATCATCAGTATCAACTAGTTGCGTCATACTTTAAAACATCGATTAAAAACTCCACTGGGATATTTAAATATTAATGAAGGTTATATACAGGTGATACTACTATTTATGTCATCAATAATTTTGACTGGAATGCAATGACATCTTATAAGTGATGATGAATTTCACTTGACAATTCAGTCAGACAGTCAACCGTTGGGCATTTCACTTTGCAGTCAAAATGTCATTCAATGATGAGTCATTTCAAATGTGTTCTGTATATACTGAAATTCTTTTTGAACGATATTCTAAATGTCACAAAGAATGATGTGAAATGACAGATTCTGGGAATGTGACATTTTGGGGAACTCATGGGAAAGGCCAGGAGAGAGGAAGAGAGATTGGAAGAAAGTGAAACAGGGTAAGATAGTAGGCAGGATACAGGATGGACTGACTGACGACTTATAGAAAGACTTACATTGAAAGAGAGAGGAGTTGTAAGGAAACAGGATAAAACAGTAATTAATATTATTTTCTAATAATAAGTAGTTAGCAAAGCAATTAATAAATTAACGAAAAAACTCAGGATACACGAATACAAAGGAGGAAACAGACAGATGTGATAAGATGTGAAGGCATTGATATATACCACTATTATTATTATTATTTTAATAGAATTGTAACGATCTATCTGTAAGCGAGACAATTTAGTTTATTAATTGCAAGGCATCTAATACTATATATAAATATAAATATCAGTAATGGAGAAGATTCGTAGCTCAGGTGGATGATATTGAATTCTTTGTGTTCTCCGAGTAGCTGATTTATTTAACTGAGAAGCTCTCGCCGTCTCCCATCTAGACAACTTCTTCATCGAAGGTTATAGTATAAAATGAGCTTATTGAAATCCTTCACGAATGATGGATGAAATTGTATCTCCTGAGAGCTATTGTCCTGAATGATTGTGAATTTACTCTTATATTGATCAATTTTATTGATTTGGAATTTGAACTCTTTTTGTCATGGGATTTTTGCTTTATTAGCTCATAAATTTGGTCTGTGGTAATTAATGTGTTTTGACTGGACACCAGTAACTGGTGTGATGTGTCTAATCCTTTGTTTGTTTGGTGCAGACTGAATTCTATCAGTCAGCCAAGTTTGCAATGTGGCTACTATTCTAGGTAGATCTCACCATCACGGTGCACATTGATTTGATGATATTTGATAGTTGGAGGCAATCGACCACAGTAAGCCTTCCACGTAGGTTTCGTGGTAGTTGGAACTCACCAGTCACCAAGGCGTATCTGCAGTCACCTTGAAGGAACTCATGTGCTTTCTGAGAATCGAACCCGCGTCAGTGGTAACGTCTCTGACTGCAGCTCTGGGTGACGCTGGTACCGTTCTCAGAAAGCACATGAGCTCCTTCAAGGTGACTGCAGATGCGTCTTGCTGACTGGTGAGTGCCAACTAGCCCGAAACCTAGGTGGAAGGCTTCCTCTGGCCGATTTCCTCCTACCATCTTATATCATCAAATTAATGTGTTTGTTAGTTGCTGATTCGGCTCAGTACCAAGAAGGCTTCTAGAAATTCTCTGGAAGTGTTTTTGGTATTTCTACTACTTATCTTCTCGCTACCAGGAACTAACTATCTGAAAAACCTTTCAGCAAATTGAAATATCTAACAGAATCATGCAATCATCCTATCCAATTTTTACAGAAAATCAAAAACATTCAACTGATGGACGACAATGAAATAATGGTGTCCTTGTACTATGTCACAGCATCATACACTTCATCTGGTCCTAAATTGGCAGAAGAAACTATGCAGCGACTATTCTACAAGAATGAAAACACAAAAACCCAATGTTCAACTTTGATGAAACTCAGAGAATTACGTCCTACAACATACTGCCAATTCAATAATCAAATATAAGAAGAGATAAAAGGAACACCAATGGGATCACCTATGTCAGGATTAATAGCCGAAGTCGTTAGGTAAAGATTAGAATTAATAGCTTTACTTATAATTGAACTGAAAATCCGGGTACATTATTTTGATGATACATTTGTAATAATTAGGAGAAATGACTTGGAATATACCCGCAGCATTGAAGAAGAAACAGACAGCGAAATTCTATTCTTAGGTGTCTTAATCAAGAGAACCAACACAGCAAATTTGGAAACACAAGTATCTATAGAAAATCGAGGCACACATTCACAGGTCAAATACTCAACTATAATGGTAATAACCCAATGACTCACAAAAGAAACTGTATGCAGACATTGTTAAGAAGAATTCAAACACACACTGTAACACTCCGGTGTTGAAGAGAATGGAGGAAAAATACTTACCAGCAGTCTTCAAAAAGAGTGGATATCCTCATAATTCCATCAGAAAGTGTTTAAAATCAAGTCATAACACCAACAAGAAACCGTCATCAAAGACCACATTGAAATTCATCCTACCATTTACAAAATAATTTCTGAAAAAACAGCTAGAATATTAAAACCATTTGAAACAGATATAGCACACAAGCCAACCAACGGCCAGCACAATCACTTCATTCGATATTGTGCAAACCAGAAGACCCATCCAACAGAAAAAGAAGATAAAATGACTACCATTCACAAAATAAATTGCATGTATGAACTGAAATAAACATTTCATTGGTCAACAAAGTGGGCGTCCCCTTCGAATCCGAATACAAGAAAACAAATTGGCTGTAAACAGACTTGATGTTAATTCTTTCGTATCAATGCATGTAAACAATTATGGACACCAATTTGATTAGGAAAATGTAGACATTACTAGGAATTACTATAGATGAAATTTATGAGCTAATAAAGCAAAAGTCATATGACAAGAAAAAGTTCAAATTCCAAGTCAATAAAATTGATCAATATATAAGTGTAATTTCACAATCATTCAGGACAATGTCTATCAGGAGATACGATTACATCATTCGTGGACAATTAAAATGAGTACTTTTTATTCTATAACGTGCGGTGACGATGTTGTCTAGACGGGGGACGACGAAAGTTTCTCAATTAAGTCAGCCAGCTACTCAGAGAACACAACTAATGCAGTATTGTATATATATAAGCAGCTATACTTTTTGTAACTTAAATATCCTTCATTGTATAATCAGAGCAAGATGACTTTTTGAGCGAACAATTGTCTTCGATAAAATCTCCAGGCTCTTCACAGTTATATGTCCATGAATATTATACATATAAATAGTCAGTAAAGGCAAATGGAAGTTATGTCACAAACTGCATTGGGGTGTTCAAGTATTATATATATATGCAATAATAGTCCATTAGTTAGCATTGTCATATGTATGCATACAAAATATACAGTCATTAAAAACATGTGATATGAAATGTGAACAGACAATTCACTGACACATCCAAACATTTTCTAATCTTTTTTGCTTTGACTATATTTTTATTCCTATTGTCTCAGTGATCATTATTAACCCGCTGTTTTTATCCGATTTTCCTGTTTATGTTGTTATTATTAAATTTCTAATCCCTTTGTGTTCGTAATCTTGTTAATTTCACCACGAACTGGGAACAGTTCTATATAAACACGAATGTATAGACAGTTTAATGACTTTGTCGAAGATAAGGAAAAATCTCTTCGCTCCGATCATTTTCTAAAAATTTTGCCTACATACTG
Organism: Trichobilharzia szidati; assembly: GCA_944472155.2. Taxonomy (NCBI): domain Eukaryota; kingdom Metazoa; phylum Platyhelminthes; class Trematoda; order Strigeidida; family Schistosomatidae; genus Trichobilharzia; species Trichobilharzia szidati. The sequence continues at coordinate 26,720,176 of OX235277.1, read as the reverse complement.
TTGTGAAGATGGGAGGGAAACAAGCTGGCTGCCTACTATCTCTAATGATTTTCCTGATTGCGGTAGACTGAATAATGTGGCAGACAGTGGCAGGCGACGAGGAGAAAGGCATAAAATGGACCCAAACAAAAAACGTGGGTGTGGATGTGGACTTCCAAGATGATATATGTCTGATTTCCCACAAAACACTGGAAGATATGTAAGTGAAAAGCAACAAGTTGGTAGAAGAAGCATCAAGAGGTGAACATAGAGAAGGTGGAGACGGAGGTGACGGAGATTCCTGGCCAACAGGAACAGTAACAACAGCAGAAAACAATGGGAGAAATCTGAAAGAAGCGACCTCCTTCACCTAACTACGTGGGAAGCATCGCTCCAACTACAGGCGGAACTGACGAAGATATCTAAGCGAGGATCATCGGGAAAGCAAGGCAAGCTTTCATTACTTTCAAGTCTGTGTGAAGATAAACAGTATTACAAATGAGATCCGGATTTTCAACTTCAATGTGAAGTCAGTGCTACTATACGGATCAGAGCCTTGGCGCCTCACGAAGGCCACTTCGGACAAACCACAGACCTTCATCAGCGACTGTCTTCGCTAAATACTACTTAAGATCAGATGTCCAGCCAGAAAAGATCAACAATGGGGATCTCTGGCAATCAGCGAACCAACCAGGAACCGATTGTACAACAAATAAGCGGGAAGAAATGGAGGTGTATTGGCCATACTCTGAGAAAGTCATTAAGTGAGTGACATCACATGCCAAGCCATAGCTCGAGTGGAACCCAAACAGGAGGCGGCGAGTTGGTCATCAGTGCGAGGGTGACATGGAGGAAGTCATGTGAAGAGGAGATGAAAGCATCCTGGCAGACGTGGAGCCAGGTGAAAGTGTTGACGGAGGACAGAACGCAATGGAGACGTGTACCTGGAGCCCCATGTTCCTTCAGGAACTAAAGGTAACAATAAAATAATAATACTGTTGTCTTTATAGTCAACAGAAAATAAGTTTCACTGTGGGTGGCTGGGTGAGTTATATTTAGTGGTGTGACAGAATTATAAATACCAAAATACAAAATATACACAAACAAATAAGGTACACTAAATATAAGTCCTATGGCTGACACCTAACATGTATGATGATAAAATAAAGAGGTCAAGTTGTGAACTGTATTCACATCTTTGAGAAAGAAAATAGTTGAACCGAACAGCTGTTTCCAATAAATTCTTCTTCAGACTGTACAATCATAAATCTATCAATTTAAGCATACAATAGTCAGTAAAGGCGAACCAGAATCACAGCCGGAAGTGTATTGTGGAACAAGTATAAGATGGGATGGAATAATAGTCAGTTAGTTTTTGAATATGCATGGTGAATGAGAACATTATATATATATATATATATATATATATATATATACAGGATTCTAGGGTGAGTGTGATCAATTTTGTATGAGACAATATGAATACTACAGAAAATAAACTAACGAACGGAGTAGACTAGACATAAGTTCAAGGGTGAAAATAACGACAATAATAATGATTGTGAAATAATAGCGATGATGTTATGTAAACTTAAAAGTACCATTGGTGAATGATTGTCAAATAATAATAATAATAATAATAACGAATTTAGTAAAATGAAATGAACGAGATTTTGTAAATACAGTAACAAGTTAGAAAAGCACTACCTAAACCTACGGTATTAGAAATCATAGGAAAGGTCATGAAGTCGTAAAATGTCAGAAATGAACATTTGTCAATGAAATAAAGGAATAGAAGAAGAAGAAAAGAAAAAAATTGAAATAGGAATTTAATGGACTAATGTTGATGGAGGAATTGGTGGCGTTATTGTAGGCCAAGATAAACACAGCAGTTGAACATACCCCATCTATATACGAAGACTCATTCTTCTGGTGCCAATCGCTACCTTTTCAGCTACTGATAGAAAACGTAGTGAAGCTTCTTTAGACAGATTACCAGGAACGCGGTAAATAACTGAGAACGCCTCGTCAAGTTTCTCGAGTATTCAGTATCTACCAGGTAGACTAAAACTGCAATGTTTGTGCATTTGGTTACCCCTTTACTATACCATACATGTACGTGTTCACGTGCGCGCATGGATAGACCCCTTAATGTGCGGCCAGCGTAATTAGCTCCACATGAACAGCTGAAATCATAGATACATAGTGATGAAGCCACCTTTGGTAATTCATCCTTGACTCGTTGTGTGAGTACTGGTTTAGTTGAGAAGTTGAGTACCAGTTTATTTGCACGAAATGTTCTCTCTACTGTCCTCTTAAGTCGTCATTATATATATACAGGATTAAGAAGCCTATCCTAAACAACTTACAGTTACACACTTATGGCAACATATTATATTCTCAAAGCCTCAACCAGTTGACCAGCTGATCCTAGTCCCAGTAAAATGTGGAGGGAGAGAACGTCCGCCATTAGGCTGTGGACCCTTTATGGTTCACAGATTTGGCAGGTCAATGAAACCGGGCTTCAGACTTCTATTAACACCTGCCTTCTCTCTATTGCTGAATATTAGATGGTTGATTAGAAAGAATTAGATACAAGTAACCCTAGCAGTACAGTGAACCAACTAAAAATCAATGGCCCAACAAATATGCAGAAGAAAATGATGATGGATTGGAGACGACTGACTGAAATAGTGCTTTAGGCTCTCAAGCTGAGTTGGAATGGGAGACAACGAGTTGAGCGTTAGTCCGAAGGTGATGTGCAGGAGATCTTGTCTGTGGAGATGAAAACTAATGGATAATTGTTAGGAACCGGGCGAAATGGAGTTATATTACTGAATTTCCATGTTCCACTCGCAAACCAAGAGAGTAATATTAGCAATAATATTACACCTTCAAAAGCAAGCCTATTTTCAGGGAGTTTGTGTATTTGAATATGTCGAAGACACGTTTGTAGTTTGCAGCAATGAAAGTCATGCTTCCCACCTACTCGGACTATTCAATGACACACGTACAAATATTCAATTTACTATGGAACATGACATTGCCATGCAACGCCTGGAAGATAGTCTTCAGAGAATTTTGCATTAAAAGTCTACAAAGGATGGACAATACCTGCATTTTAATAGTTGTTGTCCAAATAGCTTCAAACGAGCAAAAGTCAAAATTCTGTACTATAGAGCTAGGAGAATATGCCCTACGAAGAAGTCGGAGGAAAAATTTCTGTTTGTCGAAAAGATGTTGAAAAGCAATGGATACCGTCAAAGGTTGATTAACAAGTACAGAAGATATGAAGTCTCAAATGTCAAGCAAATCACAGTGGAGGAAAAGCCAATCTACATTTAACTTGATTATAAAGGTGAAAATATTACAGCAACTGTCAACAGAAGATTGAGCAATTCACTAGCCATAGCCTATCCTGCATCTAAGCTCGTTGTCGTCTATCGAATAACTTGCTCTTTGGTGCAGTCGAAAATCGATAAATATCCTTCTCATGTTAACTCCAACTGTGTGTACAAATTTGCATGTATCTGCAGGACCAGTTACATTAGGAGAACAGAAAGAAGGAAATATCTATGATTTTCTGAACATGTATCAAAAAGCTTATATTTAAAGGGAACAAATGTTTTAAACAGTGCCATCGCCAGGCATCTCTTTGACACGGGTTATTAGATGGACGTGGCAAGATCGTTCAAAATTATCAATAGGCAAAAGAGTTCAATTCTCCTTAAGTTTGCTGAAGCGATCTACATCAAGCCCCTGAAACCCAAATTGTGTGTCCAGAAAGAAGTGGTTATCAGTCTTTCTTTTCCCTGGTAACTCGATATTTTCATCTCTCTTTCATCTGATTACATAATGTCGAAAGTTTCCTTTGTGTATGAACCTTATTGTTCGGAATAGTGATTAATATAATATATATATATATATATATATATATCATTGCATGCATATATTGATTGGTTGATTTTTGTTTAAAAATGAACTCTCTGCAATTATGTTAAAACTGTTTCTGTAGATATACTTAATCATGAATTTGGCCTGTAAGCAGCTGATGGGAAGGCAACGTAGTAAATGATGGTACCATTTTATTCTGCAAACATTGTTGTTCTTGCTTTATTCAAATTCATTAGGGTGAATAAAAGTATTTGTTACACGATTTCATAATCAGGTGACATCAGTTAGAGAACCATTGGAAAACCAGCTTGGTGAACTGGACAGCTGTTTCGTCAGCCTAGTTTGGGACTCTTCAGCAGTATGCACCCACCAGGGCTCGAACCCAGGACCTTCTGGTTACAAGGCGAGCCCCGGCGTCTGCGTACTACTGAAGTGGCGTCCCAAACTAGGACGAAACAGCTGTCCAGTACTCCCAGCTGGTTTTCCAATGGTTTTCTAACCAATGTCAGCTCATGATGAAATTCTGTAACCAACCAATCATATCCCTACAAACCAATACTTGAAAAGTATGTGTATTGGTAGCTGCTGAGTTCATGTCATTGTGTTTTGTGCCCAGATCTTGTGCGTAGGCATGTGCATATGTGTGTGTGTCTGTAGGATGAGGTCAGTTATGAGTCGTTAATCTCTAATCTAACACATAATTTACAGGAAAGTTTAAAAATAAACTATTCCACTCATGAGACAGTTAGAATGATAATTTTAGAGAAAAGGAAGCAAAACTCAGTGAGTATATAAACAAGCAATGAACAGGAAATTGTGACAAAAAACAAAACAACAACAGAATAGAAACACACACACACACAACACATATAAATAAACAAATGAAACAGAAGAAAAGTACACACCATATTGTTGTGGTATTCTACTTTAGTAACGCTCAAAATAGAATGATTGAATGATATTTTTTGTCGCAATATGTCATGCAAACTTTATGTTAATTCTTGCAAAAAACGACATTTGAGAACAGGATAAGAAGCGGAATTAGGGGCAGTAACATTGAGACTAGTAGTGATAATGATTGTTGAACGATTAGCAATCGTTTGAGCAGCGTTAGCATGGTGAGAGCTGGCTGCGAAGAAGCCAAAATTGTAGACAGCAATTTACGTTAATGTTACTTCCCAAATTGTGGTCATGAGAAGAACAATAACAAAGATTAACCTTGAGGAACTCACCAACCAATCACAGCAGACTTAACGTATGCAAATAGGATTCGCAGATATATGGCTTAACTTTCTAAGAAACGGTCACAAGTAGTACAGGATAACCTCTAGCAAGAAAACAACCAATCAGAAGATGTTGCTTTTCCACTGACAATAATCTACATAAAAATCTATAAATATCTCTTTATTTTTCTCAATAAACGATCTGTTGCCTGGACCTTGTCTTCTGTTGTTGAGTCTTCTTACATGAAAGCACACATAGGTCATTATTGTCACAGGCTTCAATGATTTTGACTTAACTATGAATGAAATGACTGAGTCAGAGATAAATTCAGTAGAGCGATAATAAATAAATATATGGATACAAACATTAAACCTATCAATATTGTAAAAACATATTGCTTAGTCATTGTTTGACACGCTTGAGAACCGTAAAATAACTATATGTTTTGGTTTTTTACAGTTATCTTTCATTCATGGAGCCCATTGTACTTCTGGTATATTCGTAAAGGATAAATTGACATTGTGTTTTCTGTTAACGCTTCATAATTCATCACTGAATTTAGTGTTTTGTGAAACTCATTGAAATTCGATATTAGTTACCAGTGGTGCCAGATATTTTGAAAGTTTCACGTTCACTCACAGATTCATATGATTTATAGAGCCAAAAAAGACCTAACATTCGTTTCGTCCTAGTTTGGGACTCTTCATCAGTACTCGCCTATGATCCCAACACCGGGGATGGAACATAGAACCTTCAGGCTACGAGGCGATGATATTGCTTGACGGACGCACTAAAATCGCACACTGCCAGAAGTTAGACTTCATAAGCCATTATATTTCATTCAAGTGGCTTAACGGTCGATGAGCTCGACGTCGTTACCTGAAAGTTTTTGGTTAGATACCCGGTGACGGTAACATGCGTTCGTACCGATGAAGAGACTCGAATTATGATAAAACAGTACCCCTTGATTTTCAACGCATCAAACCCTCATAGGCGGACTCTTGAAAACGTCAGATGACATTGAATTCAATCACTAGGCTTCACAGGTTGCACTACTCTTGTATTCACTTACGTCGACGGTCTCATCGACCTGGTATATAACATTCTCATCAGTAAAGGAGTAGGTCATCGGGAGAGAAGGTTACTGACAACCATGACGAATTCCAAAACAATTCACTTCCCGAACTGAAGTAAGAGCCAAAGAGCTTTCGTTGTGTTGAAGGTTTGTGGAAGCTCTATCAGTCATATTTTACGGTTCATGGTAAATATTACCTTTAAGGTGTGTCAGTCAGGCAGTCAGTCTGTGCGATAATGTGAGTGTCACCGTTAAAAAGGAATGAAACAGATGCTAAATAGCTTAAATTTTATTAAGGATTTCATCATGAACCGACATCAGTTAGAGAACCATTGGTAAACCATTTGGGAATATTAGAAATCTGTTTCGTCCCTTTTTGGGACTCTTCACAATTGGATATTGAGTCTACGACCTTCCAGTTACAAAACAAGCTCGTAGACTAGTCGACCAATGGGACCCAATCTAATGACCGATGAGTTCAAACCTCTTCCAATTAGTGATACATAGCGCAACCACCAGCAAATGTCATCGATGCCGAGTATTTGTCCTCACAATCGACCTACTGTACCCTACTAGTCACGAGTTACCACTAGATCCCCAGGTAACTATCTGGCTAAACAGAGGCAATCGATAGTTAGCATCTCATTGATATTCAAGTATTGGTTTGTAGGGATTTGATTGACTGGTTACAAGATTTCATCCTCCCTACAGTGATTCTCTAACCGATGTCATTTCATGATGAAATCCTGAAACCAATCAAATCCCTGCCAAAACAACACTTGAGTAAAATTCTAGTTAGTCGCTTTTAGCTTTTGGCACAAATCTACAATGAATATCAATTAAACATGGAAGAAACGAATTTAATCAAACACTACTGGAAATATATAAGGATCAAGTTAATACAAGAATGACTGTCTATTCACCTGCTATTTTCGATTTGTAAGGTGTGTGTGAATATCCAGCGACCTCAGTAAGTGGCGAGAGAGATGAGATATCCCTGTCTGTCATGTTTAACTCTCATAGTATTCCAGAAACATCAGTGATTGCGAATGATGGCTTACAGTTCACTGCTCAACACTTATAAAGCAAGCGCGGTCGACATACCATGACACATACGTTCTTACCTGCAATCAGTCATAATCAAGCATCCGAGTAAAGTGGTCCCTCAAAACTTTCAACACAAGCCTGCTTAAAACAAAGGGATATGTGGCCCCATTTGACGTCATTCATGATTTTCTCTTGCATATACCACAACGACGAATAAGTCGACACCAAAAGAAAAATTGTATTATTGAAATGACACAGACTGTGGACAAATTATAACGAATCCCAACTTTTTTACTCCTTCACATTCCCAGTGGAACACAGGGCAGCTTCAAGCAAGAGGCTTTATTTCTGGCTTAGCGAGGTAAAGGAGTGCGTCTGTGGCCGGGGATCGAACCCTGGACCATATGCATGGGCGGCGAGCGTCCTAACCGCTGTGCCACCGACGTCTGTGATTACCGACGAGGAGAAAAAGCCGGAACAGATGTTTTCGTCAAGATATAATGAGAATAAGTTATTTTTAAAATAAAAGTTTCAAGCAGTATATAGACTCATTACCATCACATTAGAATTACGCTGACAACACTTACACCCTGCCATCAAAATAAAATTGAATCTGAGACAGGGTGTATACTGCTGGTTACATTTCAGCTACGGGACAATGACAAGGCAGAAAAACACCCAGAAGATAAACAACAGTGAAGAGAATCCACTAACCATGGAATAAGTGAAATAAAGCTCAATATAAGGAAACAGTGGAACTGAATACAACAGTGTATACCACAGTTCTAGACTGGCTGAAAGCGAGCACACTCCTGTCGGCCAATTTGAAGGTGGAAGGATTTTATTCGTGCAGATATTGCCTAGTTCAGTAGTCCATTAGCCAGAACTCAAACTGGACAAATATTGACTACCTGCCATACAACCAGATATACTATCAATCTGTATGGTTAATTGCTTCCACGAGTTTCCTTAGTGTCCATTTTCTGGGGTACGTTCACTGTCCTCACGCCTTACCTTCACTTTTTGTCTGGCCTAAAACTGACCAGTAAACTAGGCAAGGCATCAAATATCATCAACTGTAGGAGGAATCAAAAGGAAGTCACTTCTCCTGCTGATCCAGTCATCATCGTCTCAACTATAGGCAGCACAGACGAGGATTTCAAATTCATTACCGGAAAACGCCAGAGAGGTCGTCTCTACTCTGAAATAAGTGTGAAAATCTGTGGCACTACTCAGCATAAGGAATAAAATCAACGTATTCAACACTAATGTCAGGTTAGTTACTGCTTGTCCATGGTTTAGAGGCTTAAAACACGTGTCACCGGAAGCATTTCAAACAGACTACGGTCGACTTTCATGAATAACTGCCATCACTGGGTGATATTGCAGATCAGATTGCCGGTCGCTCAGAAAGGATAAACAATAAAGCACCCTGGCAGCGAACCAACAAATATGCCAAAGAAAAATGAGTAATATTTCAAATATATTGAGGAGATTAATATATGTGTAAAACTTAGGCACCATGGTAGTACGTAATTCCACATTTGTTTGTTTATTAGACATATCACACAGTGAAACAGTATTATTTACTGGATGACGTTTCGAACAAAATTTATAACTCTTCATAATCATATCAATTATAAACACACGACTTCGAAACTTGAGTTTTATAGTTTTCTTTGTTCTCTCCTATTTGTCGTCTTAGAGGTAGTAGAATTTTCCAGATATCTGGAGCAGGTGTTGAATCATTCCTATTACACGTGTTTGCAGTTGATTCGATAAACAAAGCTTCCGTTATCAATCTCTCCCTCCACTCTGTAGCATTAGATTTTAAAACTGTCATCTTATCCCATCCTATTGTATGGTTGTGTGAAGTTCCATGTAGTGAGTGCTGTAGCTGAACTATTCTCTAGATTTCTTATCTTATTCGGGTCAACTAATCTAGATTTCGCTGCTCGGTTTTTATGCATGGGTATTCTGACTGCCCCTGTTCTACTAGTTTGGCCTATGTGTTTGACCTGACAATCATTCCAGCAGGGTATTAGATAAACTAAATTGTTTTGTTTTAAAGGCTCCACAGGACTTTTTAGCCGACAAAGCTTGTTTCTAATTGAGTTTGTGGGTTTGAATGCCAGTCACTTTTATTCCTGCCTTGTTGAGAATTCTGTGTAGGGTTTCCGAGGTCCCCTCCTTGTGTGGAATCACTACTGACGATTTAGATTCCTTATTGTTGGTGTTGCCTTGTGCATATTTGACATGCATGTCATTATTATTATTATTATCGCTATCACTCCTATCATTATTTATTTTATTTTTACATTTCCCTATATACTTTCAGGGTAATTATTATTAAGTTTCAAAGCTTCTCTTATTTGCCTCACTTCCTGTTTTAGGTTTTCCTTAATACTACTTAGTTTTTGTGCTCTATTATTTGAACATTTCACCAATTCTATTTTCACTGACATAGGATGGGATGATAAGAAGTCCAAATATCGGTTTGAATGTGTGGGTTTCCTGTAAACACTAGTGTGTTTTAACTTCCCATCTTCTTTCCTTTGTAAGATACAATTTAACATTAGAAGCTCCTCTTCTTAACCTTCTATTTCATAAGCAAAGTGAATTGCCTTTACCTTCGAATTGATGAGTTCGAAAAATCTGTTTATCTCCTGTGCTCTAAGTACAGTGAATGTGTCATGTACCTCCACCATACTTTTTGGGTGGGGCTGAGCGTTTCAACCGCTAAGGTTTCCCACCTATCCATGAATGTATCTACCACAACGCGGATATTGGTGACCCCATAGCAACTCCCTCAGTTTGTTTGTATATTTTCCCCTGGAATTTAAATCCTGTGGAAGTCAGGCATAGCTGCACTCCCAGTATCATATCCTCTAGTGGTGGTACTTCTGTTCTAAGTTCAAGTTCTGGGCCAGAAATGAGTTCGTTTCTGACTGCCTCCATAGCCATATTTATTGATAAACGTCTATATAAACTGACAATATCAAAACTAACCATTTTTTCTTCATTATCTAATTTTAAATTATCTAATCTGTATGTTTTAGTGCATAAGGGTTTGTTGGTCGACATTTTGAGTGTCTTTTAAGGGGATTTTAAGGGCACTGATGAGACTCCTGAATGGAATCTGAATGGGAAACGGTGAGTTGGGTTTGAATCAGAGGGTGACATCAAGGAGATCGAGTGATGGGCAGAATAAGGAAGCCAGTCGAAAGGAAAACTGCACAGAACAAGGTGAATTGGCGAAGGAATACATTCTCTTTCGAAAACCCTAAGGAATAATAAGAACAGTAATACTAAGTTTATATTTAGCATCATTGCTTACGATAATATCTAACAATCAGGGATTATGCATGACTTATGGTCGTTGATTTATGTGTCATAAGGCTTAAGACGATTGTCAATGTTGTAACTAGGCATAAGACGGATATATATATATATATATATATCCAATTACAAATACACAGCTTATTATTTTTACTATTATCATCATTATCATTGGGATATTTATTTTCCTCTCAGTTTATATCACCTAAATAACAAATTGATTTTATAGAGAGAAAAAACTGTGACTGGGGAAAAAGCACTGGAGGACGACAAGGCACGGGGGAAGGTGAAGAGGAAGGCAGTGAGTAGGTGAGTGAGTAAGTGAAGTGGAGTGATAGATAGATGAATAGAGAGATGGGTAGATAGGAGGGTAGATGTGAAAGAGGCGAATAAGTCAACTAAATGATGGACAGTAAATTTGTTGATAAACTTCCATTCAAACTCGATAAATTTGTCGAGTTAAATAATGATAACAATAATAATAATAATAATAATTTTTGCTATTTCTTCCTTCTTTTTTTTCTCCCGTTTGTAATTTATTCACATCGTTGATTGTGATGAGTAGATAGACTCCATCAAAAAAGTGTTATAACACTAAACTACTAGTCAATGTTCAACAGTTTTATGCGCCATGTTGAAATTTGAAAAGTAAGAAATTAAAACAAATAACTGTCTGACAGTCATTGAAAACAAGACTGGCACGTTAATGTGTTACATAATGGGTGGCCTAATGAATAATGCTTTTTAGCGTTTGAAACAATGATTGAGGGGTTACAAATGTTGGTGGATGTAAGTACATCCAGATGGCGAATTTGAAACAGGGGGAAAGGAATCTTTTGGATTGCACAGTTTACCAGTAACAACTATGTAATACCAAGTATTGGTCTCTCATATATACAAAAATAATAAATTGTATTCAGCTGAATAGGCTTGTTAGTGAGTGAGGGAATTTTAACCCAGTCGTCTTGAAGATAACATCATTTAGATATTTTGTTCTGTATTTTGTAAAGTAGAAAACCAATAGCATACTGGAGTATTCAGTTTACTGTACTTTTCCTGAGGTGATGATTGAAGTTCAAGTGGTAACCTCGAACTAGTTGGATGGATTCGAAATAGATGCTATCATCATTATCATAAGAGGTAGAATTATGGTTTCATGTTTATTAATTATAATATATATTCCCTACTGACAGAGTTGTGTACACAAAAGTATGACAATTTAAGATGCCACGCAAAGTTAGATAACAAGGCGAAGGATACAAAAGAGGTATAATGAGCTGAAATCTACAAAAGGAATAATAATTACACAAGAAAAATGAGAACCCATTGTCTCCTACTGTTCCATTTTGGTGTCATTGTCCCCAGAAAATGAAGATCCCTTGACGGGCTGCTTCCGAGGACTGAAAAATTAGGAACTTCTTGTGAGACTTCGATGCTGTCGTCTAGTTGATGGGTGTCAAGGATCCGACGGCGAATGTGATTGTGCTATGGACGTGGCTAGAAGGTCGAGCAAAGACGACGTTTGACAGTGTGGAGCAGTCAGGCGAGAAAGTGACTTGGAAGGTATTGGCTGAACGACCGGTGGTGTAGTTTGGCAATCCAACAGACAGGCATCCGGCGAAGCTGGGATCGGACGGAGACAGTGAAGCTGACCACTGTGCTACATCGCGCACTACGCACATTGAACGAAGAGCCAGAGTCGCAGTTATTGACGTCATAATTCATCCAGCATGTCCCAGACCACATTTTTCAGCAACTACATCTAGCTAGCGCTGTACAACCCCTGGACATCAGGGAGCTAGGGAAGGTGACCACACATCTGTTGAGCACAACGATAGCCTCAATAGAGCTACCGAAATTGAATGAATGGAAACAGAAAGTTGGAGATTTTTAGTGTGAAGCAACGGCACTACGTTTGAGGGAGCGGTAGGTAAGACCGATGCTTTATATGTGGCAAAGCAAGATGCTGGAGGAGGCAATGTCCAGAAAGAAGGAGGAGAAAAGATTTCAGACAGTAAAATGTGGGCGCTTTCTCTTATTTCAGACTAGAAGTAGTGGGGACTATTGGGGAGGGGACAACGTATTCTAAGTTATAATTGAATGGCCGAGGAGTAGTACCTTTGATAGATACAGGGGGGAAGTCTCATTGACGGATAAGAATCTATTTCACAGGGTCCAGCCGAGTTCATTAACAGTTCATACGGTAATTGAGCACGTTTAAACATCAGAAGTACATCAAACTGTAGCTTTTTTATTGGCGATCGCGAAGTAACTTTCCTGTTCATAGTTAAGCCTCAATTACGCGAACAATACTTGACTCCGAATTTCCGCGAGAGGTCAGTATCGTAATTACCACGAAGGAGAGGGCAGTGATTACGAAGTACACACCTATCAGCAGATATGTGACTAGCGAGATGGCGGGGATAAAGGAGTCTAAAATACAGAACATGACAGTGTTAGTTAAAGAATACCATCATCTGTCTACTGGAGATTGGGACCCTTACAGTTATTTTGGTAAGGTGAGGCATGAAATACCACTGAACGATCGTGAAATGGAACCATTCACAACGCGAAGATTATTATTATTGTATCCTTTAATTCCTACAGGAACATAGGGCTTCAGCCGTGCGCCTCCATTGCGTTCGCTTCTCTGCTAGAGTTTTCACCTAGCTCCATGTCTGCCCACACGTTTTCATTTCCTCTTCACATGGCCGCCTCCAAGTCACCCTTGGACGACCAACTCGCCACTTCCCGTTCGGGTTCCACTCAAGGGCCTGTCTAGTGATGTCACTTGATGGTTTCCTCAGAGTATGGCCAATCCATCTAAATTTCTTCCTGCCTATTTGTTTCACAACGCAAAGAGTCTCGTGTCATTTAGAAGGAGAGGTCGATCAACAAGTGAAGGAGATGTTACAGGATGATATTACTGGAGAACCTAACGGTCCGCATAACTCTTTAGTTCCTACAGTAAAAAAGCAAATAGGAAGTTCAGATTCTACATCAACTTTCTACAGCTAAACAGCATGACAGAGCTGAGACTGTGTGCCGTGCCAACTGTGGTAGAAACTGAATCGTCTACAAAGCGCGAAGTTTTTTCAGCGCTCGACCTCCGGTCAGGATATTGTTAGATACCGTTAAAACAGTATCACACAGATAAGACGGCGTTCATCGTACAACAGAAACAGTATCGGTTGAAACGCATGTCATTTGGACTAGCAGGTGCACCGTTTACCTTCAGACAACTGATGACGCTGTTACTTAGAAACTTGAAGAGTGTCGAGGTGTACGGTGATGATCTCGTCATCTACAGTCAAAATGAAAGCGACCATTTGAACGACGACGAAGCCTTGTTAAAACGCATTGAAGAGTTTGGACTACGCATTAACAAAACCAAACCTCAGATAGCCAAACGCAGTGTTACGCTGTTGAGTCAAAAAATAGGCGAAAGCGAGATAAAACCAATTCCGGAGAAAATCTTGTCGATAAAAACCATAACGGCGCAGAATCCAAGAGGAAGCTAAGACATCTCTTGGGGGAGCAGCTTTTTATAGCTAATTTGTCAAAAACTTCAACGAGCTAGCAAATCCCCTGTACAAGCTATATGGTGAGTTAGAGTTTGTTTGGCAGGCAGATTGTCAGAAAATATTCAGCACAATTAAACACCTTTCAGACCACCAGAAAATAACGCTAAAACTGCCCGTACCCGGAAAACAGTCCATGGTGTGCAAAGATGCGAGTGACCACAGCGTAGGTGCGGCACTTGGACAGGGTAAAGGAGTTGTCAAATACGCGAGAGACCCACGTGGGAAATTGTTGCGATGGACACTAAGCCTGCAGAAATATAACTTTACGGTCTCACACGTTCTTGGCAAAGAAAATGTTTCGGTAGACGTTTCATCTAGACTGGAAGACGAAGCTGAGTTACCAGAGATTGTTTACAGAATGCATGCAATGGAAAAAGACCCAATAAAACTTGTTCTCAGTCAGAAATCAACCTTACTCTGAATACAGTGATACAAGTGATCACTAACTGAGTAGAAGTGAATCAACCTACGGCGAGTAAGGAGCTAATCTGAAAGAAAGATCGGTTAAGATTGAATGTTTACTGACAGATCAGGGTCCTTGTTTTGAAAGTGAAGAATTCATTCCCGCTTGAAACAGCTGGGTATCAAGAAGATCCAAACAAGACTATATCATTCACAGAGCGAAATAACCCTACACTGAAGGAGCGGGTGGACTCGAAGGCAGGTAGCTAAGAGACAGGGCTTTCACTGATTCTACTAGCACATCGAGCATCCACTCAGGAAAGAACACCATTCCAGTTGATGCATAGGAGGAAACCACGACTAGCAATACACACTACAACCTGATCATTCGACGAAGAGTGGAGTATGACGAGGCTGCCAACGTAAAGGAGAGAAGCCATCAGGAATGTAATGAGTAAACAGGAGAAAGATGCCGCCAAATCAGAACAGGGATATAGGACGGGATGCATAACCCTTGAGGTCGGCGATCAAGCAAAGTGTAGAGAAATAAAATTCTATGTTACACGTAGGCTAGATTAACAGAAACTCCTTACAAAGTAGAAAGGACCATACACTGTCACCGAGGGAGACGTGGGCGCATTTATACCATTGAAAGTCGGAATTTACCAAGTCTCTAGTCATCTGCCGTTACGTCTTCATCTGTGTGTACGCGTCATACCAACGGTCAATGACTTCATTGACAATTCTAGGCTTCTATTTGACCACTTACAGATTGTGCTGTTCAGCAAAATAATTGACCCGGTCAACCCATTACATGTTCTGACATACCAATGAGTATATGGACGCTGCTCATGTCAACCGTTTGTGTTTGTTAACCAGCTAGAAGTGATCAAGTATATAACATCATGCATTGATGCTTGCTTTCTTGACCGCCATTTATATGGTACCAAGTAGATAGTATATTGTGGTAATCGGAATAATTTCGGTTTCCAAATGGAAACTTTAATGAAATTCCATCTCAGACTGTGTAATTTTCAAGTTGAATATTTGATTCTTCTTCAGCAAGTACTGAAAACTCCCTCTAAAAAAATTCCTTTCATTTTCCCGACGTTCTAAGAGGAGCAGCAGATCGGATGGTGCATCAAGATTCTCATCCTGACATTAAAATTTACCGCATCCGCTATCGATTGGAGTGATATGCTCGTAGTGCTGCGAACACGAAGTTCATCAGAATAAGGCGGACTGATTTACTGACACTTTGAAACTCCTGTTCTTGATATATATCTCTAGTTAAATCATGCACAGACTTCAATAAGAGAATCATTGATAAACAGGGAGTACCGGACAGCTGTTTAGCCCTTGTTTAGGACTCTTATGAAGCAATACGCACCAAATGACCCCTATGAGGATCGGGATGATAGCAGTTAAATTTCATAAATCATTGTATATCATCTCAGTGGCTTATTGATTAACGGGTTGACCTGATAATCTGAAGATGATGGGTTCGACCCTCTACAGTGTCACATCCGTGTATACCTGAGGAGTTCAAAACTAGGCGAGAAAAGATGGTTGTAGTCCTCTAAGTGATTTCAGTCAACAGTCTAACTCTGAAACCAATCAAATCCTTGCATACCAACACTAGAAGATGGATATCTCAGCTGAAGAGTCCCAAATAGGACAAAATGCGCATCCTGGATTCCACTGCTAATCACAATCACCCACCAATTAAATGAATGTTTCATGTTATTTATCTGATTGCTTCATGCTTTGTAAATAAAAAAGAGAAAGCCTTAAAAACGATTACTTGAGATTACTTGAATGAAATACAACTAACTATTGAGGTAATCTAATCAGAAATAATCAATAAACGAATCCACTTTTTGGCTCCGTCGTATTTTTTCGTTTAACTGTTTGTTTGTTTGAAATTCACGCCCATTTATTTTGAATATCTGAGTGATGATGCATAGTAACACTGGAAATTCCTGGTTTTATTGAACTATTAAAACGATAATCCGACATTCGTATATTTTCATTTATTTATTTATTTATTCAGAAACCAATAAAAGAAATCAATATGTAATAAAGAAGATTTGTAGCTCAGGTGGATGATTCGCGATTAATAGTGTTCTCTGAACTGGTTGGTTTAGTTGTGGAGCTATCGTCGTCCCCCTGCTGAACAACATCTTCAGCACAACTTTTAGAATAAAGTGAAATGATTTGAATTTTCCATGAGTGATAGAATTGCGTCTCCCGGTAACCATCTTTACATATGTATTGATCATTTTCTATTGACTTGGATTTTGAACTTTCTGGTCACCTGATTTGCTTTTTATTAGTTAGTATATTTCGTCTATATTAACGTGTTTGTTAATTGCATATTCGTTTGAGTACCAGGCTTCTAGGAATTCCCTGACTGCACTTTTGGTGTTTCCTCTGTCTAAGATTTCGACGTTATCCCAACCATCATCAAATACTACAATACTACATAAGTAAAAAGTATCTTCGAAATAACAGTAAAAATATTAAGACCGTTTGAAATAGATATAGCACACAAGCCAGTCAGCCGGCCAGCACAATCACTTCATTCGATATTGTGCAAACTGAAAGATCCAACAGAAAAAGGAGATAAAATTAATACCATTTACAAAATAAATTGTATGAACTGTAACAGACATTACATCGATGATCAAAGTGGGCGTCCCCTTCGAATTAGAATCCAAGAACACAAATCAGCCGTGAAAAGACACGATATGTATTCTTTAGTATCAATGCATTGAGACAATTATGGTCGTCAATTTGATTGGGATAATGTCAAAATCTGAGACAGAGGAAACACCAAAAGTGCAGTCAGGGAATTCCTAGAAGCCTGGTACTCAAACGAAAATGCAATTAACAAACACGTTAATATAGATGAAATATACCGACTAATAAGAAGTAAATCATGTGACGAGAAAGTTCAAAATCCAAGTCAATAAAAGATGATCAATACACATGTAAAGATGGTTACCGGGAGACGCAATTATATCATTCATGAAGAAATTTGAATCAATTCACTTTATTCTAAAAATTGCACTGAAGAGGGATGTTGTCCAGAAGGACGACGAAAGCTTCGCAACTAAACCAATCAGCTCAGGGAACACTATTAACTGGAAATCAAAATGTGGTGTGGAGGAGGGAATACGATGATAGTCACTGATAAGTTTTAAATACTAGATGTCTGTAGTAGGAATTTTTTAAATTTATCTCAGACTAAAGATTTCGTTGAAACCAACCATTGTCAGTAAAAGATTCATAGGAAATCGTTGAAACATTTACTAGCGAACAAGTGCTTTTTCTCTGTCCTAATCAGCGGTAATATAATCGCAAATTTTACAAAATGTGAGAATTCGTGGGTGATTGAATTCCTACCCTGGAAGATTTGGACTTTGACGAAGATTTGTGCTGAATGTCACACACACTTGAAGATCTACTGGCGAAAGCCAACAAGTTAGAGGGAGAGGTCTGTCTGTTTGTTTTCAACATAGAACTTTACACCGGTGTGCAGCAGTTCAAGTCACCACACCCCCCTCCATGTAGCACACAAAGTAAGAGAAGAAAGTAGAAGAAATGCATAATAGAGACAGTAGACAGGGAATAACGAAGAACAATATAGTTTCATTGGAAATAATAAGGATGCATGTGCGCTGTCATTGAGAACGATCTTGAACCATATCACCGATTGCCTCCAGCCATCATTGGCTTTACTGTCCCCAGGACCCCAACCAGCAAGGCAGTCTACACTATCCTACGTGGCTGGTTTAAACTAACTGTTGTAGATTTCATTGACTGGTGCCATGTTTTGGTTTAACTGCTGCTAGCTCTTTTCCATACTGACCCTATGTCAGCTAACAGTGCCCATTGTCAAGGAAGGCGATGACTAGGCATACGTAACACATGTCCTAACCGTCTCAATCGATGTAACTTCACAGCCTCATGTATTGATTTCCCCCCTTTACTTAGCACTCGACCGATGCCTAACCTCAGTATTAATCACCCTACTGTACCACTTCACACGAGAGATAGAACGCAGGCACCTTTGATCAAAGACAGCCAGCCTTTTCATGTCCTCCATTTTCAATGGCCAGGTCTCACAACCATGAACGTGGACAAAGCGGACTGTTGAGTAGTACACACGTCCTTTAGGCGATAGCCGGATTTCACGTCTACGCCAGAGACGGCGTAAACTACCATATACGAAACTAGCCCTCTGTATCCGTGCTGAGAATTCATCAGCGATCAACCCATCGGGGCTGACGCAACGTGATGTGGGAAGTCGGAAAGTAACAGCCGTCCACACACTTCCAAAAGCACATGAAGCCTCTCCGAGAGGGAGAGGGAGGTAGAGAAAACAAGACTTCACGTGAAAAAAGAGAAGACAGAGGTGACGAAGATACCTAGCCAACAACGACAACAAGTACTAATCAGTGTCGACGGAAGAAATTTGAAGAAGGTCACTTTTTCACTGATCTAGGCATCATCGTTTCAAAAACACTCGGAATAAACGAAGATGTCAAAGTGAGTTAGGCTGGGGAAATTCATGACAGACTTTCACTAATCTGAAATCATTGTGGATATCTACTGCATTAAGACTGACAGTAATGTCGAATCGCTTATTCTGCTTAGCTCAGAGACTTGGTGAGTCACCAAAAGTATTTCGAATAAGCTTCAGACTTTTATCAACGGCTACCAACTTCTCTCCATCATGAAGATAAGAAGGTAGACCAGAAGGAATAAACAAAAAACGGACTCTATCAGGTGACAAACCAAGCAAGAACCTATCGCCTAACACTTATACTGAAGAAAATAGAAATGGTTTGGATGTAAGCTGAGGAGATTGTTGAGTGACATAGCGTATGAGGCTCTGAAGGGGAACTAGACAGGGAAACAACATGTTGGGCGTGGGTCCGAGGGTAACTTAGAAGAGCTCATGTGGAGCAAGTCAAGAAGGAATGAACAGAACAGGATGAAATAGAGATGTGTTCCGGAAACTAAGGGAAATGTAATCATCATTCCCTGCTTAGCTAAATTCTTGTATTCTGATAATCTGAACTAATGACCACACATAGATGAATAGTTTAGAGAAAAACTCAACAATCGTAATGCATATACTTACACACTTATTCACACAGCAGATTGAGACAGAGCTAAATTTCCAAAAAATAATATAAGCAGGTGAAGGGTGAGAGGCTGATCACTGGATCTTTCTTATTTTAATTTACACCTAACTCACAAAAGAAACTGTGTGCAGATATTGTTTCGAAGCGTTTAAACACACACTACAGTACGCCGGTGTTGAAGAGAATGGAGGAAAAATACCTATTTACTGTCTTCAAAACGAATGCATATCCTCACAATTTCATCAAAAAGTGTTTAAAATCGAGTCACAACACCAACAAGAAACCATCATCAAGAACTACAAGAAAATTCATCCTACCATACATGAAAAATATCTCTGAAATAACAGCTAGAATACTGAAACCGTTTGATATAGATATAGAACACAAGCTAACCAGATAAGAGTAATACTATTTAGAAAATAAATTGCATGTATGAACTGTATCAGGCATTACATCGGTGGTCTAAGTGGGCGTCCCTTTCAAATCAGAATACAGGAACACAAATCAGCCGTGAAAAGACACGATATATATTCTCTCATATCAATCAATGCATATAGACAATTATAGACATCAGTTTAACGATTGGGATAATGTCGAAATTTTAGACAGAGGAAACACCAAAAATACTTCCAGAGAATTCCTGGAGGCCTGGTACTCGAGCGAATCAGCGATTAACAAACATGTTAATATAGATCAAATATACCAACTAATATAAAGATGATCATATTGACGAGAAAGTTTAAAACCCAAGTCAATAAAAAACGATCAGTACATATGTAAAGATGGTTACCGGGAGACATAGTTCTGTCACTCATGAAAAAATTTAAGTCATTTCACTTTATGCTAAAAATTGCGCTAAGCTGAAGGGGTATGTTGCCCAGTAGGGGGAACGACGATAGCTCCACAACTAAACGAACCAGCTCAGAGAACACTACTAACTGGAATGATTTTACGCCAATACCAGAGATATGGAATATATGACCACCAACAAAATCAAGGGATATACAAAAAATAATGGAAGTGAATAAACTTTATTTGAAAGGTATATGTAAGTGCCTTGACATTAATGACGATGAACAGCATAAAATTATGTCCGAGTAAATGATATTATACCCTTGTGTAGATTTATCAAATAAATGCACTCAATGAGACAGTTGAATCAATAAATTCTATTTGTTTTTCCAATGTTTCATTTTGATAGGTATATATATATCAAATTTCATAAAAATCAGTTGCAAGTCACTTGGGACATAGAATTCCCCCTCCCATCTCCTCACACATACAGAACAGTTAGTTCATCTGACAAAAACATGGATTAATTAGCTTAGCAACCATATATCATTCCTCCAGTGTACCATTAATTGTAATTCAACTGAAATTACAGAATGAGAATTTTATTTCCCTCGGAATACTGTCATCCTTCCCCCCAACTTTATTTATGCTACATATTTTGTGTTAAACAGGATATTTTATCACTCAAATATTATAAAGGAGTTTTTCGTCATATAGGAATAATAATGCTTCTTTGTAACAATATTTGTTTCAAAACCACTGGTAAACCAGGAGGTACTGAACAGTGGTTTCGTCCCACTTTGGGGCTCTTCACAGTACTCATCTATGACACTAGCAGGGATCGAATTTAGGAACTGTCGGCTACAACACAAGCGCATAGACCAGTCAGCCAATGGGACCTGATATAATGGCCAATGAGTTCAAATTCGTTCTAACATGTTATATATATATAGCGCGACCACCGGCAAATGTCATCGGCGAATAATTCTCTTCTTACCTGACTTGCCAGACCCCACTGGTCATCTCTTCGCACTAGAACTCAAGGGAACTCAGTCCTGTTGTAGCTCGTCTCCAGTGAGAATCAGATTAATTTTCAGGAGTTGATTTGTAGGGATTTTAGAGAACCATTGAAACCCAACAGGGAGTACTGGACAGCCGTTTCATCCTAGTTCGGGAATCATCGGTAGTGTGCACCCCATACAGGGTTTCGAACCCAAGACCTTCCAATTACAAGGACAGCTTGTGGGCTATTCAGCCACTGTGAGCCGACTCAATAACCTATGAATTCTAACTTCTACTAATTCGTGGTTTTACTGCGATCTTCAGCCAATGCCCTCGGTGAGCGTTTTTCCTCACTGTCAACAGTATGGACCCCACTAGGACTCCAGGTAACTTTATGTCTACAACCAGTTGCTATCGAGCATCAGATTAATTTTCAATTGTTGGTCTGCTGGGACGAGATGACATTAGTTTTCCAATAGTTCTCTGACTGACATCAGCTAGTGGGTAGACCTGTAGCCAATCAAATCCCTGCAAGCCAACAATTGGAAATTATATCAATATTCTGTAGACAGCCATTTGCATATATGTATACATATATGTATATACGTTAAAAACCTTCTAAGCGATCGAATCGCTGTACTCATCAAAATTCCTACTTTATATTTTCTTAGTAGACGTCAGATTGACCAATATAAGTGAGTAGTTGGAAGTTATTCACGACAAACATCACCGCTTACTAGCGAAGGAAGTGAATGAAGTAATCAAAACCCTGGACAGTTGATTGTAAGGCTGGTTGGCTTTCAACAGAGATCATCAACAACACCAGTGTTCCAGGGTTTAAACTCAACTCAGGGAAATGTCTCACATTGAAGTAAAAATAAAGAGAAAAAAAGAGAAAAACAATTACCCAAATGTAAAGTATCGAAATTTTGGTTTCCTTTAAGACAAATTATAGTCCAGTCTAATGTGTATTTTAAATTTTTAACCACAAATTTAGTCAGTTTCAAAGGAAGACAAACACACAATCGAATATACATATATATATATATTTGCCGTCGTGTAGACTAGCATTCTTTCGAGGAAAAGTACTCTATGTTCAAATACCTGCCTCAATTTCAACTATTCTTAATACTTTCTAAACATTTTCTAATTCTCCGACTAACCACTTCAAATTGTATCTACCATCCTATTCAACTGCGCTTGTGGTGGAGCGAGTTATATTGGCCGTTATTGCTCTAGGAACTTGATTTTTCGTGCTCACTCAAGAACATCTCCCACTATGGCTAAGTAAAGGTGTAGTGAAAACCATTTAGAGTTCGATATTGAACCATCTGGTACAAACCGGCCACAAAGCCAGCCAGCATTGAAGAATCCTTCTCTATCATCATCTACCGGGTGCCTAATAAATTGCCAAAATCGTCGAAGCATCGCATGCTCTAAACAGTAGAGGCTATTGCAATTCGCCTCAAACAACCAGTGCTTTGTGTTCAAAAGAAGCAAGTCCAGCTAGCCCCTACTACTGCCCTGGCTGGACTTCAGTAGAGACTAGAAATTCATGAATTTGTACTATTACCTTTCCTAATTCTTCTGACATTCAGTTTATTTTATGTTGATGCTGTTCAGCTGTAATTTATCAATATTATTGATTCAATGTTATTTAAACAACATTAATGTTGTCCATAACACTAATTCATTCATTCACTATTATGAAGTTATTGAGAAGAGTACTCTTTGTTCAGTATCCATTCTTTTGAAAAATTATATATATAAGCGTTTAAATTGATGGACCTAGGTTCCTGTGGTAGTAAGAGTATCAGTACTCAGTATAATGAAGATATATTCATCTGATGTGTTCCACAAAGGAAAAACCATTCACCCTCAGTTCGACTGTTTACTTTTCCTCCCTTCCTTCCTTCCTGGATGATTTTTACTGTTTGAAATAACTGGTCGCACACTCAATCTCCTCCTCTTTTCCTAGGTCACTGCTAGCTAGTCGACTAAGTGGTTAAAGAGTTCGTTAGCCTGGAATCGAACACCGGATCACAACCCCATGGTAGGCGAGTATTCGATCAAACAAACCTCTACTTTCGTTTGTTGTTTGTGATTACTAAGGGTACCCTTCTGTTCGCCTCATTTACTTTCTTAACTTTTTAACTAACCTATATAACTGGTGTACCTCTGAAGACAGTGAATAGTGTTCATCTTCCACACGACACTGTTATTCATGCAAATACACACACGCAAACATGCACAAATTTCTCTTACACATAAATAATTATAAATTGTATATCAATTGAGACGAATTATTGTGACTGTTATTATTATTATTATTATTATTAGATAACTAACCTTAAATGTGAAAAGCAACCTAGTCATTTGTTGATTATTTTCAAGTAGAACTAAGATACAAAAACTCTTCTCCATTGAAACAAAAATTACCACCTAACATGGTAAGATTACTCGCCTTTACAAAAACAAAAACAAATTACAAATTATAAATCAGACTAATTCTTCTTTTTCAAAAGTTAGTTTGTAACGATTTGATTTTGTTTCACTTATGATAACAATTAAAAGCCAGGGAGCACTGGAAGGGTATTTCGTCCTAGTTTGGGACTCATCATGCCCGCTGGGGTCCGAACCCAGGACCTTTCGGTTACAATAAAGATGAGCTTGTAGATTACTCTTTTTCAATAACTGTTTCTTCCTTCACCAATGTCTGTGAAATGGAGAATTGGTTTTGTGTATGTGACACATGTGACACGTCGATATCATCCTAGACAGCTTTTTCAAAGGAGATCATCAAAAGTGGGTGATATAAAAACAAGCTCGCTTAAGTTAGGTCAATAGCACGTTAAGCGGTTGAATAGAGTCCATACAGAAAAGAAAGTATAACTTGTGATTTCCTAGTGATATAGGTTTCGTACTAATTAGCACTTATCAACATGCTATATTGACAACCTGTAAGTTATTGACTTGCCCTCCCAGATCCAAACCACAGTCACCTTTGGCTACAGTCAGAGAAGTTACTACTGCGCTATTTATGCTTGCAATTGATAGATCTCCTGTAGGACTGTAATGGGTACATTCAGTGAATTGTGTGAAATAGGGTCAGACTAAGGAGACAGACAAATGAGCTTGGTTAATCCTCAAGTGACCAATCAGTATCATCGTATTAATTACTAGTGAAAAGTCAAGTAGTGCACCAACTGGGTGTTGATGGCTCAATGGTAGAATGCTCACTGGCCATGGGAGGGCTGTGTGTTCAGTTCTCAGCTAGATCGTGTTTTGTTGATTGTCATTTATGATTTCAAGCAGATAAAATATAGTAAATTGAATGCTTTTCGTTTCCAAAGAAAGCTGTGTAGCATGTAAATGATGAATTCAACTCCGCGTATTGCTAGCTCACTCAAGTATGCGGAGAGAATTCGTATGGTTTAAACTGATTCGCACTTTAGTTCTGAGTCAAATTAGCCTAAACTGAGTGAAAGAGCCATCTGCAATGTAGATCACTTCTAGCTAGCTGGCATGAACTACTGGTCAATGTGGATGATTTCAAATCACCCATATCGACTAGTTTTCTATATCATGATGTAATTATAATTGCTTTCTTGATAACCATTTGTGGTGTATAGTATATCACACACTGTGATCTACATACATTTTTAGTTTCCAAAGGCACAGCTGTGGTGACTTCCCGCCTCAAATTGTGTAATTTGCAGGAGGTGAATATTTCACTGTAGCCTGATCCTATTTCAGAAGATCAGTGATTCGATCACCTGTCAACCTCGGATTAGCGATTTTTTAAAAAGTAATCCAAAGCAGACATTTTTAAACATTCATTTATTGCCCTCAGCGAATTTGATTACCACACATACATCTATGACCGGGTCGAGGATTAAGAAGCATCTTCGCACTTTTAAATTGCATGGCTGGAACTGATCTGTCATTAGGTAACATCGTTGTGTCTTACCATAAGTGATTAGTGAATTCTGTTTATTCACGCATTAGCCAAGTATTCGAGAAGATGTGGCAAAATATGGACCTGGACGTCCGCAGTCCCAAGTGATGATATAAGATCGGTGCATACGACCACCTCTGCAGTCAATTCCAGTTACGGTAGTAGGTGACTTGTGGTTCGTAGATGTGATGGATCTATTTCCTCAGACATCCAGTGCCAATCAGTACCTCTTGGTGATGATGGAACACGCTACACGATGCGTAGACGCCGTCACTATCTCTGATCAACGCGCGAGAACCATGACTGACGTGGTGGTTCGACACATCTTTGCGGACCACACTGTACCAATGAAGATACTGACAGATCATGTTCCTTGTTTCCAAAAGGAAGAATTCAATCCCCTTTTGAAACAGCTGCGTATCATGAAAACCAGAACAACACCATATCATCCACAAACGGATGGCATGACAGAGAGACATAACCGTGCAATGGAGGAGTGTATGGTTTCGAAAGGAGGTAACTGGGAGACAGAACTTCCATTGATTCTAATAGCAGATCGCACGTCCACCCAGGAAACAACAAAGGCGTTACCTTTTAGTTGATGTATGGGAAAAAACCACTACTACTAATACACAGCACAACATGGCCATTCCACGAAGAGTGGAATTTGACGAGGCTGCCAGCAGAAAGTGAAGAAGCCATCAGGAATGTAAATCGTAAAGAAAAGAAAGACGCCGTGAAATCAGAACAGGCAAGTAAGATGGGTTGCATAACCCTTGAGGTCAGCGACCAAGTAAAGTATGGAGAAAGGAAGTACACAGTTAGATGAGGGCTACGTTAACCTAAGTAAAATAAAGCTGAAAGTCTTAAAGATGTGACCAGACCATGAAGTGTTACAAGTTTTAAAACGGATCAGTTGATTAGGAATTAGGGTCACAAAATCTATGCGATATTTCAGTGTAAATTTCATCGTGAACCAACATTCGTTAGGGAAGATCAGGCGGCAGTGGACAGCTGTTCTATTCTTGTTTTGGAATCTTTACTAGTGGATACCACCAGGAACGAGGCCAAAGCTAGCTGACTGACTATTCAGCTAGCCACAGGTTGGAATTCAGTGACCCGCGAATTTAAACTTCACTTAACTCTCGTCATATATCGCTACTGTCGACAAATGCCTCCGACGAGCATTCACTTCACTTTGACATAGTGGACCCTACCGGTTATGAATTCGTAGCACAGATTCATGAGACACATGCAATAGCTATCAGCGACCTGGAGAATGACCTTTAAATTATAGATTTTTGTAGGGATTTATACATTTTCACGAATCAACTCCAACGGCACGTAGATTTGTTGTATTTATTAATTCATATATTGAATTCATACATATATGTATATATATATATGTATATATATATGTATATATATATATATCTGTATGTATATAAACACCAACTTCTTCGTGTAGAAGTGTGTCGTTTACTTTTCAAAAGTACAGTCAGTGAACATTGAACACAAATAAACCATACAAACATTGGACAACCGCATCCAAAGGACCTTAAACAAGCTCATAGAAACTGGACAGATCACAAAACAAGACCAATGGTGAATGAAATCCAATGGACCAGTCTTACCCCAATTCTTCTATGGCAGACCCAAAATACACAAGCCAAATATCCCTTTATGACCCAATGTATCACTCCTGGGAACTCCAAATTATAATTTATCCAAGGAATTATGCAGAAAACTAAAAAACACCTAACGGAATCTTGTGATCACTCCATCAACTCTGCTTTCCAATTTCTGGAGAAAATCAGGGGTATGCAAATAGATGAACAAGAAATAATGATATCCTTTGACGTCACAGCATTATATACCTCAATCAGACAGAAACTAGCAAAAGAAACCATGGAGCAATTACTTAGCAACGGAGAACACCTTCCACAACAATCAAAAATGCAACACACAAGCTGGATGGAATGCATAAACCTATGCCTAACAACGTACTTCCAATTCAACGGCCAAGTATATGAACAAGTCAAAGGAACACATATGGGATCGCCAATATCAGGTTTGATTGCAGAAGCAGTGGTGCAAAGGCTCGAAAACATCATCCTACCGAAGATCAAACCCAAGATTTGGATACGTTACGTAGACGACACATTTGTAATAATCAAAAGAAACGATTTGGATAAAACCCACAACTTAATAAGCAACGTCTCCAACGACATCAAATTCACAAGAGAAGAGGAATCCGAGAACAAAATCCCATTTTTGGACGTCTTAGTCAAGCGAACAACTACAGGGGAATTAGAAACTCAAGTTTATAGAAAATCAACTCACATGCAGCAAATACTGAATTACAACGGCAACAATCCAATAACACACAAAAGAATTGCATACAAACACTATTCAAGAGGACCAGGACTCATTGCATCACCCCCACCCCAAGGAAAATTGAAGAAAGATATCTCATGGACATCTTCCAAAAGAATGGATATCCACGGAACTTCATCAAGAGACATATACCCTCAAGCCAACCTACCAAATCAAAGGTCCCCAAAGCACAAAGAAAGTCGCCCTACCCTATGTAAAGGACATCTCAGAAATCACTGAAAGACACTTCAAGCCTTTAGGAATTGACGTCGCACACAAACCAACAAAATCACTTCACTCAGCTGAGTCTGTGTCAAAAAAAGACTGAAGAACGAAAGAAGATAGAACCAACATCGTCTGCAAAATAAATTGTAACAACTACGAAAAACACTACATTGGCCGAAGTGGACGTCCTCTTCATCTTTATATCCATGAACATAAGCTAGCCGTCAAATACATGATATCCATTCCCTTATATCACTCGCTGCGTACAGACAACCACGGAAATCAATTCGACTGGGACAACGTTCAAATGTTGGAAGGAGGAGACACCAAGAATGCTAGAGAATTTTTAGAAGCCTGGTATTCCAGTGAATCGTCAATCGATAGACGCATCAAGATAGACAAAATTTATCAACCAATAAGAAAGAAACCTCACACACAAAGGGTCAATGTTCAAGTCAAAGAAACAATCAGTTCCAATACAAGAGCCAAGAGGGTGTGAAAACACACAGAGACAACCAATCACGTCCAAGGTCACCAACCAGGGGAGATGACTAATAAAGTCATGGAGAAATCTAAAAGCTCACTTCAATTCAAATTGAAGTATGCGCTGAAGGAAGATGTCGCCTAGTAAGGCGATGAAAGCTTCGCAACTATAAACTATCCAGCTCAGAGAACACACCCACATCAAAAACTTTCCACTTTCCTTAACTGTGTTTTACTTGTCATAGAGACAAGAAGCGTGACGGTTTATAACAGCAATGTGGAATAAATGTTAAGTTTATCATTTCTATGTATATATATATATATGATTGATTGAGCATTGAATGCAGGGAAATTTAAATAATCATCACATCATTTCACATTAACGAGAATATATATATGTATGTCACTTTAAGAAAAAATGTGTAATTATTCAGTCAGTTATTTTGCATCACAGAGTTTTTAATATGTTTTCAAATTCAGACAGGTTTATGACAGTTATTGCGTAAAAATTTATGACAAATTAGTAAGAATAATTTCGTTGATGTTTTTGTTATTATTGTCGTTGTTGTTATGGTAGCTTAATCGATAAACAACGTTGTTAATGTGTCTTTCGGCAATACACAGTAGACTACTGAAGTAACTTAATGCGTTACTACATTTTCACATCAATTCCATGTCATTTGTTCTGTAATTGTGATATATGTGATACTGACGGGAACTGGGGTGGAGGTGGGCTATTCTATCTGTAAGAGCTGTTTTATTCTGTGTATAGCACATTTTGTGCGTTGCTTGTCTAGCCATAGATCACTCGCGAACCCTATGGAAGGTCTGGGTTCGATTTCCTACCTAGATACTCCGACATTATTCTCTCGCCGGCCGAGATTGGTCGGAGAATAGGGCAAGCAATGTCATCTTATAGTCAGATTAGCAGACATGCTGACACAGATCAATAAGTAAAGAATAAGTCATATGACAAAAAGGTCAGATATAAAGTTGACAAAACAATCTGTTTTAATAAGACATTTAGAAGACAAATTTCGCGAGATGATGGCATCATTTCGTAGTTGCTTTACAACCACTTTACAACTAACATGGTTAACAATAATAACCGACATAGAATCTTTATTCACCAATGTTGCCCTTCATGAAACTGTTGGTTTCATTTGCGATTATATCACAATCAATGGGACAAACTTTCGTATTCCTGTCACTTACATCAGAGACATCATCTTACTGTGTACAGAAAATATTAGATTCATCTTCCAAGAAAAGGTATACAAACAAATCGATGGTGTTGCGATGGGGAGCCCACTGGGGCCTCTGTTAGCAAAAATATTCATGGTGAATTTTACTGAGTCGACATGACTGTTCATGTGCGAAAAGAATTTCTCAACATCGTTCTTCTCCACTACAACGAACGTGTAGTCTACATATCTCCACCAAAAATTTCATTGATGACGTGAATGATTTAACTGCATTCCCACCCTGAAAATCCATGAATATGTCAGCTACTACTCCTTCATTTTGTCGGTATATTTCTCATTCAAATGTAAAATATGTTGTTGTTAGATGGAATTCAACCCCTTTCATTATCTCTTCTACGGATTATTGTGTCTTGTCCTTTAGGTCATTATTTTCTTTTAGTCTCGATTTCAGTGCATTCATGGTAATTCGAATGGGTATTTAAGTACACAGACTGTTTAAAACAAAGCTGATTAGTATTTTCTCTTCATCTATTTTAGTGGTCCTTTGTCGTCTCACTAATTCAAATGAATCTACTATTCTAGCTGTTGAGTTGTCTCCTGTTGGTCTTAGCACTGTTCAGAGAAATCTTGACAGCAAATATTCATCAACCTTATTTAACAGCTGTGCGACAACGGCACATGTCAAGTGATCCACAATGGAAAACTCAGCGAGGCGTTTGGAGTAAACACAGGAGTGAGACAAGGGTGCTTATTATCACCAATGATATTCCTAATTGTGGTGGACTGGATTAAGCGTCAGACAGTGGGAAACGAGAAGACAGGGATATCCTGGACCGACGTGAAGGACCTAGAAAACATGGATTTCGCGGATGATTTATGTCTGATGTCACACAAAATCGAAGACTTACAAGCGAAAACCGACAAACTGGTCGAAGAGGCTGGCAGCAAAGACAGGACTCCAAGTGAACATAGACAAGATGGAGATTATGAAAATAACCAACCAACAACAACAAAATCAACAGCAACATCCAGCGCCAATCACCATCAACGGGAGGGATTTGAAAGAGGTTACTTCATTCACTTATCTAGGGAGCATTGTCTCAACTACAGGAGGAACCGACAGACGAGGATGTCAAATCGAGAATCGGGGAGGAGAGAAACACATTCATCCACCTGAAACCAA
This sequence comes from Trichobilharzia szidati, assembly GCA_944472155.2. Lineage (NCBI taxonomy): Eukaryota > Metazoa > Platyhelminthes > Trematoda > Strigeidida > Schistosomatidae > Trichobilharzia > Trichobilharzia szidati. The sequence continues at coordinate 26,689,252 of OX235277.1, read as the reverse complement.
TCTGGAAATCTTCGTCACTCAGGCTGCATCAACAACAAAGTGATTCGGATTTTCAATACAAACGTCAAGTCAGTCAGTTCTTCTATACGGATCAGAAACTTGGCGGGTCACAAAGAATATTTCCAACAGCCTGTTGCAGACCTTTATCAACAACTGTCTTCGCTGGCTCTATACTGAAGATCAGATGGCCGCCGGAAAGAATCGCCAACAAGAAACTATGGGAACAAACAAAACAAGAACCAATCGCCCAACAAATATGCAGGAGAAAGTGAAGATGGATTGGACACTCACTGAGGAGACCGCTGGGTGACATCGCGCGTCAGGCCATTGCTCGAGTGTAACCCGAGAGGGAAGCGGGGAGTGGGACGTCCAAGGGTGACATGGAGGAGATCGTGTGAAGAGGAGCTGAAACAGTATGGACTAACATGGATGCAGGTGAAAAGTACAGCAGAAGACAGAAGTAAGTGGAGACGTGCAGTTGAAGCCCTATGTTCCACTAGGAATCCAAAGGAGCAGTAATAATAATATTATAATAATATATACATATATATGCAATATTAAACACTATTCCGAACAATAATAATGATACACAATGGAAACGTTTCAGCATTTCGCATTCGGATGAAAGAGAGATGAAAAATATCCAGTTACCAGGGCAAAGAAAGAAAGAAGCGGTTGTCAGTCATTTTTGCCCTGGTAACTGGATATGTTTCATCTCTCTTTCATCCGAATGCGAAATAATGAAACGTTTCCATTGTGTTTGATTATTATTGTTCAGAATAGTGTTTAATATTGCATATATATATTATTAGTGTATGCGTATATTGATCGATTGATTTTTGTTTAAAATGAACTCTGTGCAAGGATACTAAAGGTGTTTTTGTAGATACATTTAATAATGTCTTTGCCCTGTAAGCAGCTGACGAGAAGGCAAGGAAATAAAAGATGGTACCACTTTATTCTACTACAACTGTAGTTCTTGCTTTGTTCAAATTATTAATATTGTTTCCTTTAGTTCCTAGAAGAACATAGGGCTTCAGCCGCACGTCTCCATTGCATTCTGTTCTCTGCCAACGTTTCCACCTGGCTCCACGTCTGCCCACATGTTTTCATCTCCTCTTCGCATCACCCTCTCCACGTTACCCTCGTACTGACGACCAACTAACCCGCCGATTTCCATTCGGGTTCCACTCGAAGTATGGCCAAGTGTGTGATGTCACATGACGGTCTCCTCATACTATGGCCGATCCACCTCCATTTCTTCCTGCTTATTTGTTGCACAATCGGTTCCTGGTTGGTTTGCTCATTTCCAGAGATCCCTGTTGCTAATCTTTTTTGGCCATCTGATTTTGAGTAGTGAGCAACGACACCTATTGATGAAGGTCTGTAGTTTCTTCAAAGTGCTCTTCATGACGCGCCATTTCTCTGATCCATAAAGTAGCACTGACATCACATTGAAGTTTAAAATCCAGATCTTATTTTCCATGCTAAGTAGTGCTGCTGATCTCCACGCAGACTGGAGAGTAATGAAAACTTGTCTTGCTTTTCCAGTCCTCTCTGCTTTGATATCCTCACTAGTTCCATCCACCTGTAGTTGAAACGATGCTTCCCAGTTAGGTAGGTAGGTAGTGGAGGTTGCTTCTTTCAGTTTTCCCCCATTTATGCTGATTGTTGTTTGTTGTCATGGTTGTGGTTGTCGCTGTTCCTGTTGGCCACGAATCTCCGTCACCTCCGTCTCCACCTTCTCTATGTTCACCTGAAGGCCTATCTTCTCTGGATGCTTCTTCTGCCAACTAGTTGCTTTTCACTTGCATATCTTATAGTTTGTAGGAAATCAGACATATACCGCATCAGCGAAGTCCAGATCCTCCAAGTTTTTTGTGTTGGTCCGTTTTAGGCCTGTTTCTTCGCTGCCCACTGTCTCTCACATTATGCAGTCCGCCGCAATCAGGAAAATCATTGGAGATAGTAGGCAGCCTTGACTAACGCAATTTTAGTGAATGAATTATGAAGAATAGTAAGAACCTTTCTATCACCGCTTAGTCAACGTACATTTGGCGATATCGGCCATTCAAAGATATAAAATACTCGCCAACCACTAGAAGATTCGCCTCCAACAAGCAGCTCAGGAATAAAAAGTGAAAGTTTTGAGTCAGGCTAGCTACTCCACCCTGTCAAAAAGAGCATCGACACTAATGAAATTTCAAAGACCTTAAAGCTTTCTGTCAGAAATCAGCCAGTGGTCCAAGGAAAATGCTCTTACCTTAAACCCATCCAAATGCCAAACAGTCAATTTCACCTTTAGGCATAAATCCGACCTAAACAAACTGGTTGGCTCTCACGAGGTTTGCAACATAAATGGCACTGAACTAGAAACCAAGTCGGAAATTAAATACCTAGGCGTCATTCTATCTGCTGATCTCTCCTGGTCGTCTCATATCTTGGCGATTTCTAAGAAAATATTCCGTCTTACCTTCTATATCAAGAAGTTAAAACATTCTGGTATAACCCAACCCTTACTCCTACAATTCGTTAACTCTCGCATTCTGTCCATTATTCTCTATTATTCCCCCTTAGTTTTTCCCGGGCTACTATAACATATTACGCAGGATGCTAAAGGTTGTCATCAGGGTAAGCAACGTGCCACTTAACCAGCTTGTTAATATTCTGGTTGACAGGCACTTGGACTCATGTGAAAAATGGGCCAAATCCATTTTATCTAACTCACACCGCCCTCTTCATTCACAACTCTTCCCTCGTATCTCATCAGGCAAAATCAGAAGCATATTTAGAAAACTATATGCTCACACTAGCAAGTACAAAACTCAACCATACCCTACTTAGCTCGTATTCTGTGTGATAAAGAAAGCATTAGGCGTGACACCTATAATTCATTAAATAGTCAGTAGAACAACTGGACCTCGTCTTTCCAACTCATATCATTTTAGGTACAACATTTTATTTCTTTCTTTTCCTTTTCCCTCTCTCTCTTTTTTTCTGTTATGTGCTGCTTTGTTTCTTTCTCTCTCTCGCTTACGCCAGTAAATATGATAGCTCCTACTTTTCTAACACCTTCAAACACTGTTCAGCTTTACCTTTGCTAACGGCATGCCAATACGTTGTTGTCATAATGAACTGGGATTTCGTTAATCTATGTAGAATTCTATTTATTGATAATGTACTAACTGGATGCAATTCTGTAGTGAAATGCTGAGAATTCCATTCTGTATCACAAGTACTGTTTTGGAATAAAGCAAATTATTATTATTAAAAAAAGCTTGCTACCCTGTGTTCAACGCAAGTAACAAAAAGAAAAGTGGTCATCCAGTCAATACTGAATTAGAGATGTCTGTTATTTGGGAAAAAACCAACAAAATATCCCATCCGATTATAAAATACACTTTGAAAGTTAAAATCAACTGGATGTTTTTATAGGAATAACGCTAAAATGTGATTACTCGTCATGAAAAGTTTGTTCTTTAAGAAAACAACCTTGAATAAGCATTCAGTATTTTGTTTTTGAGTACAGGAGTCATATAAGTTTTTTTATAATAAAGGTATGTAAACAAAACGTTTGCTCATGTGTGCTTCGTGAAAATAAAAAAATAGAACCAACTGGCTACTCAGCCAATTGATATCATTGTTAAAAACCATTGAACTAAAACCAGAACAATGAAAATGTCTCCGCGGTCCTGTTGGGAGAATGCTTGCCAATCACTTATATGGTCGAAGTTAGACTGCCAGGCAACGCACACCTAAAACTCACCTACTTTACTGTATGACAGTAGACCGCATACAGAGGGAAGGTTGGACGTAGGGCTAGTAACTTCATTCTGTAAAAACACTATCGTTACTGGAATTACAAAGCCTAAGTTCGAAGCCCCATGTTGCACTCAAAAGGCAAAGGTATGGAGCAGTACAATAAAGAAAAAAATAGGTAACTAGTGTCTCAAAGGGGAGATTTTTCTAATTGGACTTTCACTAGTGTCAGCTAAAACCTCCGATTGACATCGCTTAGAGAATCATTCAAATGCCAGGGTCTGTTAAGTCACGATTTATAGCACCACCTCTAGTCACTATCATCCAATGATGTTCCTTAGTGACTGGCTGACTACGTAATGAAGTTCCCAGCAGTTCTCTAAACAAGTTGTGACCATTGGCACTCGACAAGTCCTGTGTAAGGACACGTACTGGCCTGTAAAACTGGCTAGAGGTCAATGGTCAATGGATTGGCTTCGTAGATTGAAGCTTGTGGATTCCATCTCCGATGCTGTCGTGAATGAAAGAAGCCTTCCAGTACTCCCTGGTTTCCAATTGTGCTCCTACTTTAAACATATCAGTCTAAAAATCTTACCATACGCGTAGCTTTCAGTGCATGGCTTAGTCAGTACAATATTAATGAATTAATTAATCGAACACTTAAATGCTAACATCCCTTGCAGCGTTCAACATCACATTGTAGACTCCTATGCAGTTGAATAGAGTACAAGTAATATAGTCAAGTGGAGGAAGAGAAGGAGACAGGGGCAGAGCAAAACATCAAATCTTTATTTGACAAAAGAAAATGCAGTTAATAATTTCAGATGAATTGGATGGTGATATAAGATAGTAGTAACAAAAGTGATGAGTTGTCACAAACGATTGCTAAAGAAGAGTTATGCACTAACGTGAATAGTTTGATGAAAGAGTTGTGCTCAGGGTGTACATGGAATCAAGATAACATACGGAATTACGCAATGGCTTTAAGTAGTTAGAAAAATAACCATGCAAACAAGAGTTAAGTCAAATCAACGGAGTTGTTACCATGAGAGTAGAAGTGGTCGAATAATTTTCTTTTGTATGCATAGTTCTGGTTCTTCCAACTGAATGGCTATGGCTTCTGCAATGCAAAGAAGACGGAAACGTATTGTCTTTGGCAGGTTGTTCTTCACTTTGTAGATTACTTTGAAGCTGGAGGCGTTTGTTGACATGGAATGACGATTGGTGACGAGATGTTCGATTACTGCACTTCTTATATGGCCATTACTTCCTTTCTGTAGCGTTGCTGGATAGTGTTCTTAGACCCCTTTTGACAGGATGCGCGTTGAACGACCGATGTACATGGCTGACTCCACAGCAACAGGTGAACTGATATATACACATAGAAGTGGTCAATTGCGGGATCTTGTCCTTTGGGCTTCTGCAGACCAGCGGGCGGCTGGAGAACACTACTGTCAATGTTGCTGCAAAGAAAGTTCTTCTTAAAGAAGTCAAAATTCTCCTCCTTAGGACATCACCTTTACGTAATTCCGTATGCTGTTTTGTTTCCATGTACACCCTGAGCACAACTCTTCCATCAAACTATTCACTTTATTACGTAACTCTTCTTTAACAATCGTTTGTGACAAATCTTTATTTATTGATTCAACACCGAATATATACAACTGGAATGGTGCAACACCTACACTGGATCTAAAGAAAACTCCAATTATGAACAGAAAGTTGTGAATATGAGTATGAGTATACACTGATAGGATTATTAGCGGTTATTAACTGTGAGAGAAAAGGAATCGACTTGTTACCAGGGTATAGTCTTATGGACTTAGAATATGCAGATGACAAAGTCCTGTTAGGGGAGGATGCTGACAAAATGCAGAGTCTTCTGAACACCTTGAGCAGCAATCTTCGTATGTTTGGCATGCGATTCGCCCCTGTGAAATGTAAGATGCTGCTACAGGACTGGACTACGTCAACTCCTAGCTTAGTGATAGGGAGTGAAGTGATAGAACATGTTGACCACTTCACCTATTTGGGAAGACATGAAAAGGTTGACTGTTTTTGATCATAGATGTCTACTATCTCTTTCTCACGTTAGGTGGTATAATAAGGTAAGTAATGTTGACGTTAGGCGTTGAGTGTTGGGCAAAGAGGGAAAGTCAATCGAAGAGGCTATAAAGTTACATAGATTGAGATGGCTAGGTCACGTGCTGCGCATGCCTAACCATCGCCTCCCACGACGGGCATTACTAGCTGATATAGGTGTTGTGGGTTGGAAAAGAGTAAGAGGTGGCCAAACAAAAACATGGCCTCATCAATCCATGAAATCCTTGAAAGTTAAACTGAGTCAGGTAGGGAGGGAGATGCAGACTTCCGGGTTGGGGCCCGCCCTCGGGACTCTAAGAATCAATGGCTGGAGACAATAGGTGACATGGCTCAAAATCGTTGTCAATGGCTTACGCAGATGTATTCAGTCTCTGTAATCTTTCATATACCTTTCTAGCATTACTCATTCTGTTTCACTCTTATACTTGTCAAAACTCTATTGATTCTCTTCACTCATTTTCTTGTCTACCTTTGTGTGCTCTTTGGAACGTGGCAACTGGAACTGCTGCACTTTGGTGCCAAGTTCTATGTTGAATCCAGCCAGCCAGCCAGTGAGAGAAAAGTTATCAATTTATGCAGACTGTATCACACACTGTATATTATGTCAGATAAACTTATCTAATATGGAGTAGTATACCATCACACACAGCGCCCAAACTTCTATCTACCGTTAAATTAAAAAACATTTTAAACATTCATACATTTTCCGTTTTTGAGATGAGTTGATATCAATAATAATATTAGAATTTCTGAGATTCACCAAGAGTACCTGGTATCAACTAAATCACCAACACCTCAGTTTTTACAGCAGATCATTGTAGATGGTTTTAGACCCTTACTAAGGTCTAATAATAAAGCATTAGCATAACTATATGTAGGAACTCAAACCCCTGAAGGCAGGTAGTTCATAAGCTAAGAGGTCCAACAAGATTCTACTTAACCCCACACCTTCATTACATATTAGTCAACTGTATGAAAAAGATTATGCATCTTATCTGAAATCCATAAAACTGAAAAAAAATAGAAATAATGTGGTCAAGTCATCCTTGAAGTCCAACACAACTGAGTCATATGAAAAAGAGAAGACGTTCAGTGAAGAGGCTCATTTTTTCGACAGCGAATTCATTCACATAGCTGTACAATCGCATTTATATATAATTATTTGTGTGCGTGTGTGCGTACATGAGGTTTGTCAAGTTTAGATAATTGATCAAGTAATGCAAGAATGATCTAATATAGAAACAAGGTTAATCAGACAGCAACGAAAGTAAGATTGAATTAGTGAGTTAGATGACGCGGTGTAATTGACTGAAATGTTTGAACTTAGGTCAGGATAATAACAGAGGTAATTACAGGTAGCGCCTCGAAAAAACTCCTCTACATGAACTTTCAGTTCAGTGGAGATCTATCTGTGGAAATTCTGAAAAATCGACTGTCCAGTTCATTTAAGAAAACTTTCTTCGTAGCTGAACTACGACTAACCTTCTTCACAAAACCTATGATTTGGATGAACGTGAACGATAAGCTACCGCTGCTGGCCTCATCAATGTGTATCTACCTATTCACCTGCTCGTTTGTCGACCGTACCCAGTGTTCGCTATCCAAACGTATCACCGAACACTTACCAACATGGTTTTACAAAGGAGAAAAAACCATGCCCTGCAGCTCTATCTTAGAACATCTGATAGATTCCGGACACCAAGCTACACCTAAAACAAGCTTCAAAGTCGTCTACAGTATACGAAGCAGTCTTCCTAAAACTGTACGAATCAGACTTCTTCAAACTGTAGAAGCAATAGCGATTCACTCGCTCAGTCCTGAACTTTGCATACAGAAGAAGTTCGTTCAATCACTACACTTGCAATGGACGTAATCTATCTTATTACCCGACAAGTAAATTCTACCTAATCTTTTTTTCTTTCTGTCTCTTCATTAGTATTATTTTATCTTCTCAATTGTAATATTTTACATTTTCAACTTCCCTGTTCTCTATCCCCACCAGATTTAATTTCTACACTTCAATACCACTGTTACTGACCTGAACAACACTCAATTTCTAGTCATATATGTTACGTCATTCAACTTATTTGCTCAATTTCACTTCTACTTAGTCTCTACCTGTAATTACCTCTGTTGCTATCCTGATCTAAGTTGAAACATTTTACTCAATTATATATATTACGTCATCTAACTTACTAACTCAATATTACTTTAGTCGCTGTCTAATTAACCTTGTTTCTATATTAGATATCATTATTGTATTACCTGATTAATTATCTAAACTTGACAAACTTCTTGTACACACACACACACACACACAAATAATTATATATAAATGCGATTGTACGGCTATGTGAATGAATTCGCCGTCGAAAAAAGAGTCTCTTCGCTGAACGTCTTCTCCTTGCCAACACAATTACAGAAACCCTAGTTATGCGATAGCGATATCAACCATATTCTGCCACTTGAGCGTTCAGCATCACTACAGTGAACCTTACTATTGTCAACAAAATATTTTAAAATGAATAGATATGGAACAAAGAGTACTCTTTTCGATAAATTCATCATCAGGTTCTACAATTATATATACATTATAATGAATGAATAAATTAGTCTTATGTACGACATTAATGTTTTAAATAACATCAAATCAATAATATTGATAAATCACAACTGAACAGCATCAACATAAAATAAACTGAATGTCAGAAGAATTAGGAAAGGTAATAGTACAAATTCATGAATTTATAGTCTCTACTGAAGGCTGGCCAGGGCAGTAGTAGGGGCTAGCTGGACTTGTTTCTTTTGAACACAGAGCACTGGTTGTTTGAGGCGAATTGCAATAGCCTCTGCTGTTTGGAGCATGCAGTGCTTCGATGATTTTGGTAATTTATTTGGCACCCGGTAGATTATGGAGAAGGATTCTTCATCAGTGCTGGCTTTGTGGCCGGTTTGCACCAGATGGTTCAATATCGAACTGTTAATGGTTTTCACTACACCTTTATCTAGCCATAGTGGGATATGTTCTCGAGCACGAAAATGGGCATTTTTAATCAGTTAAAATATGTTAATTCCATTTCACAAGAAAACTGAATTTCATTCAACATATATAAAAACCAAGGTTATTTATCTCGCCTCATCACCACCGCCATTATTCTTATACTTTCAATTCATAATCAATTCAAATAATTCTCCACATAAACAAAATATATACATATATTGATTAACAAACAGAGACTGATGGGAGAGGATTAGTCATTTGGAAACAATAATGCAAAGTTTGTCTTAAAAAAGAACAGCACTCAGCATGAAAAATAAGGTCTACATTTTCAACTCCATAGTGAATTCAGTATGACCTACTATACGGATCAGAGACTTGCACTGCGCGTCATAAAGAGCACCTTAAACAAACTACAGACCTTCATTAGCAGCTATCTTCACTCAATACTCAAGATCAGATGGCCAGGAAAGATCAGCAATAGGGACCTGTGGGAGCAAACCGAACCCAGAAGGAACCAAATGTGCAACAGATAGGCAGGAAGAAGTGGAGGTGGATTGGCCATACTCTGAGGAAACCATCAAGTGATATCACTAGACAAGCCATCGCTCGAGTGGAACCCGAAAGGGAAGCGGCGAGTTGGTCGTCAGTACGAGGGTGACTTGGAGGAGGTCATGTGAAGAGGAGATGAAAGCATATGGGCAGACATGGAGCCAGGTGAAGACTCTAGCAGAGAACCGAACGCAATGGAGACTCACGGCTGAAGCCCTATGTTCCTCTAGGAATTAAAGGAAACAATAATAATATAATACGCCAGTCATTGTCTAGAGGTCAGCCAAGTCACTACTGCACAAGATAAAAAGTTGGCTCGCTGCCAACATGCCATGGGAATGAGAATTTGACAGATACTGAAAGTTTTATCTCACACTCGAATATATATAAAAGCATAGAATCACACATTATCATTGAAAAACAAATGACATAATATATTCAACTGTCAGTGAAACACTTACCACCAACTGATTGGAAGACACTGATTCCATGTCACTAGACTGATCTCGTGTAGTTGAACAACATGTTGTTGAATGCATCATTACACTTGTTGGATATGTTCTAGTTATAAGTGGAGTGATAATTGGGATAGGGACAAGTACTGGTAGTGGGAGGGAGTATTGCATAGCATTTTGCTGATTTCTACGTGGATAATTGTTCACATCTGAATGGCTCAGACTAGTACTCTCATCATCGTCATCCTCATGCTCATCATCGTCATAATCAATATGATCATCATCTTCCTCTTCCTCTTCTCCAGATGTACCACTAAGCATCCTCGATGGAATCCGTCGGTCTCTTTTCGTCTTCGTTTCCAATTCTGATTTATTTGTAGTAACGTATCGATTGGGCGCAGTTTTAAGCTGACCATGATTGTATGCAGCAGATTTACTGTGTGTAAACTGACTCCCGGTGGGACCATGTCTGTCGGATAGACAATCACTATCCTCAGTCTCTGTAGCTTGTTCACTGATGACATTATGATTGCTGTGTTGCCACCAAATACTAGTGGGTTTAGGCTTTTGTTGGCATGTAGTTTGGTGTTCGTGTGAATGATTAATCCTTTGAAATTTATTATTATTAGTTATGCTACTACTTATATTGCCTTTATGAGTAGTAGTAATATTAGTCGTAGCAGTAGTGATAGTTGTTATCGTGGATGTAGTCAGATGCGTAGTGATATAACCACTACTACTGCTCCGCTTACCAGTGATTGGTTGAAATGACGAGAACCGATATCCTGTTGTACACTTATTATTTAATTCAGCCAGGATTTATACTACTCATACATTGAAAAAAGTATTCCAAACAAATTTAGGTCAGTGGACGACAAAGTCACTCGATGGAAATAATAATTGCCAATGTGTATTAAGAATATCCATTATTTATTAATAGTGATAATATATAATGCATTACTGACTGTGTAGTAGTATCTTCAAAAATTGATTAATTAATTGATTGATTGATAGACTGATTAATTGATTGATTGATTGATTTACACCGTCGTTGTCTGTTGAATTTTTGAATCAATCATTAGAAAATTCCCAGCTCTTAAGTTATCATACCGTTATGATTTAACGCTTGAATGCATAAATTAAGAAAGATGCTTTCAAACAAAACTGTTTATTTTTAATTAACCAATAAGATGAAAATAAAATAATTGACCATTTTGATAGGAATAACCAATCAGCAATGTACTAATTGAAAAGTCTTCTGCTGAGCAATCAGAATTAATTATTTCATTGGAGGATTATCTTGTTGTTGTTTCTTTTTTTTTCGAGAATTTCAAACAACCGCTTGCCTTGATTAGAACATATTTGAAGGATAAAAGGAGTATAAAAGGGTATAATTAAACTAACGACCAGAGTTTGTTAATATATAATGAGATGGAACACTGGAGCAGAGAGTATCAGTGAAATGGTAAGTAAAAGTAGAGTTTTCAAGTGTTGGTTCAAAGGGATTTGATGGGCTTCAAGTTTGTTCACAATTTGACTCCCGTTGGAGAAGCTCTGTAAGCCAGGCAGTACTGCATAGCTGTTTCGTCCTTGCCTGGGACACTTCAGTAGTATGGAAACATGATCCTATCAGATATCAAACCCATGACTTTCAGGTTATAAGGCAAACTGGCAGTGGAATCCAAGATGCGCATTTCGTCCTATTTGGGACTCGTCCGCCAGCTGGATGTACCTGCACTCCCCAGTGAGTGATGATATTCCCTCCGAGGCTCGTATCCAGTGCCCTTAGTTTCAAACGCCAAAGTGTTACCCACTTGACCACTTGGACCACGAGAGCCACCTCTTGTGCAACGGGTCATATTAATTATTTAATTGAATTTTAGATCTTTCCCGTCGATTGATTGGACCGAAGTGGTTGGCGCTAGGTTTGAGCCTCGGTGAGGACATCATCACTCACTGGGAAATGCAGGTACATCCAGCTGGCGGAGGACTCCCAAATAGGACGAAATGCGCAACCTGGATTCAACTGCTGGTCGCTATCCACCAATTAACTTCTAATTACTTGCCCAGACATCACCGAAGCATCTGCACAAGAAGCCAACATGTCAACGCGAGATTTGAGCACTTCGATCTAATCGATCGACGGGAAAATCTAAAATCGAATTCAAGAACTCAGAGATTATTTAGACACTGAAACAGAATCCAGTGACCCATTAATTCTAAATTCCGTCAATTGGTGATATATACAGCACCAGTGTTATCAGTGTAAGTCACACAAAATCGAAGACTTACAAGCGAAAACCGACAAACTGGTCGAAGATGCAGCCAGAGAAGACAGGACTCCAGGTGAACATAGACAAGACGGAGGTTATGAGAATAACCAACCAACCAACAACAACAACAACAGCAGCAACATCCACCACCAATCACCACCAACGGGAGGGATTTGAAAGGGGTTACTTCATTCACTTATCTAGGGAGCATTGTCTCAAATACAGGAGGAACGGACGAGGATGTCAAATCGAGAATCGGGAAGGCGAGAAACACATTCATCAACCTGATACCAATCTGGAAATCTTCGTCACTCAACTGAGCATCAACAACAAAATGATTCGGATTTTCAACACAAACGTCAAGTCAGTTCTTCTATACGTACGGATTAGAAACTTGGCGGGTCACAAAGAATATTTCCAACAGCCTGTTGCAGACCGTTATCAACAACTGTCTTCGCTGGCTCTATACTGAAGATCAGATGGCCGCCGGTAAGAATCACCAACAAGAAACTATGGGAACAGACAAAACAAGAACCAATCGCTCAACAAATATGCAGGAGAAAATGGAGATGGATTGGACACTCGCCGAGGAGGCCGTTGGGTGACATCGCGCGTCAGGCCATTACTCGAGTGAAACCCGAAAGGGAAGCGACGAGTGGGACGTCTGAGAGTGACATGGAGGAGATCGTGTGAAGAAGAGTTGAAACAGTATGGACTAACATGGATGCAGATGAAAAGTACAGCAGAAGACAGAAGCAAGTAGAGACGTGCAGTTGAAGCCCTATGTTCTACTAGGAACCCAAGGGAACAATAATAATAATAGTGTTATCAGTGAGTATTTGTCCCCACATTCAATTTTTTGAGGTTCGCTATGTCATTACTTCCACTAGAACCTGAGGTAACTCCATTCTGTAGTCAATCAATAATGAGCAAAAGACAATAATTCTCAAACTCTGGTTTGCCAGGCTTCGACTAGATTCAAGTTCGATCGTGAACTAACTTTATTTTGGGAGTCAGCAGAGGTTGGAATGAATTCGCCGGCTATTGAACACTGTCCCAGTAGTAGAATAGCCAACCAGGCAGCCTTGTAACTCGGATTTCTTGGGTTCTACACCTAGTGGTGGGGTCATGGGTGCTAGCTACTGAAGAGTCGAAAACAAGGTTGAAAGAGCTGTCCAGTACTCCTCGATTTTCAGTGGTTCTCATCCTGAAATCATTTTAATGAATAAACTTTTAAAGCAAAATTATATTACGTAAGCAAACAATTAAGTTATAGTGGAAGATTAATACTGAGTTTTTATCCGAGTGAGTTGTTGTCAGAAAAAGATTGTGACTCAAAAGAAAGTTATACCAGGTTAGTGCGATATTAACAACACTATCCTTCTGTATACAAAGATAAGACCGAAGTCTTTCGATAGCAATGGCTTTAGTGTAACGAAGAAGCCAGTGTTTTCAATAAATATTGATTATGTTGAGGGTATGGTTGATTATTTGAATGAATGCCTCCTGTCAGTTTCGTTCTTCCAAATTAAATAACTTTCTCTCGGAAATTAGTCGGTGGTCCTCTTCAAACGGTCTTAAGCTGAATCCGTCTAAATGTCAGGTAGTCAATTTCACTTTCAGACGAAAACGTGACCTACAACAACTAGCCGGCTCACATGGTCCCACTATCATTGACGGCATAGAGGTTGAAATTGCATCTAATGTCAAATATCTTGGACTGAGTATTTCCTCCGATCTTTCCTGGTCTTCTCACATCTTGCTAGTTACTAGGAAGATATTTCGCTTAACATTCTACGTTAGGAAGTTAAGACAGTCTGGTATAAAGCAGTCTTTGCTTTCTCAGTTTGTCAACTCTTGTATTCTACCCATCCCTCTTTACTGCTCCCCATTAATCTTTCCTGGACTACTTAAGAAAGAATTTGCTTTGCTGAGAAGGGCACTAAAAGCTGTTGCTAGGAGAAGTGGGATTTCGTTAAACCAACTGGTTAACACTATTGTGGATAGACATATAATGTCATGTAAGAAACTAGGGAATACTATATTGTCAGACCTTGAGCATCCTCTCTATACGCAGCTCTCTCCTTGCATTTCATCTAGTAGAACTAGAAGCAGCTATAGGAGGCTATATGCTAGGACTGCCAAGTACAAAAACTCCACAATACCTTATCTGGCACGGCTGTTATGTGATGAGAAATCCGTTAGGTATGACACGATCAACTTACTGCGGCACTCTAACAAATAGTTCCCATTAACTTTTGTTGTCCTTTCTTTGTCAGTATTATATTGTTGTTCACATCTTCTATTACACACTAATTTTATATTCCATATTCCTGTGGTCATTGTTTAAATATGTGAGTGCAATGCTGTTCTTTTTTATTTCTTTTCTTTTTCTTTTTTCTTTTTGCTGTTGTTGCTTTTTGTTTTTAAAATCTTATAAAAATTTATGAGGTAATTAGATGCAATATTGTAATGCACACTGAAAATTCCATACCTGTACCACAAATACTGTTTGGAATAAAGCTGTTATTCTTATGATTATTACATTTGCAAATATATACCTAGTGTTCATATGAAGAATTTTGGGGATATGCTCAGAAAATCTAGTGGAAACTCTCCTCTCAACCTTTGCTTGTTACTGCGGGTGCAGGTGAATTGATATATGCAGTTGGAGTTTGATGAGACCAGGATACTTACCTACGTTAGACAGAATTAATAAGCTTTCGTGTTTTACGAGCAAAATCAATCCAGCTGTGGGAAATATCCTTTTCAGCGCACTTCTTTTACGTTTTTCAATTCCTGCTAACGTTTCCAATGAACTATCGTCAAGATCTGACAGAATAGTTCTAAAATATTTGGGCGCCGAGTGAGAAGTAGACATTTGTAAAAAAAATTATATTTGTAAAATCTCAGCGAGATTGAAATGAGTAATTCCAACGTTTCGTTCGGCAATCTGGTCCGAACTTCTTCAGGGAAATTAATTGAAATTAACATAACATATATAATAAAAAGGAACATCTCTTGTTTTTAAAAACTTTGTCCAGTCATGAGTCATTCAACAAGCATAATAAACGAAATTGTATGAGCTGTGATCAAAATTTGACCCCGGACTTACAAATATTGGTCTACCTTTGTTAAACACTTTCAACAGAGTGTGTATATGTGTGTGTGGGTAAACAGTTGTAAAACATTTCTTAACATCTCCATAAGAAGATATAGACAGTCAGGAATTTTGATCAAGTATTATTAATTAGTGATACATATCCATTTTGATTTATTAATCAGGATTTCTTATGCTCAAACTAAACTCTAATCCTAAACACCATAATTTTGAAAATACGTCTAATCATAAAATTCTAGATACTAGCAGTTTGAACAGACATGAAGTTTTGATGTTAGCTGATGCATAGGAAATCCTGATTAATAAATAAAAGTGGATATGTATCACTAATTATTAATACTTGGTCAAAATTCTCGACTGACCATTTCTTCTTATGGAGTAGATTACTGCCTTTCCAGTTGACAATTTTGACAGTTCACATCTATTCCATCTGCTTTTGCAGATTCTCACCACTTCTATGCCACATCTTCGCATTTCTTTGACTACCTGGGCAACCTTCCCAGCTTCGTCCATTGTACGGACGTTCTACATCCCATTCTTATTCTTGCTTTCATCGAGAGAAGATACAACTGCTGGTTGACTGGCTTCGCGAAGGATGGCTTCCACCGGCTCACTGTGTCATTTCGTCTTTCTGATCCCAGCAAAAAACAAGTTTCTTTAATGTTTTGTATTTTTAATATTTTTCTTGTGCATTGAAGCTTCTATAGCAGTTTGATTGGTATTGTGGTGTAGGGTCGCTACTCCACCGCCCAACCCTCCCTCTTTAACCGGGCTTGGGACCAGCTAGAAAACTAGCAAGCTAGTTAACCAGGTGAGATTCATCTACAAGCTAAATTGTATAAACTGGTTCAAGTGGGAGTCACCTTCGACCGAGAATCCAAGAGCATACGTTAGCAGAAAAAAAAGGGCACGACTCCTATTCTTCCACATAAAACGTCTGCAGGCGACTACGGACACCAATGTGATTAGGATAATATGGAGATTGTAAACAATGAAGCACTAAAATGAAGTAGGGACCAACAGACACACTATTAGGGATCAAATTTATCAAGTGACCAATTGTTCAAATGCTAACTGAGTAACCACGATCAGTAAGTAGCATTGCTAATTATTTTAACCAATGAGGCAAATAGTTGTGCATATGTGCATATATCAGTTCACCTGCTGCTGTAGAGCCAGCCACGCACACCGGTCGTTCGACGCGCACCCTGTCCAAGAGGATTCAAGAACACTATCCAACATGGTTGCGAAAAGGCAATAGTGGTGCAATAAGGAGTGCGATAATTGAACACCTGGTTAACACTGGTCACTCCATTTCAACAAACGCCTCCTTCAAAGTAATCTACAAAGTCAAGAACAACCTATGAAAGGGTAATACGGTTTCGCCTTTTTTGTATCGCTGAAGCTCTGGCCATTCACATACAAAAACTGGAGCTGTGCATACAAAAGAGGATTACTCAACCACTTCTACTGTCTTGGTAACAACTTTGTTGATTTTGATGACTTAATTTTGTTTCCTTGCCTGTTCTTTAATTGCTTATAATTCTTGTATTCATTTAGAACTCTTACGTAATTTCGTACTATCTACTTTGTTCCTATGTGCATCCTGAGTAAAACTCAATCATCAAACTATTCATATTATTACATAACTTCTTTTAACAACTGATCGTGACAACTCATCACCTTTGTTACTACCCTAGTTTCACTAACACCTAATTTTCTTGACTGATTTTATATTACCTTCACCTGTTTAGTTAAAATAACTATAACCAATTGTATTTTTGTTTGACAAACTTGACGTGCAAATACATACAAAATAACACATTTTTATATTTGCGATTGTACAGCTAAGAAAATGAATTCGCCGCCGAAAAGAGACTCTTCGCTGATCTACGTGTTTTGTTTTCATTAATGCCTGGATGGGGATTATACATGAATTGAAAGGCAAATAGTTATCAGGAGACAAGACTATATCATTCGCAAGAGTTACTTTGTAGCGATTTTATTTGTCACAAGTTCGATCACAAATTGATGTCAGTTAGAGCATCACTGAGAAGTATGGATTACTAGACAGTTGTTTTAGCCTGGTTTGGGACTCTTCATCAGTTTGCAGCTGGTCATACTTAACCACGATAAAACTTGAAATAAATCTAATCCCTGGAAAACTAACTCTTGAAAATTAAACTTCTACTCGCTAGTGACTGGCTAGAGGAAGACGTCGCCCGGAGTTCTAGTGAGAAGTCATGACCAGTGAGGTCCCTTAGGTCAGGCGTGAGGAAAATACTTGCATATGTTAGTGGCTGGTAATCACGCTGAAATTACGAAATGGTAGAAGTTTGAATTCATGGATCATTAGACTGGATCCCAGTGGTTGAAAGATCTACGTGCTTTCCTTGTAGCCCGTATGTCTTATGTTCCAAACCCCGTGGATGCGTATTGATAAGTAGCTTCAAACTAGGGATGAGACAGCTGTCCAGGACTCTCTGGCTCCCACCAATATCATTCGTGAAGAATTCAGAAGACAAGGGCCAGGTAACAGATCGTTTATTAAGGAAAATCAACACATATTTATAGATTTCAATGTACATTATTGTAGATTAATGTTAGCAGAAAATGCAGTCTTTTGATTGGTTGTTTCTCACAGAAAGTTAACCTTGCATCTCTTTGTGGCCGTGTCAGATCATCAATATGTTAACTGTATCCGCCTACGCAAAGTCTGCTGTCCATCTTTGACCTTGTTTTCACATGACTAATATTTGAGACATAAACATTGACCTCAATTACTGTCTACCAATTTGGCTAGCAACCATCTTTCACCACAGGTTCACTTCATACTGAAGTCAACAGTGAGGCGATTTTGTCTAGAAGGCCGACAGAAAGTTAGCAACTAAGCGATATCCAGCTCAGAGAAAATAATCAATGATTTCATATTGATAATCTCTCTTTTTTCTTGTGTATTTTGAATGAATAGAATAATTGGTAGTAAGGCTGTATCTCCTATCTCTCCTATCAACGGGAGAGACTTAAGGGAGGTTACCTCTTTCAATTATCTAGGAAGCATCCTTTCAACCACAATTAGAGGACCTGATAAAGATGTTCAAGCCAGCTAACCAGAATCGGAAAGTCAAGATACACCTTCATCAACCTGAAAACAATTTGAAAATCTTCTGCACTCACTCAGCATAAGCAACAAGATTCGGATTTTCAACACCAATTTGAAGTCAGTCCTTCTATACGGGTCAGAAACTTGGCCAACGTGTCACGAAAAGGATTTCCAACAGCTTGTTGCAGACTTTTATCAACAGCTGTCTTCGCTCCATACTGAAGACCAAATGGCCAGAAAGAATTATTATTATTATCCCTTGGGTTCCTAGTAGAACATAGGGCTTCAACTGCACGTCTCTACTTGCTTCTGTCTTCTGCTGTACTTTTCACCTGCATCCATGTTAATCCATACTGTTTCAATTCCTCTTCACACGATCTCCTCCATGTCACCCTTCGACGTCCCACTCGCCGCTTCCCTTTCGGGTTCCACTCGAGCGTTGGCCTGACGCGCGATGTCACCCAGTGGCCTCCTCAGCTAGTGTCCAATCCATCTCCACTTTCTTCTGCATATTTGTTGAGCGATTGGTTCTTGTTTTGTTTGTTCCCATAGTCTCTTGTTGGTGATTCTTTACGGCCATCTGATCTTGAGTATAGAGCTAGCGAAGACAGTTGTTGATAAAGGTCTGCAACAGGCTGTTGGAAATATTCTTTGTGACCCACTGGCCAAGTTTCTGATCCGTATAGAAGAACTGACTGACTTGACGTTTGTATTGAAAATCCGAATCATTTTGTTGTTGATGCTGAGTGACGAAGATTTCCAGATTGGTTTCAGGTTGATGAATGTGTTTCTCGCCTTCCCGATTCTCGATTTGACATCCTCGTCCGTTCCTCCTGTATTTGAGACAATGCTCCCTAGATAAGTGGATGAAGTAACCTCTTTCAAATCCCTCCCGTTGATGGTGATTGGTGGTGGATGTTGCTGCTGTTGTTGTTGTTGTTGGTTGGTTATTTTCATAACCTCCGTCTTGTCTATGTTCACCTGGAGTCCTGTCTTTGCTGCCAGCCTCTTCGACCAGTTTGTCGGTTTTCGCTTGTAAGTCTTCGATTTTGTGTGACATCAAACATAAATCATCCAAGCGCGAAATCCAGGTCTTCTAGGTTGTTCATGTCGGTCCAGGATATCCCTGTCTTCTCGTTTCCCACTCACTGTCTGACGCATAATTCAGCCCACCACAATTAGGAATATCATTGGTGATAATAAGCACCCTTGTCCAGAAAGAATTGGTAGCAAGAAACTGTGGGAACAAACTAAAAAGCAACAGCCGATCGCCCAACAAATATGTAGAAGAAAATGGAGGTGGATCGGGCATACATTGAGGACACCGTCGAATGACATCTCACTCCAGGTCCTCGAGTGGAATCCCAATGGGAAGCGACGAGTAGGTTATCCTTAAGTGACATGAAGAAGATCGGAGCAGGAGGAGGAAATGAGAGACTGTGGTCAATCGTGATCCAGGCTGAAGAGGACAGGCAGAAGATCGGACAAAGTGAAGATGTGTTGTTGAAGCCCTATGTTCCATTCGGAACTAAACGGAATAATAATAATTATTATTATTATAAGGCTGTCTGAAATATTCTTGTCCGTCCTTCTAATTCAGTAGGATTAAGATTTACAGCTAGTCCTACAGCAGTAAACGCACAATTGGGCATTAACTATGATGACTTTCGAACAGGCGATTCAGAAATCAGCCTCAGCTAGTGAACTCAGTGGAGTTTAGGAGTGCATCAGTCAGGAATCGAACCCAAACCACTGAAATGGCTGGTGATCGATCTACCAACAAATCACTAACTGACCCATTGTATAATTATTATAATCAAAATAATAATAATATATCCCCTCACATTTGATAACTTTCATAGAATTCTCTCTCCTAAAAGTTAACTAACGTATGAAAGTACAGAATTATGTTTTAAAAAAAAACACAAAAGAACTTAAAATAATTTTATAATTACGATAACGGAAGTAATTGTCATCTGAAAGTAATTTATCCAAAAGAAAAGATGAAAAGAGGAGAAAAGATAAAGTAAATGATAATAATAATAGTAATAATAATAACTTTATTCAACTAACTCACTGACCAATTTATACACCTCCGGAAATATATTATAGTTTAAATAAATTGTTCAATAATTTCAATTGATTTTTTTTTTTCAAAAATAACTTATTCTTATGTATAGTAATAGTAATAATAATTATTATTATTATGCTTAGGAAATATCACAGAAGACATTGAATAGTCAGCATTTACATTACTAAAAGAAATCAATAGATTTATATTGTTCAATTGTGTTCAGTTGTTAATTTATGTGTTTCTATAATCATGATTAGACTTTATAAATATAAATAGAGTATAAATAAATCTTTTTTTTTCAATTCAAAAACATTACTGTTTCCCATGTAATGACTAACATTAATAGCAGTAATAATAATAACAATAATAATGATGATGACAACAATAATAGTTAATAAATATTGAAGTGAATTACTTGGAATCCAAGGGGATATTACTGATATGATATTTATAACAAGTTAGATAAAATCATGAAATGCATCAATTTTCTGTCATGTTAGAGATTGATAAAGGCGTTTTTATACATATTCTAGTTATCTGAAAATAGATTAAACTTACATCTGTATTTGCGCATGTATATATATATATATATATACAGCAGTTGTATCTATGGTGATATAAGAAGCTGTTTTTATAGAGATTTTTATATTTCTATCATTTACTCTGTTTTTATTTTTGTTGGAGACAAAGCGGAACATAGATAAGGAATCGTCATTATTATCCCTTCGAACTTAGTGGTACATCTCCACTGAGATTGGTTCGTTGTCATCACTTCCAACTGGAGACAAGAATACCTGTTTTTCTCCACATAATCTTCCCCCCGAATATCACACTTGGAATCATGACCAACCCATTCATTGCCTATCGTTCGACTGGTTACAGAATTTCATCATGAGCTGACATCAGTTAGAGAGCCATTGGAAAACTGAACATCTGCCTAGTCCTATCTTGGGACTCCTCATCGGCACTCACCCACCATCAGGGTTCGAAAACAGGACCTTCTGGTTACAAGGCCAGCGAGATTGTGGACCATTAAGCCACGTGGACCCGATCCAATGGCCAGTCTATGAATTCCAACTTCTGCCAATTCATGACATAGCGCGACCGCTAGCCAATGTTTTCGGCGAGTATTTGTCCTCACATCCGACCTGCTGCATCCTACTGGTCACGACTTCTCACTAGAACCCCAGGCAACTACCTACGTAAATAGGCGAGACGCTAGTGAGCATTTCATTGATTTTCAAGTGTTGGCTTGTAGGGATTTGATTGATTATTTACAGGATTTCATCATGAGCTGACATCGGTTAGAGAACCACTGGAAAACCAGTTGGTTGTACTGGACAGGTTGGTTTGGTACCAGGCTTCTTTATTGATTATCCTTTCTGACCGACAATTTTATCTTTAACACGTAGTGACTGTTGACGAATGTCTATAGCAGCCTCTTGGAAATACCTTTAGTGATGCATGTACCAAATCTCTGAAATTCTGATTTGACACTAGTGACTAGTGTGATGCGTCTAGTCCTCTCCTTGGTGCAGACTGAATTCTATCAGTCAGGTTGTTATGTGACCACCATTCTAGGTAGCTCGCCATCACGGTGTACATTGTTTGTGATGATATTAGATGGTTGGAGGCAATCGGCCACAGGAAGTCTTGGAACTAGGTTTCGTGCTAGTTGGCACTCGTCAGCAAGGCGTATCTGCAACCTTGAAGGAACTCATGTCCCTTCTGAGATTCGAACCCGCGTCACCCAGTGCTGCCTGCAGTCAGAGACGTTACCACTGAGCTATTCGGGTTCGCGAGTGAAACCTAGGTCCAAGGCTTCCTCTGGTCGATTGCCTCCAACCATCTAATATCATCGCAAACAATGTACACCGTGATGGCGAGCTACCTAGAATGGTGGTCACATAACAACCTGACTGATAGAATTCAGTCTGCACCAAGGAGAGGACTAGACGCATCACACTAGTCACTAGTGTCAAATCAGAATAACCACTACAGTCCTACAGGAGGTCAATCGCGAGCCCGAATAGCTCAGTGGTAACGTCTCTGACTACAGGCAGCAATGGATGACGCGGGTTCGAATCTCAGAAGGGACATGAGTTCCTTCAAGGTTGCAGATACGCCTTGCTGACGAGTGCCAACTAGCACGAAACCTAGTTCCAAGGCTTCCTGTGGCCGATTGCCTCCAACCAACTCATATCATCACAAATCTCTGAAACATGTAGAAATACTAAATGGCCTTACATAAGTGTTGGGAATTTGGATATTGTTCATTGTGTTTTTCTAGAGCTGCGGATCTTCACATCAATCTCATAATCAGAAAAACGCCCGTCTTGCTTTCACGACCTTGCTGACTTTGACATCTTCATCTTTGCCACCTGTTGCTGGAATGATAATTCCAAAGTAAGGAGATTTCTTCTGTTTGTTTTGGTTTTCTGATAACTTTATAACTTTTGTTCTCACAATTTTCACCTACAACTCTGTGTTTGATAGCCGTTCTCTCAATTTGCTGAGGGAATTAAGTCGAGGAAATACAACGTTACTTCTGTGGATAAGGGAAGCAAGGAATATGATAATATTGATTATGATGAAGGTAATGAGAATGTTAGTCTAAGTTGTTCAGATGTAAACAGCTAACCACGCAGAAATCAGCCGAGTTTTATGCAGTATTCCTCCCCCCCCCCACTTCCATTACCAGTACTCCCCCCTATCCCAATCATTACTCCACTCATAACTAGAACATATCCACTAAGTGAAAGTTAACCAATTTAAGAAATTACATCATTCGGGACTCATGTTACTCTTAGTTCCCACCAATTACTCCTTGTCACCATGGAAACAGTATGTTCAAATCTTTAACGTAATTTATATTTTCGTATTGTTTTTAGGCTGTAGCCAGTTGGGCAGAATCGTCGAAATAATAAAAGATGAGTACATATCATCCTGGTACATTTGTCGTTCTTGCCTTATTCAATTTAACAAACGGAATAATTGCATGAAGTTGTTTACTGATTGCTATTGGACAGATGTTCTGAATCTGCACGACAAAGTTTTAACCAGTGGGACCCACAATGTCAAGGTAAATCGGATGCTTGTCAAAGGCATTGTTCTGCGGTAACTCTATATAAAGAGAGATTTAATTTGTGGATGATGACTAGCAGTGGAATCCAGGATTAGGCGCATTTAGTCCTATTTGAGACTCGTCAGCTGGATCTACCTGCATTCCGCAGTGAGTGATGATGATCCCACTGAGGCTCGAACCCAGTGCCCATAGTTTCAAACGCCAAAGCGTTATCCAATAGACCACTTGGGCCACGATAGCCACCTCTTGTGCAACAGGTCATATTAATTTAATTCAATTTGAGATTATCCCATCGATTGATTGGCCCGAAGTGCTTGGTCTCAGGGTTCGAGGCTCGTTGGGAGCATCATCAATCACTGGGAAATGCAGGTACATCCAGCTGGCAGACGAGTCCGAAATAGGACGAAATGCGTATCCTGGATTTCACTGCTAGTCACCATCCACAAATTAAATTCGAATTACTTGCCCAGACATCGTCAAGGCATCTGCACAAGAAGCCGACATGTCAACCTGAGACCGAGCACTTCGGTTCAATCAATCGACGGGAAAATCTCAAGTTCAATTATATATAAAGAGAGTTGATAGACTGTAGAATTCATGAGTCGCCAGATTCCAGCTCACCTGGCTGAATAGTCACCAAACTTGGTATGGTAACCTGCCATTCCCAGGTTCGCACTGCTGGAGAGTTCCAGATTCAGCGGAAACAGCTATCCAGTTGATTTCTGTTTCCCACTGATGTCGCTAAATATGACTTTGATTCGTGACTTAAATCTAACACTTCCATTCTATTTATTTACCTAAAAATATATTTTTCTATATAATAATGAATGACTGTGTTTATGCAAAGATTTTGATCGGATTTTCATGAGCATTCCGTTAGTCGTTTACTTTGGTTACTATTCTTTATTATCCTATATCTACATAATGCCAGAAAATATACCTTATCTGGAAAACACAGCGAAATGCGATATACTACTAACTGATTTCAGTAGTTAAAAACTAATCACATAAGAAAATGACAAATGATAGCTGTCAATGTTGTGATGTTAGAAAATTAGGTAATAATAATAAATTAAATAAATAACTTTATTCTGAACAAAATGTTTACACGGTGTACAGAATTCTCAGTGTAATTTATTCCAATATATATCCTCCTTGTCCGAGATCTTCAGGTTAAATGCCAGTCTGTAGTATATCACGTGACGCAATGCTGTCCAATTTAACGCATAGACTGGTCCCTTATGATTTTCCCCTCATCTCTGAGAAATGTGCCCTGGTAGTTTGAAAACCAGGTTCAAATATGCGTGAGACCAAGGTAAACTTTAAGCACCACTAACTAACAATGGAATCCGACCACAGTATTGACCCTGAATGATCCAATGAGTTTTATTCATGTGAGCTGAAACTTCTTTCCCACGTGATTCGAGTCAAATGGCTGCTCTAACGCAGTTGCGTTTGAGGTTTGGTAAGGTTCAAGTCTTCCAGTAATGCTTAGATGTGATGACTGTAATGTGCTTCAGCAGATCGACTGATGGAGATGTGCATCGTTGAGCAATTTATTTGAGACGAACTCCTGTTAGGGAAGGTAAACTGATGACGTTTTTGCCAGGTCCTATCCGTCCTTAGTCCAGATTTTGAATATTTGTAATTACTGGGTTTTGAAACAGCCTGTGAGAGTTGCAGCTGCTGAAACTGAAAATAGTCTCGTATCAACAGTTCAGTGGTACCACCATTGCAGGGAGATCGCATCCTAGAAAATCGAGGCATTTACTGCCTTATCGGGAAGAGAAGGTTTCAACGTACAAGCAGACGAAACTGTCTTATTAAAGAGAAAAGACATCTGTGGTCAAGAACGAGCAAACAATGTTTGGATGGTTTATATGATACCTCTCTACAGAGAGGATTCATTGAGAGGAAAGCAGAGAGAAAGTCAGGTACTTTAATACCTATTATTACTCGACTGGTGAAACAAAGATCCACCATACACACAGATGAGTGAAAAGGTTATAACTCCTTGTCATCTTTTGGATATATTCACCACAGAGTCAACCATTCTAATGATTTTGTGGATCCCATCACAGGGATATACACCAATTCTATCGAAGGCTTTTGGGGAAAGTTAAAATACAGGATTATAGACATTAATGGATCGCAAAGGGATATTGTTTAGTCATTTAGATGAATATATGTGTAGGATGTGGTGTAAATTCCCCTTGGATGCTCCGATGCTAAACTGGGAGATTTTTTATCACATGTGAGAGAAAGGTATCCCCTGTAAAACGTTTATACAGTTTTTATGTATTTTTCCCCATAAATATATGTATTTCATACCCAAAAATGCCTCCTTCATTTGAATGGCACGTTCAAGGTCATTCGTTGACTGGTAGTCAGTGGTACTTAGAGTTTAACTTTGCCATGCGTTAGTACATTTCGCGATGAAATAACATAACTGAACAGTTAAGACAAAAAGAATCACATAAAATATGATGCACATTCTCCGGCAGACAGTTAATCCAGTCTAATGTTAAGGCTAAGATACAGCTTTTGGGCACTTCATTGTGTATTTATCAGCGTCAAATCAGCAAACGTATTCTGGAACACTGTCCAGCTGGGCTAGCTAGCCAGAGGAGAAAAGAAGAATACTGGCACCTCCATCTTCGAACACCTTGTCAACTGTGGACATCGTGCACCCCCATCTGCAGGAATGCTTCACATTGCCACACAGAGTCAATATCGTACAAAGGGACTTCGCACACGCCATTTGTACATAGCTGAAACATTAGCTATTCCAGATCTGAAACCGTACCTCTGCATTCAAAAGTAATACAAACATTCACTAGCCCTACCTTGGCCAGAGTAACGTTCTTACTATAACTCTGCTTCATTTTGCTATGTAAGTTTACAATTACTATTATTTATTATTATTATTATTATTCTCACCATCTTTATTTTATTACCATTCCATTACTGTTTATTAACAACATTGCTTTTTCATACAGATTTTATATAAAAACACTTTATCGCCTTTCCACTAGTTCCTGTCCATTCTACACGAGCTTAGTGATTAGTCATTATCTCACACTTATTACGCCATGCCAACTTCTGCGTCTTTTTTAACTTACGATTAGTCACCCCATCTAGGTTACACCTTACATTATGTAACACATTTTTCGAGGACAAAGTTTACCAATATCTGGTTGGCCTAATGATTTCTTTGTTAAATATAGTTATTTTTCAATAATCCTCTCACGGTTCATGACGAAATATTGACTATCCTATAAAATTCATTAGGAATATCAAACAAGGTCAAAATTAAAATAAAAGTAATAGTGAAACTAATAATAATAAAATAAATAAGAGAGAATATGAGGCATCCACTGTTATACCATATAAGGAGGCGATTTCTTAGGCTCTACGTCGTAGGATTCTCAATAAAGCAGGAATTAGGGTGGCATTTAAACCTACAAACTCACTCAGATAGGACAAGATCTGTAGTCTAAAGGACCCCATGGGTTGACCCAGTTAAACAAAATAATATAATTTACAAAATACCTTGCAATGACTGCGAGTGAGATCAACTACATAGGTGAAACAAGTGGATCAGGAGTAGTGAGATTATCAGAACATAAAAATTTAGTTAAGATTAGAATGATCGACCCCGCGAAGATAAGTAATTTTAAAAAAAGCTCAGCAATTTCACTGCATGCATTAACACACAACCACAAAATAGGGTGGTGGGAGAGGGTTAAAATTCTGAGAAGTAATATAGGTAGGCGGAGAGCGAGAGAGACTGATTTCTGAATCCTGCCTAGTTCATCCAGTCTACACATAACACAACACATGGAACAGAAATGACTCAGTATGGGAATATTTCGTTCAATGATGCATTGTGTTGGGTGGAAATTCAAGTAGCTAAGTGATTCAAACAGGCTGCCAATGTCAGTGTTATAAGGTGATTCAGTTTTCGCTGGGAGATATCAAGTTCTGAAGTGAAACACATGATCACCTATCAAGAATAAATGCATTATTATTATTATTATCCTCTCAGATTTCGAGTGAAACATAGACCTTCGGCAGCACATCTCCATTCCACTTCGTTATCTGCTATCTTTTTTAACTGACTCGAACACAACCCATACACTTTCATTTCCTTCCCACACGATCTCCTCCATATCATCCTCGGCCACCTAAATCATCGTTTCTCTATTCAGTTGCAATCGACAGCTTGGCGCATGATGTAATTCAATGGTCTTCTCAGCTTATGTATGAATATTTATCGAGCAGTAGGTGCTTAGTTAGGCAATTTCAAAAGTTCCATGTTGCTTACCCTTCTCAGTTGGTCATCTCATGTTCAGTATCGTCAAGCGAATATAAGCGTTGACAAAAAGCCTGCATCAGTCTGTTGTTAATGTTTTCCGTGACGCGCAAACGAAATCTATGGAGCTTATTGAATTTCTGAATGACTTGACATTATTGTTGTTCGATGTTTACAACATCTTGTTGATTGTGTCAAGTGCAGAGGAATAAACGCTTTTCTTGCCTTTCTGATGTGATTCTTACTTCCCTCAACATCTTCATCAGTGGAAATGAAACAATACTGTCTAGGTAATTGAAATACGTGACCTCCCTTAGACTTCTCCTGTTGATGTGGACTAATGCTTGTTGGTCGTTGGGTGTCTTTATCATCTCTGGTTGCTACAAGTCTAGCCAAGTCTTAAACCTCCAGTTCTGTATCAATCCCAATCCTACGGACAAGGTGAACGCTTCATCGATGCATCTAAGCGAGCTTTCGTGAGATAGCAGGATCGTAGGGAACAATGGGAGAAATCTTAGACAGATTTTCGCTGCTTCATCATACGGTACCCAAATACTTCTGCCTCAAATAATTTATCTCCAGAAAGAATTATTTTTGGTCGAAAAATCAAAACTTCTCCAAACACATCCAAAAAAGAAAGTCCTACACATTTTAAAGAGGGGGGTGACAGGAATCAGTTTCAAAACAGCGATCAACTTATGACTTATCACGTGATTCATCGTGTGATCGTATGACTATAAAATTTCATCATCTCACCTCGCTATTGGTCAGTTCGCCGACCAATCAGAATGTTTATTTTCGCCTGTTTAAATCAAATTGCCAATCAGTCATAACACTACTTTCCACTGCCCTGGACCGATTTCACTGTAGTAAAAATATATAAAGAGGATGTGTTTTTCCTAAAAGAAGGCGTATCCTAACAGTCACAGGCCAGTAGTCTTTATCTTTTGATATTTACGTGGCCCAGTGAAGCGCCACTGGTACCATGGACGAAAAAGTGTATCTAGCACATCAGTTAAGGTTGTTCTTTGCGTCATTATTATTATACCCTTGCATAATTCCACTCGATCATATCAGCTGTCGACGAGATCATATCAATTAGCGACAGATCCATAACAAATTGGCGACATAGATCATAACAGAACTTACTGTATTCAAGATAAGTTATTCCATATTAGTTTATTTATTAAATGTATCACACAGTGAAACAGTATTATTTACTGGATGACGTTTCTAACAAAATTCATCATTGTTCATAATCATTTCATCATTTTTAATCACACCACTTCAAAACTTGAGTTTTGTAGTTTTATTTGTTCTCTCTCCTATTTGTCGTCGTTGGGGTAGCAGAATTTTCCAGATATCTAGATTTTGCTAGCAAAATCTTGAGTTTTGAAGTCGTGTGACTATAAATGATGAAATGATTATGAACAATGATGAATTTTGTTCGAAACGTGGTCATCCAGTAAATAATACTGTTTCACTGTGTGATACATTTAATAAACAAACTAATATGGAATTATTTACTACCACAGTGCCCAAGTTTTACACATATATTAATATGACTTACAGTCTTCCTGTACGAAGACTTATCAATAAACTCACACGACTTTCACAAACTGAAGCAAGATAAGTTAATTTTGAGGCGTTAGCAACAAGTTATTACATAATCAAGAAATTTGTAAAATAGCAGAGATGACTAAGAAGAATAGGATGACAGAAGACAAGTAGTTCAGCGAAGAGTCTCTTTTCGGTGAATTCATTTTCATAGCTATACAAAGGAGACCTACTCAGTGACGTCCTTAGAAGGAGAATCTCCACCTCTTTAAGAAGAACTTTCTTTGCGGCAACATTGAGAATAGTGTTCTCTAGCCACCCGCTGATCTGCAGAAGCCCAAAAGACAAGATCCCGCACCTGACCACTTCTATGTGTTTATATCAGTTCACCTGTTGCTGTGGAACCAGCCAGGTACATCGGTCGTTCAACGCACGTCCTGTCAAAAAGGGTCAAAGAACACCATCCAGCGTGGCTGCAGAAAGGAAGTAGTGGCCGTATAAGGGGTGCAATAATCGAACATCTAGTCAACACTGGTCATTCCATCTCAACAAACGCCTCCTTCAAAGTAATCTACAAAGTGAAGAACAACCTGCCAAAGACAGTGCGATTCCATCTTTTTTGCATCGCAGAGGCCCTAGCCATTAAGCTAGAGGAACCAGAACTGTACATACAAAAGAAAATTATTCAACCACTTCTACTCCCATGGTAACAACTGTGTTGATTTGACTTAACTTTTGTTTGTATGCTGATTTTTCTACTCAAAACCCTTGTGTAATTCCGTATATTTTGTTTCCATGTACACCCTGAGTACAACTCTTTCATCAAACTATTCATGTTATTACGCAACTCTTCTTTAACAATCGTTTGTGACAACTCATCACTTTTGTTACTACTCTCTTATATCAACATCCAATTCATCTGAACTTACTAATTGTGTTTTCGTTTGACAAATTTAATGTATACATACATACAAAACAACCATTTATATATTTGCGATTGTACAGCTATGAAAATGAATTCGCCGAAAAGAGACTCTTCGCTGAACTACTTGTCTTCTGTCTATTAATGTTCAAATGTGAATTTTTCAAGAATAGGATGACTCAGAAGAATTACGTAAAATACAGACAAGTTAATAGAATTAGCTAGAATTATAAAAATTAACAAAGTCGAAAGATAATTACCGAAGGAGGGGAAAAAATCCTTCTTAAAAATTTAATACATATTACGTAGTTTCTCATGGCAAAGAAAAGGGCTGTACAAATTTCTTTTAAACTGACTCACAGTTTTGGCTTGTTCAGATGAATTCCGATTGTCTCTGCTGTATGTAAAAGTCGTATTCGTAGACCATGCAGTGACAGGTTGGTTGATATACACTAAATGACTTTAAAAGCTTTGTTAGAGTCGACTTGATGTCCAGTATCGACGAGATGAGCTAGTATTGAGCTGAGTCTAGGTTTAATTGAACCTCTGTCAAACCTAGATGGCAGGTGTTCAGAAATTCGATAATGAACATGCATGATCATACGCTCAATGTAACTAGTTCCACACGAGCAGTAGATACACATATAGAAGAGGCAAAACAAAACAATTTATCCTTACTTCTTGAACTGAGTGTTGCTTAGCCAGTGAATAAACAGCATAACATAGCTGAGTTAAAATTCATTTTGGAGGAATTTAACAAAGTGGATTCAAAGAAGAGGAAGAACAAAATGACTTCATCTTGTTTTTGACTGTCTAATGAGACAGTAAATAGACGCTTGCATCGGAAACCTACATCAAGTGGATAATATACACAATTTATGAGTTTTGTCTATCTACAATACAAACTTATTCTGGTTAGATGTTTATCTCACCGGGCTGCATGTGATACGCTAGATTTCTGTGGAGTTCGTTAGTAATGACGGAACAGTACTTTCTATAAAATGAACTGCACAATCTTTGAAGGCAACCACTACTATTGCCATATCTTCATTTGAGGCAATTTTTTATGAATGACTGTTAATATTGCAAATAGATTCAAGTGAGATATCAGTTAGTACTATACTAAACAGCATGCTCCAATGTGCCAGCATTGTGGGTCGGTGCAGTCTTCTTTTAAATATGCTATGATGTTGAACCAGAACACGTAGAATCATAAGATCTTTTAGTCCTTAGTGCTGGATCCGACTGATTCCTATAACCCATCATATGATCATTCGGCTAGATGACTCGTCATCGCCGTGGATAATAAATATAGTTGGAAGCGATCAGCAGAAAGCTCCAAATGTAGACTTAGTCCTTGTTAGCACTGATCAACATGGCATATCTGCGATATTATTATTATCATTATTGTTTCCTTTAATTCCTAGAGGAACATAGGGCTTCAGTCACACGTCCCCATTGCATTCTGTTCTCTACCAACGTTTTTACCTGGCTCCACGTCTGCCCACATGCTTTCATCTCCTCTTCACATCACCTCTTCCTGCATGTCACCCTCGCACTGACGACCAACTTGCCACTTCCCATTCACGTTCCATTTCAGCGATGGCTTGGCGTGTGATGTCACTCACTTCATGGTTTGTTTTCTCAGAGTATGGCCAATCCACCTCCATTTCTTCCTACATATTTGTTGCACAATCGGTTCCTGTTTGGTTGCTTCGCTCCAAGACAACCCTGTTGCTGATCTTTTCTGGCCGACCATCCGACCTTGAGTATTGAGCGAAGACAGCTGTTAATGAAGGTCTGTAGTTTGTTCGAGGTGCCCTTCGTGACGCGGAGCGGCGCCAAGTCTCTGATCCGTATAGCAAGTAGCACTGACTTCACATTGGAGTCGAAAATCCGGATCTTATTTCTCATACTGAGTGCTGCTGACATCCACACAGAATTGAGAGAAGTGGAAGCTTGCCTTGCTTTCCCGATCCTCTCTGCTTTGATATCCTCACTAGTTCCACTCGCCTGTAGTTGAAACGATGCTTCCCATCTAGGTAGGTAGGTAAAGGAGGTTGCTTCTTTCAGATTTTTCCCATTTTGCTGATTGTTGTTGCTATTGGCCAGGAACCTTTATCAACACCTCTGTTTTCTCTATGTTCACCTGAAGTCCTATCTTCTCTGGATGCTTCTTCTGCCAACTTGTTCCTTTTCACTTGCATATCTTCCAGTGTTTGTGGGAAATCAGACATATATCGCATCCGCGAAGTCCAGATCCACCAATTTTTTTCTGTGAATCCATTTTATGCCTGTTTCTGGAATATGGAAGGAACAAATGTCTTCTAGAAGAATCGGACGGGCCCACATCACCCAATATTACATAAAAAGTAGACGCTACCAATACGTTGCTCGCGTATATTTAATTATCTTTTAGGATACATATATATATATATATATATATATATATATATTTGGAATTTTGATAATTTTAAACAATAATAAAAATAATGTCCAGTCTGTATTACTCACACTTGTTTTTGTTTCAAAATCGCATTGTTTACTTTCCTTGTTAACTTCTCGTTATATATATTTCGCGCTAGATTTATTCCCCATTTAAAACAAATCTATTCCGTGATCATTGAACAAAACAAGTGAATCTTGAATAACAAAAGATGTTTTGTCCTATGTTTATATATACATATACCGATATTTTTGCACACGAACGTAAGAACATACGTACAAACACACACACACACACACACACAAGTAAATCTTTATTTCAAACAGTTTCTAATGATGAGAAAACTTTGCTCATGCATACTGTTTGAATATGGATATAAACAAAGGCAGTTTGCATGTGACCAGATAGAGAGAGAAGTAGGAGGCTTTATAAAAGAAAAGCACACAGCCTCTCCCTTCTCTTTATCTCAAAAGCCTTCCAATAAACAACAACAATAACAACAACAGCGACAGTTGGACGATTGCCATTATCTTCTCAACAATAGAAAAAGCACATTTCCAGAAGAAAGATCGGTAAGATATTGTGTTACTACTACTACTACTACTACTAAATCGCATGCCTTTTAGCCTAAATAAAAGTCAGACTGTAGAGGGCCCGGGCCGGGGGTGGGGTAGGTTGGTGTGAGAAGACGAGGTATACAATGAACTAATAAACAAATTCTAGAAGATCTTGATTTTGCATCTCATGTTACAAGAACTTGGTAGAAAACACAGAGGAGACACAGGGTTTCAAGTGTGAGCACACAGAGAATATAGAGGTGGTGATAATAATACGCAGAAACCAAACACCAATCAACATCAGTGCGAGGAACCTAGAGAAAGTTGTGTCGGCAGTACTGTTTCAACTATAGGTGGCAAGGATGTCAGCATGTCAAAGTCAGAATAGGATCAGGAAAAGAAAAAAGGTGTTCATTACTCTGAAACCAGGGTGAAAATGTACTGCATTTTGCATTATTGTTTCCTTTAATTCCTAGAGGAACATAGGGCTTCAGCCGTGCGCCTCCATTGCGTTCGGTCCTCTGCTAGAGTCTCCACCTGGCTCCAAGTCTGCCCACACGTTTTCATCACTTCTTCAAATGACCTCCTCCAAGTCACCCTTGCACTGACGACCAACTCGCCGCTTCCCTTTCGGGTTCCACTCAAGGGCTTGTCTAGTGATGTCACTTGATGGTTTCCTAAGAGTATGGTCAATCCATCTCCCCTTCTTCCTGCCCATTTGTTTCACAATCGGTTCCTAGTTAGTTCGCTCCCAGAGATCTCTGTTGTTGATCTTTTCGGGCCATCTGATCTTGAGTAGTGAGCGAAGACAACTGTTAATGAAGGTCTGTAGTTTGTTTGAGATGCTCTTTATGACGCACCAAGTCTCGCAGTGCTGATTATTTTTACATAATATGGGAGGGTTGCAAGCCTCATGCCCAACATACCTCTTTACCAGTCTTATTACTGGCTTAGTGAGGTAATGGAGTGCGTCGGCTGGGGATCCAACCCCGAACCACCTACGTGGTTTGCGAGCTGTGCCATGGACGCACAAATTTCCTACTACACTTGCAAAAAAATATTTATTTGGTTGACTAGCAGTAAAACAGAAGCTACACCTTAAAATATTAGCACCTCTAGATTATATCAGTGTTGAACAGCAGCTGTGATCATAGACAATGTGAAAACAAGACAATAATTCCACATTCATTTGTTTGTCAATTAGATTAGCACAGCAGAGGAGATTACCTTAACAAGACGACTCTAGTGGAGCTGTGTAGACTGTTGTGATAAGATCAGGAAATCTAGAAAATAGCTCACCAATAGCACTACATGCAGTTCAGGCACAATCATACAATAAGATGCGACAAGATGACAGTCTTTAAATCTAATGTAATTAGAGTTGAGAGAGAGTGAGACGGATAACTGAAGCATTACTTATCGAATCAACTATAGTACTGATTTAATACATCTTATAGACATCTGGAAACTCCTACTACTGTGGTGAGAGCGTTCTGCAAGGCAAAATTATAGACAAAAATTTACGTCCCGAATCGGGGTCATGAGAAAAAACAATAACAAGGCTTAACCTTGAGGAATTCGCTAACCAATCACAGTAGACTTAACATGCGCAAATACATTTCGTAGATATATGGCTTAACTTTCTAAGAAACGGTCACAAGCAGTACAGAACAGTAATGTTCTCAACTAACACCAACATTTGTAACCCTTTCACACACACACATACACATACATCCAACTGATATATGTAAACTCTACGGAGCTGTAAATGATTCATTCACGCACTACATCTTTAACCAGTGGATCGCCTATACAGACCCGATATTACTGAAACCCTAAATATAGAAGTAATATCACCAAGGCATTATACATAAACAAAGTAGTTATACTCCACTACCAACTACAAGAACGCTTTACAAGTTAGAAATCGATCGATAAAATGGAGCAGATTTTTTTATGTGCACCGTTCCGAGTCGCCACTATCACCATATAGCAACACAGAAAGAGAAAAAAGCAAAGGGAGGTTCAAAAGACTGATAATAAACAGAAGTGTGAGTGAGGGAAGAAGAACAGCAGAGTTTTATTGGATATGATAAATCACAAAGAGTGAATCCATCTGCGCCAGCCATCACCGAGATCGGTTTTGAGCCATATCCCGGATTGTTTCCAGCCTTCAATGATTCCTACTATCCCCAGGACCCGGACCGCAACTAGTCAGGAAGTCTACACCTCCCAACTTGACTGGCTTCGACCAACTGTTGTGGATTTTCAAGTATTGGTTTGTGGGGATTTGGTTGATTGGTTACAGGACTTCATCATGAGCTGACACTGGTTCGAGAACCTGGGAGTACTGGATAGCTGTTTCGTCTCCCTAGTTTGGGACGCCACTTCACCAGTACGCACCCACTGCAGTGGTTAGAACCCAGGACCTTCTGGTTACAAGGCGAGCTCGTAGACCATTAAGACACTGGAATTTCATTGATTGATGAAGCCATGTTTTGGTTTGACCACCACTAAGTTTCTCTTTTCCAACCTGATCATTAATCCCATGGTGGCTTGCTTAGAACTTGAGCTACCAAAAATCTCCATCAACATATTACCGATATAATTTCTCTTGTTCACTTTGTTTTGATCTACTAAAATGTGACGTTTAATGGTATTATGCACTCTAGTGAGTATTTACCTGCTGATTCCTAAGTTTCTAATAAACTTGAGAAAAAGCATTTTCCTCCTAGTAGACGGCGGTCGGTTTAAATCACCGGGCTACCTAAATTTTCTCTCCATCAAAATACATCGCGTTTACTCCGTATCATATTGTTTAAATGATCTAAGTGCTCCTATCACCATTCATACGCCCACACTATTTCAAATAAGTTTCTGCATATCTCTGAGAATTTTTCATAAGAAATGGAGGAAGAGCATTGTGAAGCAGTACTGGAGCAAGCTTTGAGGGGAACAATATTGTTTCAGATGAAATATGATCGATTATTTTTATGGTATTTGAAGATTCTGCACAAGGAGTACACACCTTGTAATAGGATTGGCTGAAAATTCTGTATTATGTAAACGCAGAATAAACCTATTATTACTGTTATTATTATTATAACGTATCCGAATACATGAGATAACTGTTCCTAAGTTATGATCTTGGATCTCAAAAAGTACTCCCAAAATTTCTATAATTGACTTTTAATTAAATGTCGTCCATTTTCTGAAGGAGACAAAGAAGAAATATCATAATGGATTGGTTTGCGCTTCAAGTTAGACAGAGCTGCGTCTCGCAACTTACAGTCAATTAATATTTTGTTTGAAGGTCCTGTTTTTTTTTATTCCTTCACGTTCCCCAGAGGAACACAGGGCTTCGAGCTAGAGGCTTGAAGTTTCTGTAGAAGTAGTGTTTATTTTTACAGGATGGGGTTGCTAGCCTCATGCCCAACTGTCCTTCCTTACCAGTCCTATTACTAGCTTACTGAGGTAAAGGAGTGAGTCGGCCGGGAATCGAACCTGGGACCACACGCGTGGTTGGCAAGCATTCTACCTCTGCGCTACCGACGCTAGTTCCTGTACGAAGAGAAAATAACATGCAATAAACTCCACTCAAAAATCTGAGCATTACATAAACACTATCAAGAATCAAGCTATTATTGTTATTATGCGCTGAACATATTGTATGACGAGCTGGTAGTACTGTGGTGAGAGCAAGCTGCTAGGCAATTGGTAGACATTGATCTACGCTGATTGGTAGAAATTAATCTAGGCTGATTCAACGATCAATCACAGCTGACCTTGACGTGGACAAATATGATTCGCAGACAAGTGGCTCGCATTTCCGAGAAACATCGAAAACGAGAAAGCAGAAGGCTGCGTTTGTGTGCAAACAACCAATCAGAAGACCGCCTTCTTTCTGCGGGCAGAAGCCTATTAATGTACGTAAAATACATATAAATACCTGTTGGTTTTCGTAATAAAACTGATCTGTTGCCTGGCCCTTGTCTTCTGTTGTTACAGTACTACTCGGTTACCCAATCAGGCTGAATTAAGTTAGATGGCGGCAGGGGGCTTAAAACCATGGTCTAATTTGACTGAAAGTCTAGTTTCTAGGTCAATGAGCTCCACATGGATGTGCAGACGGTCAGTAATTTCCATGTGTGTATACTCCCATGTAAAACCAGATCACAGTTGTGTTTGGTGTCAGGCTGGTGTATTTGACTGATGACAATATACATAGAAACCTTACATTAAAATTAACAATTCACACAGCTTCTTCGTTTTTCCTTCCCTTTCACGCTTTCTATATCGCTTCTTTTATTAAACATCATCTCAACCTAATCCATCACCGCCCAGCCCACCATTCTCTATATTCTTGCAGAGAACATCAACATATGCATACACAGCATACTGCTTACCAATACTTATTAATTGCACACGCTACACACTGGTATTTCAAACTATTGCTGCATAAGTGATCACAAAAAAGGAATACCGTTGGAACAGTATTTCAGTGAATGTCTTTTTTCTGTACAAATATCTGAGATCATAAAAATAACTCACCAAGAGATTTAGAGTAAGAGACAGAAAACAAGAAATTGTTCAGAAAGGATTTTTTTTCTCAACAACTATAAGCGATATACTGACGATACCTTCATCATTTGTAACGACAGCTGTTCAACTGCCGAACTTCTTGAAACATTTTATGGTCCTCACCCATCGATGCTTTTCACTATCGAAGAAGAGTCGAATTCCGCATTTCACTTCTTAAATGTGATGCCCGATAGAAGAGAGAACAACACGTTAAAATGTCGACGAACCGATTGCCATCATTTACAGATCAGTACACTAACTTCAACAGTTGGATACCTCTAGGTAGAAGAAGTCTTATCCGTTCGGAAAATTTAACCTTTAGATACGATCGACTTAGAAAGCCTTCATAAAACTCTCTGAAATAATGTATATCCTAGGTTTATCGACAGGAACATCGAGAGAGAGAAACCGTCCCCAGCCAAATCACAGTGTCGAAGAAGACACTGTTTGGCTTTCAAAGGTGACAGTATTCCTGAAGTAATTACAAGTCATTTATCTAAATTTATTAAACGCTCTTTTTATGCAGCTGACTTACATTTAGTATTTACCAGACGAAATATGATTCGACAATGCGTGAATGGATAAATTACCGCTTATGTCCACCTCTATGTGCATATACTCATTCACATGCTTATGTAGAGCTGATCACATTGGACGTTGTAAGCGTGTTCTGCATAAACACGTAGCTGAACACTGCTCGGTTTTGTTAATGAAAGGTGAGTAAAGGACGACAGTCTTCAATTGGTGAACACCTTCTGGAAACAGGTCGTTCAGCTCCGTGTAATTTATTCTTCATAGTTATTTACAGGACTACATCCAATCACTCCAAGAGCTTACGTTTTCTACAATTATGCATAGCCAAAGTTCTAGCTATACGTGAACATAAACCTAAATAATGTATTCAAAAACGCTATGTAAACCCCTTTCTTTACCTTGGTCATAGTAATGTTCTCTTATTTTATTCTATTTTAACATTTGAATTCATTCCACTTCACTTCATCTTCGCCATCTTTACCCTTTTATCATTGTGGTACTATTAATTGTTTAGACAACACTTGACCAACAATTGTAAAATCTTAACCCCAATTCACTTATTTAGTTATCTTTAATTCATTCACTTCAACTCCACCCCCACCCCATTAGTACATCAATTTAATTATCTTTATTCTTATCATATGTGCAATGTTAACTACTGAGCAATTTCTAGTGCTGCCACTTAATGCCTTCTGTTTCCGTAATATAAATACGACTACTGTACAGCTGGTTGGAAATGAAGCCATCGAAAAAGAAAGATTTCCCCATTGAACAAAAAACTGTGTTTTACCTTATGAATTTCCAAAACCACATATCTTTACTGAACTCCTGCATAATCTCTCTCTCTCTCTCAAGCTCCAAAACTCATTGGAATGCAAATATATATATATATATCCAACTGATGAATCTCAAGCTAGACAAAACACCATCGTTCAAACAAGTAGCGTTTGCAAAATACAAAAGCAGAAGAGAACAGGAAACAGTCTACAAACTTAAACTATATTATAAATAAATAAATATATGTATATATTTCATTATAACAATACATTTTTGCATAGAGAACACGTGACACATGTCTTATGTCACGACGATTGACTGCATCTTCTGTGCATGCGCAAAACCTCGTGACCAAACAAGAATATACACTTCAAATCGTCATCAGTCAGTCAAAAAATCAAATAGGGATTTCAACATAACGAATATATAAGAATTTGGCTACTGGGTGCGTGGGTGTGTGACTAAGAGTACTAATAAGTACATTACGAAGATTATGCATGTATATGAATCGTTATAACACACACATACACACACACAAGGGAAATGAAATGAAGAATACAAAATGCACACACACACACACTCACGCACACACCACACCACACATAGGGAAAACTTGTAAATATGTATATATGTATATGAAAGGACAATAGGACTACATTACTATCCCTTTAAAATAGTAACACTACCTCCTGTCCATGGGGTATAATATGTACACATGTAGAGTGAAGTTTTCAACAGATGTTGTGAAAGAGTTTACAGTGTGAACCAATGAGCCATACCTCAAGTATGTTTGTGTGTGTGTGTGCGTGTGTATGAGGGATGAAGTGGATACTACGGCTTTGGTTGTACCACTTAAAACCACCTTTTAAGTAGGTGCAGTAGGATTTGAGAACCAGTAGTCACCAAGTTGGTTGGACACTAATGACGGACTAGGCATGTACACACATACACACATACATACACACACAAACAAAAGATAGGGAAAAGGCAAGGATAAGGGGAAGGGAATAATTTAGATAAGCTTGAAGGAAGCATAGAGCATCACAGTAAGTGGGGGAGATCAAGTGTACACGTTAATCAAAGACATACGCATTATAAGATAAAACAAAATAGAGAAATACCACACAAACACAAACACACAGTCGCACATACGCACAAATGACTTAATAACATAACACAAAAGAGAGAAAAGGAAACACTCCGCATCACTGCTGGTGAAAGAATAATCAGGGCAGAATAGAAAAAGTGTAGAAACGACTAGGTGTGAACATCATACGCACGTATAGGTGCGCACGGGCTAACAGACACATTCTTCATGTTGTTGCTAGTTAAAGGGGGAGGTGACTGGGGGGGTGGGAGGCAAGGGCGGCAGGAAATAGGCGAATACAATTCCACTGATTATTTCATTTTGAGCATTTTCATTTTCGGCATTTTCTTCGCCTTCTCTTTGCGTTGTTCTTTTTCCTGCATTATTGTTGTTGTTAGGGGGGGGGGCACGGGTGATTTTCAAAGAAGATAAGAAGAGAAAGGAAAATGACAATAATAATTATAACAGCTGTAGGATTATAGACTAATACTTAACTACAATACTTAACCAAAACATGGCACCAGTCAATGAAATCCATAAGTTACTTTAAGCCAGCCACGTAGGAAGGTGTAGACTTCCTGGTTAGATCCTTGAGACGGTAAACACCGATGAAGGCTGGAAACAATCGGTGATATGGTTCAAAATCGTTCTCGGTAATGGCTAACGCAGATATGCATTCACTCCTTGTGACTTATAATTTCCAATAAAACTATATTGTTCTTCGTTATTACTATTCCTTTTGCCTCGTATCCCTATCTACTGTCTCTATGTTGCATTTCTTCTACTTTTTTTCTCTTGCTTAGTGCGCTACATGAAGTGTGGCGACTTGAACTGCAGCATATCGGTGAAAAATTCTATGTCGAAAACAGACAGACATTCAATAGGTGGTTGCACATGAAAAAAATTACATTTCCAAAGACTGAGATAGTAAGTGAATAAAGAAGGTCATTCTTCATCAGGATCTACACAACAGTTATATTCATCC
This sequence comes from Trichobilharzia szidati, assembly GCA_944472155.2. Taxonomy (NCBI): domain Eukaryota; kingdom Metazoa; phylum Platyhelminthes; class Trematoda; order Strigeidida; family Schistosomatidae; genus Trichobilharzia; species Trichobilharzia szidati. The sequence goes on along the minus strand of OX235277.1, from coordinate 26,647,968 downwards.
ATAGTGATACAAAACTTGATTAGAAGTGCCTATTAAAATTTTTCAAAAGAATGGTTGCTGAACAAAGAATATTCTTTCCGATAACTTCTTTATCTAAAAGAGTTGGTTTGTAAGGATTAAATTTGTTTTTACGAGTTTGACTACGGATTGATATCAGTTAGAGAACCATTGGAAAACAGGACTGGAGTACTGGACAGCTGTTTCACCCTAGATTGGCAGTACGCTCCCGCTGCCAGAGTCTGAACCCAGGACCGTCCGGTTACAAGGCAAGCTCGTATACCATTCAGCCGATGGGATGAAACAGCTGTCCAGTACTCTCTGGTTTTCAAGGGTTCTCTAAGTGATATCAATCCGTGGTCAAACTCGTAAAAACGCCTTCATCATCAGATTCTACAGTTATATATACACATAATAGTGAATGAATCAGTGTTATTAACAACATTAATGGTGTTTAAATAACATCGAATCAATAATAATATTAATAATATCAGTGGATTACAGTTCGATTAATTAAACCACACGGGTAGATGTTGCCGAGCACGAAAAATTAGGCTTTTTACAGAAACGGCCAATATAACTCGCTCCACCAGCGCAGTTGAATTGGTAGTTACAATAAAAAGTGGCTAGTCTAGTCTAGGTACTTCATCTTCTTCAATATTGGAGAGTCCTCCTCCATTATCATCTATCGGGTACCAAAAAAATTGCAGAAAAACATCCAGGCACCGCATACTGCAAACAGCAGAGGCTATTGCAATTCGCCTCAAACAACCAGTGCTCTGTGTTTAAAGGAAGCAAGTCCAGCCCCTACTACTGCCCTGGCCTTCAGTGGAGACCATAAACTCATAAATTTGTAGTATTATCTTTCCTAATTTTTCTAACATTCAACTTATTTTATGTTGATGCTATTGAACTGTAATCTACTGATATTATTGATTCGATGTTATTTAAACAACACTAATGTTGTTCATAACACTAATTCATTCATTCATTCACTATAATTTGTATATAAGTGTAGCCGCTAATGAAGAAGTTACCCAAAAAAGAACATTCTCCACGGAAATGATCTAAGTCTTTTTTTTAAATTATCAATAGGCAACTCTAATCAATTAGATATAAAATTATTGTGAAGAACTTCTGACGCAAAAAATCTCACGTGCACATCATCTATGCTGTTTAGTTAGGTATCCGATGCCGGGCTACGAGCCACACACACACAAACAAACAAACAATTATTGTGTGAAATCGTGACCAGTGGGGTACAGCAGGTCGGGTATGAGGACAAATACCCCCCCACCGACGACACTGGCTGGTACTAGTCGCGGTATACCGTGAATTGGCAGAAGTTTGAACTCATGGATTAGCCATTGGATCGATCTACGAGCTCGCCTTGTAACTGGAAGATCCTGCGTACAAACCCCAGCGAGTACATACCTCCGAAGAGTCCAAAACTAGGAGGGCTAGGTTCGCATATGCCAGTTTACGCCGTCTCTGGCGTAGACGCGATATCCGACTATCGACCAAAGGGCGTGTTTACTGCTCAGCAGTCCGCTCCGTCCTCCTTTATGGCTGTGAGACCTGGCCATTGAGAACGGAAGACATGAAAAGATTAGCTGTCTTTGATCATAGGTGTCTGCGTTCTATCTCCCGTGTGAAGTGGTATAATAAGGTGAGCAATATTGAGGTTAGGCTTCAGTCGAGTGCTAGGTAAGGCGGGGAAATCAATCGACGAGACTGTGAAATTATATCGACTGAGATGGTTAGAACATGTGCTACGTATGCCTAGTCATCGCCTTCCTTGATGACAGGCAATGTTAGCTGATATAGGGCCAGGCTGGAAAAGAGCTAGCGGCGGTCAAACGAAAACATGGCACCAGTCAATGAAATCTACAACAGTTAGTTTGAGCCAGTTACCTACGTAGGAAGATGTAGACTTCCTGGTTGGGGTCCTCAGGACGATAAACATCAATGTTTGGAAACAATTGGTGATATGGCTCAAAATCCTCTTTCTCAATGACAGCGCAGATGCATCCACTTCTTGTGACTTATAATTTCCAATGAAACTATATTGTTCTTCATTATTACTACTCCTTTGTCTCACACCTCAACTTAATGTCTCTATTATGTATTACTTCTAGTTTCTTCTCTTGCTTTGTGTGCTAAATGGAGCGTGGCGACTTGAACTGTCGCACATCGGTGCAAAGTTCTATGTCGAAAACCGACCGACCGACCGAAAACTAGGATGAAACATGTTCAATTTTCCAATGGCTCTCTAACCAATGTCAGTTCATAATGAAATCCTGAAACCAATCAAATCCCTGCAAACCAACACTTGAATATTGTATGAAGCCTGATGATACTATCCACTTATTACTTAGAGCTTGACTGAAGTAGAGTGGAGTGAAATTCCAATAGAATAATGAAAGTCATATCGCTATGTGTCCTAGTCCATGTAATTGCTCTTTTACTAGTTACAATCAAAAACTTTGTGACTTAGAACTTCTAAACCTCCATAGGGCACAGTTTATCCTAGTGTAGGCTGCTTTCAGGATCATGGGTGCGCAGACAACCGAAGAGACTTGTCATCTGTCAGTGCATCGTCGTACGATAACTTGAGACCTTACCCAGAGAGTGGTGACAATTGCAGGTGTTAGCTGACTGAATGCAATTAAACTTCACCTCATCACATAATGGATTTGACTACTAACTCTCTGTTTTTTTTTCAACCAGTGACATGATTGGAAAACAGTTACCACAGTATATTTCACATGGGTTGGTTTCACAGATTATGTCCAAGTCATTGCAGCGAGTGTCACAAGATAACGTGACCTATTTGAAAGACAATCTTTAACATATTCAAAAGCATAATGTCGCACTTCAGTGCTAGGGACACAGTGACGCAACAGGATTCAAACAATATTCAAATGCCAGGCATTACAAGTGCAGGACATGACTCTCTACATGCATGCACCAAAACACTGTAATAAACCCAACCCAACCACTGACAACCTGACTACCATTGTGACGAGACTAGAAGTGACCTAAACTCACTTGACTACTCAGATACACGAACTTCAAGATTACTTCAGACGGTCTACTTATGCAATTGTGTGTAAATCATGCAGTTAACTGAATGCAATTTGGAATAGTCTGTATTGCAGCACGCAGTTTAGATGACAGTATCTGTAAAAATCTAAGTAGAATAGTCTTAAAGGTAGGAAGTCGGGAGAAACAATTGACAATCACATCTTTCACAGTCTTCTAATCGCGCTTCTTTTGCGTGGATCGGTGTTTTTGCGTGCCATGTGATTGAGAATTTTCAAATATTGGCTTGTAGGGATTTGATTGATTGGTTACAGGATTTCATCATGAGCTGATAACGGTTAGAGAGTCCCAAGCTAGGCTGTCCAGTATTCCCTGAAGGTTTTCCGATGGTTCTCTAACCGATATTGGCTTATGATTAAGAATTAAAAGCACTGTATGCCATCTGACCAATTTTTAAACTACATGCGTTACCAAGCCTTCAGAGAGATTTTAGACTGTCGGCCTCATAAACTACTTCAGCAATTATGAACGGCCTGTGCATCAATCAAACTACATCTCAAAGTATAAGAAAAAACTACTGTGTCAAACTCCAAAGAATTACCTCAAGTTTTCTAGCTTTTTCAGGATCATCCTCGGCCATTATACGCTCTTTCACAGCACGCATACGTTCACCACGACGATTTTGAGCTGCTTCTTGGCGTAGAGTATGCATTGACTTAATACGGGAATCATGAGCACGTTGTCGATTCTTTTCAGATTTACTTTTACCCTAAACAAATGCATAAATGTGTATACTGGTATCAGATTTAAGCATAGCGGTTAGAGTAATGTATACAGAGCACACTACATACACATATATACACAAAAAAGAAAATAATATAATATTATCTGTGATGGCTTGAATAATAATCTTTTAGTGTGGGGGTGGGGGTAGGCCGAATCATTCCGTGAAGTCTTTAACTTTTGGTTGGAGTCACCTGGAAAAAGGGTGTAAACTACCTGCATACGGGTTGGTTCTAGAAACGTTAAGAACTAATGACTGGAGACTGTTGATGATATAGCCTAACAGCGTTCTCCATTAAATCCTCGTTATTCCAAGTGTACGTACTTATCCTTTATCCCGCACATATCCCTTATTTGTGTACCATATGGAGTTGACTTAGAATATGCAGATGATATAGTTCCTTTTAGGTGAAAACGCTGACAAAATAGAGCAGAGTCTTCTGAACACCTTGAGGAGCTGCAATCTGCGAATGTTTGACATGCGATTCGCTCTTGCCAAATGTAAGATGGTGCTACAGGACTTGGCTACATTGACTCGTAGCTTAGAAATAGGGAGTGAAGTGGTAGAGTGTGTCAACCACTTCACTTATTTGCGAAGTTGCATCAGCCAACGCCAGAGGGCTGATCGCTGACGAAATCTCAGCACTGGTACAGAAGGTTAGTCTCGCATGTGACATGCGTAGACGGTTATCGAACAAAGGGCGTGTGTACTGCTCCATCCTCCTTTATGGCTTTCACTGTGATATGGTCATTGAGAGTGGAAGACGTGAAAAGACTAGCCAACTGTCTTTGATCATAGCTGCCTAGGTTCGATCTCCCATGTGAAGTGGTATAATAGGGTGAGCAACATTGAAGTTACACTACGGTCGAGTGTTAGGTAGGTGTGGGAGGGGAAATCAATCGACGATGCTGTGAAGTTACATCGACTGAGATAGTCAGGACATGTGTTATGAATGCTAGCCTAGTCATCACCTTTCTCGACGGGCAATGTTCGTGACATAAGGTCAGGTTATAAAAGAGCCAGTGGTAGTCAAAGCAAAACATGGCTTCATCAATCAATGAAAACCACAACAGTTAATTTAAGCCACGTAGGAAGATGCAGACTTCCTAGTTGGGGTATTAGGGATGGTAAGAACCAATAAAGACTGCAGACAATTGGTGATATGGCTCAAAATCGTTCTCAATGACAGCGCAGATGCATCTACTCCTTGTGACTTATAACATCCAATAAAACTATATTGTTCTTTCATATTACTATTCTTTTTGCCTCATATCTCTCTTTAATCTCTCCACTTTGTGTTTCTCTTTACTTTCTTCTTCTTCTTCTCCTGTTTTGTGTACTGAGTGAAGTGTGGTGACTCGAAGTGCTGCACATCAGTGTAAAGTTCCATGTTGAAACCAGCCAGCACCAGATGGAGCTTGGCAATTTGAACTGCTTAACTTTTGTACACAGCTCTGAGTTGAAAACTCAGTCAGTCTCCGAATGACGATGCCGATAACAACACTATCCTCACATAACACAGATAAATGAGGCATCAGTGTATAATTCAAGACTATTTGTGAATATACATTTGTATTTTGTACGACGAAATTACCAACAATTTTCACATATACACAAATCTTTCAAGAACATAAAATGTTCCTAATAGAATGTGCTGTAAGAGAACACTGATAAACAGTTGGTCATTAGTGTTACTATTATTATTATTATTATTATTATTATTATTATTATTATTATTATTGTTTCTTTGGGTTCCGACTGCAATATAAGGCTTCAACAACACATCTTCACTTCATCCTGTTTTCTGCTATCCTCTTCATATGGGTTCACCATTGATGATAATCTCTCATCTCCTCCTCCTCGTCACCACACGATCTCCTTCATGTCACCCTCGGACGACCCACTCGGATTCCACTCGAGCAAATACCTGGCGCTATGTCATACGGCGGTCTCCTCAGCGTATTCCCTTCCATCCCCATTTTCTTCTACATATTTGTTGAACGACAGGCTCTTGGTTAGTTTTTTGCTAAAGTTTCTTGGTGCTAATTCTTTCTGGCCAGCTATTTGATCTTCAGTAAAGAACGAAGCAGTTGTTGATAAAAGTCTGTAATCTGTTGGAAATCCTTTCCGTGATGCGCCATATTTTTGATCTGTATAGAAGAACTGAGTGACTTCAAAATTGTGTTGAAAATCCGAATCTTACTCTCCATGTTGAGTTAGTGCAGATTTCTAAAATTATTTCAGATTGATGAAGGTGTATCCTGCCTCTCCGATTCTGGCTGGCTGGCTTGAACAGCTCCAACCCTTCCGCCAGCTGTGGTTGAAACCATGCTTCCTAGATAAGTGAAGGAAGTAACCTCTGTGAAATATCTGTCGTTGATGGTGATTGGTGCTGGTTGTTGTTGCCGTTAGTTTGTTTGTTGGTTGGTAGGTTATCTTCATCACCTCCGTCTTCTCTGTGTTCACCTGGAGTCCTGTCTTCGCTGCCTGCCTCGCCACTTCTGCCAGTTTGCGCCTGAAAGTCATCGAGTTTGTGTGACATTAAACATAAATCATCCATGGGCGAAATGCAGATCTCCAAGAGTCTTCTTATCGGTACAGCGTAGTCTTGTCTAGTCACTCCTAATTCACAGTCTGATGTATAATCCAGTCCACCTTAATTGGGAATATTATCGGTGATAGCAGATAGGCAGCCAGTTTGCCTTACTCCTGTATGCACTCTTAAAGCTTCACTGAATTTTCCGTTGTGGATCACCTGACACGTGGCATTGTCATATAGCCGCCTGTTGAATGAGTCTGATAAAGACTCTCCACGCCATAGTGTTGAAGTGGTTTCCAAATTCTTTAAAGGCCAACGCTGTCAAAGGCCTTTTCGAAGTAAATGAGATTATGGTACAGGTTTGACTGCCATTCTACGCTTTCCTCGATGACGACGCGTATAGCTGCAATTTGATCAGAACACGATTTACCTTTTCTTGAATCCAACTTGTTCCGGTTGGCGGAGTTCTGCATCTACTTCATCCTTTATTCTCTCCAGGATGACGCGAATTAGTATTTTACTTGGTGTGGAAAAGAGCATGATTCCACGCCAATTCTTGCAGAGTGAGGTCGAAGTCGCTCTTCTTTGGTGGCTTGACAAGGTAGCCTTTCTTCCAGTCGGTAGGTACCTTTCCTTCCTTCCAAGCCTTTTGCAATAATGACGTGAGCATATCTGCCGCAGTCTCTGGGTCCGTTTTCAGTGCTTCAGAGGGAACTCCGTCCGCCCCTGCTGTTTTCCCAAACTTCTGTAGCTCGATCGCTTTCAAGATTTCTGCTTTCGTTGGATGATTGCTGTCCAGTTGTGGACAATGATGGTATTTCTAGGCGAGTTGAAGGTGATGGCCGATTCATGTATCCTTTGAAGTGCTTTAGAAACTTCAACGCAGAAGAATTCAATAAAAAGTTAAAAATTCTCAGAAAAATTCTTTGATGATAAGAAAATTATGATTTTTGTGAATAATGTGTTTTGCTATAGATTCTCATCATCTGCAGGGCGTGTGTACTGCTCAACAGTCCGGTCCGTCCTCCTTTATGGCTGTGAGACCTGGCCATTGAGAGTAGAAGACATGAAATGATTAGCTGTCTTTGATCATTGGTGTCTGCGTTCTATCTCCCGTGTGAAGTGGTATAATAAGGTGAGCAATATTTAGGTTAGGCTTCGGTCGAGTGCTAGGTAAGGAGGGGAAATCAGTCGACGAAACTGTGAAATTACATCGACTGAGAGGTTAGGACATGTGTTACGTATGCCTAGTCATCGCCTTCCTCGATGGGCAATGTTAGCTGATATAGGGCCAGGCTGGAAAAGAGCTAGTGGTGGGCAAACGAAAACATGGCACCAGTCAATGAAATCTACAACCGTTAGTTTAAGCCAGCAACGTAGGAAGGTGTAGACTTCCTGACTGGTTGGGGTCCTCGGGATGGTAAAAAACAATGGTTGGAAACAATTGGTGACATGGCTCAAAATCGTTCTCAGTGGCGCAGATGCATCCACTCCTTATGACCTATGATTTCCAATTAAACTGTTTTGTTCTTCGTTATTACTATTTCTTTGTCTCACACCTCTGTTTACTGTCTATATTATGCATTTCTTCTACTTTCTTCTCTTGCTTCGTGTGCTACATGGAGTGTGGCGACTTGAACTGCTGCACATATGTGCAAAGTTCTATGTCGAAAACCGACCGACCGAGGTTAAGGTGTTCGAATACGCTGAATGCTTTGAAATAAGCATTTAACCAAGCGATTATTTTAGTTAATCGGTTTTAGGTATACAGACGGGGGTTGAAATTAAGAGGTTAAAAGTCATCAAAACATTAATTAACTAATAGATGTTGGTAACAAGATGACTAACTTTTGAAGGAGGGGTAAAAACTGATTAATTGTGGAATTCAAGATAAGTTATTCTAAAGGCACTAGAAGCAAGTAATTACGGAATCAAGAATTACTTAAAATACAAACAAGTTAATAGAATTAGCTAGAATTTTAAAAATTGTACAAATTAAGCAAGTCAAAAGATAGTTTACAAGGGGAAGGGAGCAAATCGCTTTTAAAAACTTAATACTTATTAAGTAATTGGCCATGGTAAAGAATGGGGTTGAACAAATTTCTTTTGAACACACAGATTTGGCTTGTTCAGATGAATTCCGATTACCTCCGGTGTATGCAAAAGTCGTACTCGCAGACCATGCAGCGAGAGGTTGGGTGAAATACGATAAATAACTTTATAAGCTTTATTACATTCAACTTGATGTCCATGTTCATGTCGATGAGATGAGGCAGTATTAAGCCGCGTATAGCTTTATTCGTACCTTTGCCAAACCTGGATGAGAGGTGTTCAGAAATTCGACAATGAATCTGCCTGATCGTACGCCCAATGTAACCACCTCCGCACGATCAGTTAAACTGGTGAATACACATAGAGGAGGTGAAACATCATCACCATCACAGCTATTTTATAAATTTCTGGATTATGTATCAACTTCTTGCTAACACGCCTAAGAATCAGCTTAACTTGAATTCCGTAATTAATCAGTTTTCACCGCTCATCTCTCCTTCAAAACTTAGATATCTTGTGACTAGCATCTATTAGTTAATTGATGTTTTGATGACTTTCAAATTCTTAAATTCCACCCGCTTAGGTATGTGAGTAGGTGGCACAGCGGTAGAGTGCTCGCCGACCAAGCTACATGTGGTCCGGTTTTCGATCCATGGCCACCAACGCACTGCTTTACCTCACTAAGCCAGTAATAAGACTGGCGCTGTAACTATTCAAAATCCTCAATATTTTATAAGAAAACGAAAAGCAACCCTATTCGCCTGTCTGCCCGCTTGCTTACTTACCTCTTTACTAAGACGAAATCGTCGAACTTTTTCAATCATATAGAATATGAAGTGAAACAGAGCTGTAGACGATTCAATATTCTTTTGACTGATTGTTTCATCATTTGCTGTCGGTGTGGATGATGATTTCGACTTTGTCGTCGGAACATCTGATGTAATTTTTAACAAAAAAAGAAGAGACAAAAAAACAGTAATGATAATGAATACAAAACATTAGAAAAGAAAAGAAACTTTACAGTGTTAATAGAGAATTCATACTTGGAAATGATTTCGACAAGCACCAACCTCTACCTCTATCTGACTATGAGATGCACCTATTGTGTGTGAAGGCTGATTGACACCACCACCCATTTACGAACACCTTTGAGGTATGTTTTTGGGTAGGATTGGGGGTCAGTGACCATTAATTGAAAGTTGAATGATTAAGCTATTGAGTTATATATATATATATATATATATATATATATATATATATATATATATATATACATATATATATATATAAACCCCAGTCTAATATTCTACCCAGTAAAATGAAACGAAATATCTACAGAAACAAGATAATGTTATCCGACTGGCTGTCGACCAAACGACGTGTGTACTGCTCATCAACTTGCTGAGTCCTCCTTTATGGCTGTCGCTGAGACATGGCCACTGAGAGTGGAAGATATGAAAAGGCTGGCTCTGGCTAGCTGATCATAGGTGCCTGTGTTCTATCTCCTGTGTGCGTTAGGTCGTATAATAAAGTGAGCGATAATCAGGTTCGGCTTCAGTCGAGTGCTCGCTAGGTGAGAGGGAAGACCAATCGACGAGATTATGAAGCAGTTGCACCGATTCAGATGGTTAGGAAATGTGTTACGCATGCATGCCTAGCTATGGCCCTCCTCAACAACGGGCAATGTTAGCTGACTGACACAGGATGGATCAGGTTGGAAAAGAGAAAGCTAGTGCTGGTCAAACAAAAACATGGCTTCATCGGTCAATGAAATCCACAACAGTTATTTGAAGCCAGCCACGTCGGAAGGTGTAGACTGGCTTCCTGACTGGTTGGGGTCCTGGTCCTAAGGATGGTAAGAACCAATGAGGGTTGGAGAGAGTTAGTGATATGTCTCAAAATCCTCGTTCTCAATGACTGACCCAGATGTTAACACTCTTTTTGACTTATAATATCCGACAAAACTGTTCTGTTTTTCCATATTACTACTCTTTTTCCCTCACTCACACTTCTGTTTATTATCTGTCTTTTGAAGCTCTCTTTACTGTCTTCTCTTGGTGTGTGTGTGTGTGCTACATGGCGAGAGTTGCGACTCAAACTGGTGCATACCTGTACAAAGCTCTACGTTGAAATCAGTCAATCGGTAGAACAATTGTAGGCTCCTGTTCTTCGCTTTACTACAAACAACTCAATATTTGTGATGATGGTGTTGATTATAGGGAATGCTTAGTGCAAATACATCACAACATTTCTTCAAATAATTATTCACATCATTCAAATAGGTTTCATTGAAAATTGTACGTTAAAAGAGTAAAAGAGAGAGGAAAGTATGATCCGTGTAAATATATCAAATGCAGGGACAACTTACATCGAAAGGAGAAAATAAGCGCTTTCTGAGTGACTGGCGGTTTGGCAGCAACATTTGTATCCCTTGATAAAAGGAAAAAAGGGATAAAATAAACGAAAAGAATCGCAATGACAAGCAGATTCAACATATCTTTAACACTCAATAATAGTACTACTGCAAATGGTATAATAAACTGAGGATTGACATTTAGATCATGGATTTTTGCATAGATTTGAATTAATTTCTCCACGAACCAAAAAAGATTATAAGTTATTGACAACCAAGGAGCACACTGAACAGCAGTTTCGTCCTAGTCTCAGACTCCTCATGGGTCACTGAATTCCGATGCAAATGGCCAAACAGTCAACGAACTTCTCCTTGTAACCTGAAGGCACCGGGTTAGACCCTTGGTAGGGTTGTGGGTACACAGCGCTGAAGAGCACCGAAAAACTACGAGGGAACAGCTGTCCAGTGCTTTCTAGCTTCCAATGATTGTTCAACTGGTGTGTTAGTTTGTGACTGAATAACTGTGAGTGGGGTGGAGTTCAAACTCATTAGCCACTGGTAGGAAATTGAATGTCTAGATGAATGAGTCACCACAGCACCGTTGTTATATCCGATAGCTAGCTGTTTAGTGGATTGGAGAATAAATAAATTATAGCACAGACTAAATCGATATGAGATTAGGGAATTTTTAAAAAAAGGTTAAAATCTTTTTAAAAGTTATCTGGTGATATAATTATTTTTGGATCTCTTGTTGATTGATTTTTATTCGAATGAAACGCTCTGGCTCTGTTGACACATCGGCTCCTGGTACGGAAGATTCGATGCTGCCTTAAAGATAACTTGATACTATTTAGACTGATGCTGGCCAGCTAATAGTGGCACGTGTTTCACCGTCTTTGGGATTCGTCAACTGGACGTACTGTTCTCCTACAGTGACTGAATTCAACCTAGTTGGTGAGTTTAACGAGGAGGGTTCAGTATGTGATAGAGTAGTGATTTTGACCTCCTCCTCCCCCCCACCGCTAGATTGACGTTCTGACCTATATAGATTTAATTTTGACTTTTCGAGGTTTGTTCACTCTCAAAGAAATAGGTACGATGTGTGTGTGCTTATAATAGTTAAGTTGCATTGCTGAAATACATAAAAACACGTAAGGATGTGTTCCATTCGTTTGAGAAGTCAACTCTAAGTTGTTGAATCATGGGGTTTAAGTGCCACTCCGTCTACCTACAATCTGGCCAGTTGGGAAGCCCAACAGCTCTTACACAATAGGTGTGGCTCATAACCTGATGGAAAAGAAATAAGCTGTAGATATGACCAACTTTTAACCAATACAGGCGGAACTGACAAGGATATCAAAGCGAGGATCGGGAAAGCAAAGCGAACTTTCATTTCTCTCAAGTCTCTGTGGAGATCAACGTTCAGCACTCAAGCACGAGAAGATCCGGATTTTCAACTCCAATGTGAAATCAGTCAGTGCTACTATACGGATCAGAGATTTGGCACCGCATCACGAAGGGCACCTCGAACAAGCTATAAACCTTCATCAACAACTGTCTTCGCTCAATACTACTCAAGATCACATGGCCGACCGGAAAAGATCAGCAACAAGGATCTCTGGGAGCGAACCAACCCAGCAGGAACCGATTGTGCAACGAATATGCAGGAAGAAATGGAGGTGGATTGGTCATACTCTGAGGAAACAAACCATCAAGTGAGTGACATCACACGACAGGTCATTGCTCGAGTGGAATGTGAATGGGAAGTGGCGAGTTGGAAACAATAATGATAATACATGTGTCAGATGTAATGTTGAGATTCCTAAATGGAACCACTAACTGTACTTTAGATTGATTTACACGTAAGAACTACACAACCACCAACCACACATATGGTCTGAGTTTGACTCCCAGCCAATGCACTCTCCTTACCAGTGCCTAGTTAACTAGACCAGGGTAAGCACGAAAAAAGAGAGAGAAGGTTGAGCGTGAGGCTGACAACTCCATCATCGCTATTGAGACATTAAACACGTTCCACTGGGAACGACACGCAAGGAGAAGTGAATGAGGCGTAAAAAGGTATAGAACAACTTACTCCTGTGGAGGTTTTGGTCCACTGTATTGATCCGAAAAGAACAGGTAATCAATTGATTCCTCATGTTCACACAAAAATTTACAAACCTACAAAAATTAGAATAATAATGAAAGCACTTTTACAACAGACTTGAAAATGATCCCCTTGTTATGTCATACAGATGTTTTATTTAAGCCTACAGTTCCTAAAGGCCTTTGCTGGCTACATTGATTTAATCATTTTATTATTATTATTATGATGATGATGATTCGTTGTTATTATAGACGAAGTGCTCTTAACACGCAACTGAATGCGCATGTGGTAAATAGAATACTACTACTACTCAAACTACAGAAATGACTCATCCATTTCAAGCACATACACAATAAGTTATACAAGACACAGAAGATCTCATTGAGAGACATGAGAACTTGATGGATCTAGAGCATAACACAGATCAAGTGCACCTGTGCGCCAGTGAGAACGATTTTGAGCTATATCGCTAACACGTAGTCTCCAGAGAAATTAGTCCTTAGAATCCCGAAGATACCAAACTGTCTCCACTAGGGATAAAATTTATTTTGATAGAGTCATACAGCGTGTTACACAGTAAGTAATATTCACTGATGACCACGTTTCGAGCACAATGCATCACCGTTCATAATCATATCGAGACACAACTCACACAACTTTCTTGCTTCATTTATATACAACATGAGGAAAAATTGATTAGATACTTGACTAAAAATCAATAAAAGTCCAACAGACATGCGTGAAACTTTAGACTTTAATTCACCACCTCATCCGTTATCACGCTGTCAAGGCAGGCTTAGTTAAGTATCTAACAAACCGAGCGATAACAACACTAAGTTGTATATCAAAAAACCTAAATGATGAAATGAAACAGGCAGAAGAAGTGTTGGTGTTAAATAACTATCCTGTAAAATTCATTAGAAAGATCAGAAAAGGTCAAAAGCAAAATGAAAATAATGGGGAAACTAATAATAATAACATGAATAAGAGAGAATATAAGGCATCTACTGTTACACCATATAAGGAGGGGACGTCTGAGGCTCTACGTAGGATTCTCAATAAAACAGGAATTAGGGTGGCATCGAAACCTACAAACTCACTCACGGACAAGACCCGATTAGACAAAATAATATAATTTACAAAATACCTTGCAATGACTGTAAGTGACGTCAACTACATAGGTCAAACTAGTAGATCAGGAGTAGTGAGATTATCAGAACATAAGACTTAAGCTAAAGTTAGGATGACTGATCCTACGAAGATAAGTAATTTCGAAAAAAGCTCAGCTATAGCACTGCATGCATAAACACACAACCACACAATAGGGTAGGAGAGGGTTAAAATTCTAAGAAGTAATATGGGTAGATGGAGAGAGAGAGAGATTACTGAATCGTGCCTGGTTCATCGAGTCTACACCCAACACATGCAATAGGAGTGACTCAATGCAAATACCAGAAATATAGAAGATATCATTACCGCCAGTCAAATCAGAAGAGGATAATAAATAATCTCAAAATTCTATTTCAATTCACGCACATCACAACATTCTAACAAGTTACTTATTATGACTATAAAAACACTCGTCTTATTTCCCATTTGATTGTACTTGATTGATAACACTAATATTATTTCTGAATGTACTTTATCTTATAGTGATTTTTATTCAAATATCTAGTCAATTCCACACAAGTATATAAATAAAGGAAAAAGTTTTGTGATTACCTTGATATGATTATGAGTGGTAATAGATTGTGCTCGAAACATGGTCATCAGTTAATATTACTTACTGTATAACAAATACTGTGTGATTTATCAAAATAAAATTTTATCCATAATGGAGTTATACTCTACCGCCACAGTGCCCAAGTTCTATTCTCATATCAAAATGTCTACACCTCTTTACGTAGCCAGGGAAAAGCCACTGTCATGAACTGACTTCAGGTTTGGGTTTGACCAGCACAAAACTTTTTCTCAACCCAATCCCCCTACACTGGATAACAATTTGCAATCATTACTAGACATTAACAAAGGCTAAATATAAAATAATCATAGTCATAATAATAATAATAAATAAGCATTACTTGAAATATTGAATTAACACTTACAGGTGGATTAAGAATAGCTAAAACAACTTCTGGAATTTCATTCAATACAATAAATGACTCTGGAAGATGTTGATAACGTTGACCCCGCTTATCTGGACAATAGACAGCTAAGTCTTGATGATCTTTGACTAAGGCTTGAAGACAACGTTTACGACCAACTGACATAACCCAGCCGTCCATTTCATTATCATCCATAATTACTTTGACTACCTATAGGAAAGAATATATAAAAAGTGAAATAAAATGTTAAAAAAAGCTTAAACGTAAATCACACACACGCATGCTAAGAACGTGTTTTGGAGACTAATTGACTGACTGACTTGGCTCTCTGTATTATGTGGAGTTAAACCGGTTACACTGCTGATTAGGAAGGAGCTCAGGGCTAAATGACTCTCCGGACACCTTTAGATCACCTTCATTTCGGCTTGGCAAGCAAGCACTAAGGGTTGATGACGTTTTTATCACCTATTTATTGATTAAAACACAAACTTATTACATTATGAGCACCAAAGGATGTGCCACACAAAATCCCATAGATTGCACGAAGGCTGAGATTACGCTGGGACGTAGGCCGAGGCAGATGGTGGTTGTCTTAACGAAAAAATCCCCCTCTCTCAAGAGCCTCCAACTCGAAATCTGATCCATAAGGCAGTGCAGGAGCTACGTGGTTCCCATAGCTGCAGTTGACCAATACAGGTTCATACGCACGCCACTATATCACTTCGTATTTTGGAGCCCATGTCCACCATAGATTTGGAATCAAGGTCTTCCGGGTAAATATCTGAATGTCCACCAGGGCAGCTAGATAGCATTGTTAGTCCTCCCACCTATTAGATGTTGCAAGTGGTTGTTGAGTGACCTAAATCTCATCTGAATGAATACCGCTACTTACTTTCCCGAAAAGTAAGAGCTAAGTAATTCCTTCCCACTATTATCTAACGTCGACCCTAATTCGAACACAGTGGTAAGGACAAAAAGAAATCAAGCCTGGGATTTCATCTTTCCAACAACAACAAAAAATAGTTATCCTTTATATTATTCGTATGTTTTATCAAATTCTTTGCAGATAATTGCATTTCATGACTAATTACAAAGCAATGGGGAATTTAGTTTGCCTGCATTTCTTATCACAACTGTCTCCTCTAAGTTACCCTCGGACTCATACGCAAAATATCGTTTCCCATTCAGGTTGCGAGTCTTACACCCAACCTTCCTTCTATTCTGGTCTTACAAACAGCTAGCTGAAGTTTAGGAGTGCATCAGTCGGGAGTTGAACTCAGACTTCTCACACATGGCTGGCGAGCATTCCTGCCATAAAACTTTCCATAAAGGCATGACTTCCTCAGCAATAGACAGGTGAATAGTAAAATGTGTCGACACCATAACTCAAAGATCCTGGCAACAACAATTGGTAGAGAGTCATCGATGTACTGTGGTGAATGGTCCCTAACCAGGACGAGACGCATATCCAGTGGTCTAGGTGACGAAATTTTCCTTGGAAAAATAATTAATAACATAAATAATTCATAAATTAGACAATTGGCAACCCCGAAAAACTTCAGTGGAGGATAGCAATACTAGCCAGTCAGTAGTACATTGAATGAAATTGGAATGCCCTATCGCATAAAAGTCTTCACTTTGAAGTCTTCAGTTTGGCAATCTGCTAAACTCAGCATAAAGAACAAGCTTCGAATTGCCAACACCAATGTTAGGTGAGTTCTTCTAGTATGGATCGGAGGCTTGGCGCGTCACGAAAATCATTTCCAATAAAACAGGCTGTAGACTTTTATTAACAGCTACCTTCGCTACTGGGAACAAACCAATCAAGAACCTGTTGCCCAATTAATATGGCCAAGAGAATGGAGATGAACCGGACACACGCTGGAGAGACAACATTGAGTTACGTCACGCACTCGGGAAAACCCTTGAGTGGAACCCAAATGGGAAACGATGAGATGGCTATCCAAGGGTTACATGGAGGAGATCGTGTCAGGAGGAGATAAAAGATTATGGGCAATCATGGAGTCAGATTAAGAGGATTACAGAGAACAGGGCAAAATAAAGATGTGTCGTTAAAGCCCTATGTTCCATTCAGAATGCAAAAGGAATAATAAAAATCACTTCAAAGTCAATTACTCATCTAAATGACTGAGAAATTGTTACCATTTTAGAAAGAAGGTTGAAATTAAGCATAACCACGTAATTTTAAGGCGAATTATTTTGTAAAACTTACAATACTATCATGAATTGGTCTTATCCAATGAGCGATAGCAAAAAATAAACACTGACGTCTAACTAAACGCAATTCAATAAGCATAGCATCACAATGTACAGTGCCAGTACACCAAAGTGAATATAAATGTTCTGATTCTTTCATCAGTGTACCAGTTCCAGGTTCAGCTTGACCATCATCGCCTAAATTGATGGAATAAAGGGGAACACACAAAAAGGCAAAAGAAATCATTTAGAAGGCTTACATACACTGTCATACTGATCAGTTTAAGGGTGAAAAATAAAGTACATATTTAACAAGGGGGTGGGAAATAATAAACTATAAATTTAGGTTCATTCAGCACTTGAGATTTCACTAAGGTTAGTAGAGCTCTTGCCGCTTTTAATTTAGGCAGTTTCGCATATCGGTTTATCTGATGGTGACGTGGAGATAGTGTCAGGAGGTAAAAATGAAAGACAATGGAAGTTAAGAAGAACTGCAGAGAACAGAGTATGAAATGGTGATGTGCTGCTGCTGAAGAGCACTACTGAAAACCAACGGGTAGTGGACAGTCCCCTGTCTTAGTTTGGAACTCATAAGGATTGGGCATTCATAACTCCATCAGCACGGATAGAGAATGCTCGTTTTGCATATGCCAACTTACGCCATCTCCGGTTTAGTAGACGTGATATCTGGCTGGCTATAGACCAAAGGACGTGTGTACTTCTCACCCGTTCATTCTGCCCTACTTTATGGCTGTCACTGAGACATGGCCACTGAGAGTGGGAGACATGAAAAGGCTGGCTGACTGGCTACCTGTATTTGGTCACAGGACCTTCTGGTTACAAGGCGAGCTCGTAGACCATTAAGCCACTGGGACCCGATCCAATGACCCATGAATTCTAACTTCTGCCAACTCACGACATAGCGCGACCACTAGCCAATGTCTTCAGCGAGTATTTGTCCTCACACCCGACCAGATTCGCTACTCGTGTGTAGCCAGTTACACCGGCGTACACAATTAGGCATGGTTATTGCCGGTTATTTTAGCACCAATCCGCATAGTGGTTAAGCGATAAGCCACAAGCAAAGTTTATTCGTAGCTTTGTTTCAACTCAGCTTGTAGATACTGAACACACACAAAGTTGATGTTAATAACGCCCTTAAATTTAAACGAAGCAATACGAAGAGGTGATTTTTTCTGAATCGTGTAATGTATTTGTGCAACACATTTCGAATATCTCTTCGGTGCATATTGGTTGGATTCTACTGAAGAGGCACCTCAGTAGAATCCAACGAATATGCACCAAACGACACACTTGATGAGAAAGAAAGAAAGTTGACACAAAAACTCTGTTTGATAATAATTATCTAGACAAGTTTATCACGAGATATAAAGTAGTCAGAACACCAAGACCCACTTTCCAGCTCACGTGTACATCAAGCTACCCTATGTGGGTGATCGTAGCTTGGTAACTCGACAAAGTTTGAACGCTGAGGGTAAAAAGACTTTTTATACAGCTAAGATCAAAATAATTGAGAATGTGAGGCCCATATATCCATCTAAGCCTTCAGCATATGTGAAAAACGATATCAAATCCCACTGCATTTACCACTTTAAATATACGTGTGGATACACATACATAGGGGGGACTCATCGATCTCTGCAAGCAAAGGGCTGGCTTCAGAGCATGTTCCTAAATGGCTTCAGAAGCAAACTGAATCTCCTGAACCCATTAATGGTGAGAACAGACGATGACCTAGCTCCCCTACTGCGACACATATGATAGAGACGGGACATAAAATTCATGTTTACACATCTTTTAAACCTATCTATAAAACGTGTTTGGGGAGGGCGTATCCTAAAGTTTGTGGAAGCCCTAGCTAGCAGTTAGGAAGTTTAAACCACCTTTATGCGTTCAAAGCAACAATTCGTCATCACACTAAACCTTCCTATGACAAGTCCGTGTGTGGTCAGATTGTTCGAAATGTATTGCGCTAATACTACATTACACGATTCAGACAAATCACGTCTTCTTATCGCCTTGCCCAAAATTCATACAGGGAACTAATTGTTTCAAAGGCCTTTAAAGTCATCTATCAGTAATCCACCTAAAGAAGCCGAACTTATATGTGTGTCAGGAGAAACTCGTTCAGATGATTTCCTTACCTTGACCAAAACTCAGACAACTTTCCTTTCTTCTCTCGAAAGGCTTTTACAAGTTATTGTCTTAACTATTTTTAATTGCTATACATATATATATATAACTGTTTCAGTTCGCTGACGCGGACGGTGGGTCGGTTTTCGACATAGAACTTTGCACATATGTGCGGCAGTTCAAGTCACCACACTCCATGTAGCACACAAAGCAAGAGAAGAAAGTAGAAGAAATGCATATTAGAGACAGTAAACAGAGGTGTGAGACAAAGGTATAGTAATAGCGAAGAACAAAACAGTTTAATTGGAAATCATGAGCCACAAGGAGTGCATGCATCTGCGCCAGCCATCACCGAGAACGATTTTGAGCCATGTCACCAACTGTTTCCAACCATTGGTTTTGACCGTCCCGAGCACCCCAACCAGGAAGTCTACACCTTCCTACGTTGCTGGCTTAAACTAACGGTTGTAGATTTCATTGACTGGTGCCATGTTTTCGTTTGCCCACCACTAGCTCTTTTCCAGCCTGGCCCTATATCAGCTAACATTGCCCGTCGAGGAAGGCGATGGCTAGACATAAGTAACACATGTCCTAACCATCTCAGTCGATGTAATTTCACAGTCTCGTTGACTGATTTCCCCTCCTTACCTAGCACTCAACGCCTAACCTCAATATTGCTCACCTTATTATACCACTTCACACGGGAGATAGAACGCAGACACCTATGATCGAAGACAGCTAATCTTTTCATGTCTTCCGTTCTCAATGGCCAGGTCTCACAGCCATAAAGGAGAACGGAGCGAACTGCTGAGCAGTAAACACGCCCTTTGGTCGATAGTCGGATATCACGTCTACGCCAGAGGCGGCGTAAACTGGTTCGCTGACGCACCAAATAACAAGCGAACGCTTTGCATGCCCCTTAAAGAATTCAAAGCCATGACGACTTATTTGGTGATCACTACCGGCAGCACTGAATAGACACTGATGCCTTACACACCAGATTATAAACCATTATATTATATTTTATATGCTGACGCGGTAGACCAGTAATCGTTTCTACTTGCCTTATATAATGCTGCTGTACACACTGTAAGCATTTCATATGAAAAGAAAGGCGTGCACACCCATACGCACATACACAAGTAGATACAAGATTGAATTATAGGCGGCTAGTTGATACGAAAGATGAAATAATTTATAGGCGACATGCTAATGCATTGGATATATATTTATATCCACTCTATTTAAAATCAAAAGTTCCGCTTGTTTTAAAATTTGAGTTTTCTTTTTAGAAAAAGCTAGTCAGTTACCATTTATCTATCTCTATGCTTGAGCATACATAGTACGATTAAGAGGAATTTATGGATATATAGGCACTACTACAAGAGGGGAGTTCTGTTACAAACTGTCATCATCGGGCAAAAATGCACTTGGAATAATAAAAAAACCATTTGAGAGTATTTCATTAGGGGTTTTCGAAATTCATTAGCATCAGGCACCCGTAACTCTGGATGAGTATCTCAAACAAACTACAGACCTTCATTAACAGATGTCTTCGCTCAATACTCAAGATCAGATGGCCAGAAAAGATCAGCAACAAAGATCTCTGGGAGCGAACCAACCAGGAACCGATTGTGAAACAAATAGGCAAGAAGAAATGGAGATGGATTGGTCATACTCTGAGGAAACCATCAAGTGACATCACTAGAAAAGCCGTTGCTCGAGTGGAACCCGAAAGGGAAGCGGCGAGTTGGTCGTCTAAGGGTGAATTGGAGGAGGTCATGTGAAGAGGAGATTAAAACGTGTGGGCAGACTTGGAACCAGATGAAGACTCTAGCAGAGAACCAAACGCAATGGAGACGAACGGCTGAAGCCCTATGTTCCTCTAGGAATTAAAGTAAACAATAATAATAATAATTCGGAAGCGATTAGAAGGAAGCCTTGGACCTCAGCTTGATGTTTGTCGACATTCGTCGGCAGAGCATATCTGCAGTCATGAAGTAACTCATATCCCTTCGGAGATCCCAACCCCCACCAACAAATGCTGCAGTCATAGATGTTACCACTGGGCTATTCAGATTCGTGGTCGACAACCCTGTGTAGGACTGAATAGTAACCAGTACAATGCATCTAGTCTTTAGGTTGATGGAAACTGAATTCAGCCAGTCAAGGATTAGACACATCACATTGGCTACTTCCCAGTGACTAATCAAAGCACCCATGTCTCTCTTTGTTTAAACCCAAGTACTCAGAACAGACTCTTCATGTGCCAGGCTATACGGGTAAAGCTTACAGTATAAGAGTTGGAGATACACTACACCCTCTTGCCCAGCCAAGCATAAGAAAAGGCTAGCTGATTATCTATGTTTAACCACAGGTGTCTGCGTTCTATCTCCCGTGTTACGTGGTATGGCAGGGTGAACAATATTGAGGTTAAGCGTCGAGTATTAGAACATGCCATCGCCTTCCTCGACAACGGGCAATGTTAGCTGAGAGAAAACTAGTGCTGGTCAAACCAAAATATGATTTCACTAGTCAATAAAAAATCTATAACAGTTAGTTGAAGCCAGTCACGTCGGGAGGTATGGACTGTCAGTCTGGTTGGGGTCCTGGGGATGGTAAAAACCAATGAAGGCTGGAGACAATCCGTGATATGGCTCAAAATACTCGTTCTCAATGGTTGGTGGAGAGGCATTCACTCACTTTGTGATTTATCATATCCAATAAAATGCTATTGTTCTTCCATATTACTATTCTTTTTCCCTCAATCACACCTCTGTTTATTACATGTCTTTTGAACCTCCCTTTACTCTCCTCTCTTGCTTCGTGTGCTAAATGGGGAGGGTGGTAAGTTGAACTGGTGTACATCTGTGCAAAGTTCTATGTTGAAACCAGTCAGACTGAAGTAGACGGAGTAGAACTAGAACGTCTCATCTACTCAAAGAAAGCCGAGTGTTTTTCAATCAATCAGATAACCATAACTGACACTAATTAGAAATAAAGACTATACCGAAATATACCCCAAAAATCGATCACTTCAGCAAACAAACCTAACACACTTAAATATTAATAAGAAAAGGAGTAATGAAGTGGATTTTTTGAAATTATAGTAATAAACCATAACTGGTGAGATCCTCCACACAATCGAAGACAGGGATGATCACGCTCATATCATGGATTGGTAAAACTTACCAACCACAGCAAAATTAGCCTCTAGTAAAGGTTGATGAGCAGCGAACCATGTATTAGCCAATTGTGTGTTTTTAGAACGTCCAATTGCAAAATTCAACATGTACACTAATAAGGCCAAAATAAAAAGTATCTCCAAATGAAAATTATCCCATGAACGAGTCAAGTGATGTGGGACCTAAAAAAAGAAGATAAAAATAGAAGAGTTATTGATTTTATTATTATTTTTTTAAATGAATAAAAAGACTTAATTAAATAGTTATGTGGACTTAATTAAATAGATATGTGGATGACACTTTCACAGTGTTATAAACAGAACTCATCTCTCTCTAGTTTCTTGACACATATAAACTCACTAATACAGGGAATAAAATTCACATTTGAATCGGAAAATGAACAAGGAGAATTAGCTGTGATGTTATTATTATTATTATTTCCTTTAGTTCCTAGAGGAACATAGGGCTTCAGCCATGGGTCTCCATTGCGTTCGGTTCTCTGCTAGAGTCTTCACCTGGCTCCAAGTCTGCCCAGACGCTTTCAATTCTTCTTCACATGATCTCCTCCAGGTCACCCTTGGACGACCAACTCGTGATGTTAGATTGTAAAATAAAACGAATAGAAGAAGGGAAACTGAACATTAGCGTATATAGAAAGCCAACGCATTCTGCTAATAGATATTTAGACTTCAATTCATCACCTCATCCGTTATCTGTCTGCGAAGGCAGGTGGCTTAGTTAAATGTCTAACAAACCGAGCAATAGGAACACTAAGTAGTACAACAAAGGACCTAAATGATGACACTAAACAGATAGAAGTGTTGGTATCAAATAAGTATCCTATAAAATTCATTAGGAATATCAGTAAAGGCCAAAAGCAAAATAAAAATAATGCTGAAACTAGTAATGATAACATAAATAAGAGAGAACATAAGTCATCCACTGTTATACCATATAAGGAGACCCTACGTGGTAGGATTCTTAATAAAGCAGCAATTGGAGTGGCATTCAAATCCACAAACTCACTCAGGGACAAGTTCTGTAGGTTAAAGGACCCTGTAGGTTGACCCAGTTAAACAAAATAATATAATTTACAAAATATCTTGCAATGACTGTGAGTTAAGTCAACTACATAGGTCAAACTAGTAGTTCCGGGCAGTCAGATTGTCGGAACATAAGAATTTAGCTAAGGTAAGAACGGTTGACCCCGACAAGATAATTAATTTAGAAAAAAACCCAGCAATCTGACTGCATGCATTAACACACACAACTGCACAATAGGGTAGGACAGAGTCAAAGTTCAAAAGAGTAATATAGGTAGGTGGAGAGAGAAATTGATTACAGAATCCTGGTTCACCGAGTTTACAGAAATGACTCAATGGAAATACCAGAGATATGGAAGATATTATTACCACCAGTCAGTCAAATTAGAAGAGAATAATAAATAATCTTAAAATTCTATTTCAATTCACATACATTAATTATAACATTCTAACAAGTTACTTATTTTGACTATAAAAACACTCGTCTTATCTCCCATCTGATTGCATTTGATTGATAACACTGATATTATTATTTCTGAATGTACTTTATCTTATATTGATTTCTACTCAAATGTCTAATCGATTCCACACATGCATACAAATGAAGGAAAAAAGTTGTCTGAGTAGTGCCTTGATATGATCATGAGCGGTAATCAGTTGTGCCCGAAAGACGGTTATCAGTATATAATGGTGTATAACACTGTGTGATTTATCAAAATAAAATCTTATCTGTAATGGAGTTATACTCTACCGCCACAGTGCACAAGTTTTATACTTATATCAATTATATAAATAGTTCAAGTGTGAAACATGGTCATAATGCGGAAATTGAACGATGAATACCGTCATGATAACTTGACTATTTCAGCAGAATACCATACACATACACTTCTAGCGTATTTAACAAGCAGCAGAGATGGACAGTATTGAAAGGGATTGAAATTTATGCACCTGACAGTGGGATCAAAACAAAAACGAGTTACGAACGAGATTAGTTTCAGGGTTCTACTAGAGACTCTTTTCTACTACTTGAGTTCCGACCAAAGTGGTGGTGCTTTTTTGGTTTAATCGGGTGCTGCTGCTGTCCTCATCGTCAACCGTTCCTATTTCCCCGAATTACAATCAACCAGACGTAATAATATAATATAATAATTTGCTTTATTCCAAAACAGTACTTGTAATACAACAGAATGGAATTCTCAGCATTTTTACTACAGTATTGCATCCAGTTAGTACATTATTAATACATAAAATTTTACATAGATTAAGGTAATCTCAGTTCATTATGACAACAACATTTTAGCATATCGGTAGCAAAGCCAAAATTGAACAGTGTTTGAATGGGTTAGAAAAGTAGATGCTAGCATATTTACTGGCGTAAGCGGTAACAAAAAGGTCGAGATATACAGAGTGTGAAAGAACGAAGAAGAATGTTTTAAATAGAGTTTGTAAGGAAGAAAGAAACAAAGCAGCACATAACAGAAAAAAGAGAGAGAGAAAAAAGGAAAAGAAAGAAAGAAAACGTTGTACCTATAAATTATATGAGTTGGAAAGACGAGGTCCAGTTGCTCTACTAACTATTTAATAAGTTACAGGTATCACGCCTAATGCTTTCTTTATCGCACAGAACACGAGCTAAGTAGGGTATGGTTGAGTTTTTGTACTTGCTAGTGCGAGCATATAGTTTTCTATATATGCTTCTGGTCCCCTGCCTGATGAGATACAGGGGGAGAGTTGTGAGTGAAGAGGGTGGTGTGAGTCAGATAAAACGGATTTGGCCCATTTTTCACATGAGTCCAAGTGCCTGTCAACCAGAATATTAACAAGCTGGTTAAGTGGCACGTTGCTTACCCTGCTGATAACCTTTAACATCCTGCGTAATAAGATATAGTCTTTCTTCAGTAGCCCTGGAAAAACTAAGGGGGAACAACAGAGAATAATAGGCAGAATGCGAGATTTAGTTAGTTTAGTGGATTGAGTTGGATGAGAACAGAACCCCGACCTCCTGGCATGACTGGTGATCATTCTACCACCAACGCACACACACACATCTAAAAGCTCTTCAGTTAACTAAAAATGATTACCACATGTACGGGAAATTCAATGGATAAGGGAGTTGAGCACTATTCATTCTGACGAGAACAATGTAGATTCAACTTAGTTTGGAAACAAACAACTCACTGAGATTACATTCCACTCATAAACGGTTTCATTATCGATCACTGTGTGATGAACACTATACTAAAATTATTAACCGTTCTGCCTTGTATCTCTATCACTAAAATCCTGTCTGTATTTCAACGAATCACACTTCGATTTAACGTCACCAGCTACGCTTTATTGTTCCAATAATAAGTGGAATTATATTACGCCAAACAGGAGTTTGATTTTTCACTAAACATTTTCATTGAACACTGGTCGCCTTCCTGAATAGTGGATGTTTGGTTGCGCGAGAATATGCACAATATGCTCAGGTTCCGTAAGGACAGAAACCAATAAGCTGTCTCAAAAACATGTTCATATCAAAGATAAGGTATGGCACTTCACACTTGCCACTTATTGGAGATAATCTTCGGGGAGAAGATTTTAAGCGAAATTAGTTTATCACAGGATGATGATGAAGAGAGTCGGTGCATAGACAACTTCACCTATTCAGACATCGTTCAGTAAATAAATCACTCTGGTGTTGATGAGTCACACTTATAGTGTGAGGGCGGATTATACTAACTAGCCATCAAAAAACATATCAGTAGGTGAAGTCGGGTTCGAACCAGTGACCCAATGATCGCATGATTTAGAGAGTAAACCAATGAGTCACAACCCTGTGAGAAAGGTTATTGTACACCATAACTTAACATTATTCTGAACGCCATTGAAAAATAATCGTTGGAAAGATGAGACATGAATAAACTGGTATATAATAATTAAGTATCTAAATAACATTGTACTGGTTGGAGGATTCCATCATGAGGTGACATCGGCTAGAGAAGCATTGGAAAACCCGCTGGGAGTACTGGAGAGCCAGCTGTTTCGTCAGTCTAGTTTGGGACACCGCTTCATCAGTATGCACCCACCACAGGGGTTCGGATCCAGGACCTCTCGGTTACAAGGTGAGCCAGCTCGTAGACCATTAAGCCACTGGGCTCCGATCTAGTGGTCCATGAATTGGTAGAAGTTAGAATTCATGGGCCATTAGATCGGGCCCCAGTGGCTTAGTGGTTCTACGAGCTCGTCTTGTAACCAGAAAGCCCTGGGTTCGAACCACTGCGGTGGGTGCGTACTGCTGAGGCGGTATCCCAAACTAGGTTGACGAAACAGCTGGCTGTCCAGTACTCCCAGCTGGTTTTCCAGTGGTTCTCTAACTGATGTTAGCTTATGATGAAATCCTCCAACCAATCAAACCAAATTCCCTACAAAACCAGTACTTGTAAATGACATTTTACGCAAGTACTTGAACTGCTGGGTGAGCGACTTTGATATGAATGTGAACCTTCAAATGATTACAGTTGGCAAGATATAACTTACATATGACAACGAGTCACTACCTGAAAGTTTTCACGAATTGAAAATGAATCATCTCTGAACACATTATCAAATCGTAATATAGCTCATCAAAAGCAACCTAATATTGATCCTAATGTATGCGCATTTTTTTAAGTTTTTCGACTTCATTGAGGAACAAGTAAAAAATAAAAATTAGAATAAGGCATTAGAGGAGACTGTGCGTCGGTGGCACAGTGGTTAGGACTTTCGCCGACCATGCACATAGCCGGGGTTCGATCCCCTGCCGACGCACACCTGATATCAATGGTCGGCCTGCAAAATTTGGGCTACCGACAACACACGCTGAAAATTCCATACTTGTACCAAAAATACTATGTGGAATCAAGCTGTAATAAAAAAAACAAGGTAACGTTTTCATTTCATAATTTCTTCACAATCGCTACAAAACTATCATGGTTTGCAAAACAAAATGTTTGACAACTAATCAGTTATATATACATAAAATAAAAGTGCATACTAACAGTCAATCACATTCTAGTAGGTCAAGTAGTGTACGTTTGGCAAAAGTTGAAGCCTACTGTTTTCTCTACGCATAGTTTGCGATGCACATAATCAATCCAAAGTGCTTCCATCACCTTGATATAACTGCAAAAAAATCATTAGCATTGATTTTGAGACCAGATATTAATAATAAATATTGATGGATTTCTATTCAGACTGAGTAAAATTAGATTTTCTATGTGACTTAATTACCATTTATGTTTTTTCCAATGACAGTGGTTCTAACTATTCCCGGAGATGTTAATATCCTTGAGGTTGGTCGATAAAAATATAGCGTGTGTACAAGATTTCCGGTTGATCAATTCGTAGGTGGGTGACACCAGACTGACTGGTTTCAACATAGAGCTTTGCACAGATGTGCACCAGTTCGAGTCGCCACTCTCACAATGTAGCACACACAGGAAGAGAAGAAAGTAAAGGGATGTTCAAAAGACAGATAATAAAGAGAAGTATGAGTGTGGGGAGAAGAATAGCAATATGGAAGAGAAGTACAGTTTAATTGGATATGATAAATCACAAACAGTGAATGCATCCGCTCCGTCATTGAGAACGAGTATTTCCAGCCATATCACGGATTGTCTCCAGCCTTCATTGTTTCTTACCATCCGGAGGACCCCAACCAGACTGACAGTCTATATCTCCCGACGTGACTGGCATCAACAACCTGTTGTGAATTTCACTGAATGATAAAGCCATGTTTTAGTTTGACCAGCACTAGCTTCCTCTCTTCCAAAATGATCCATCCTATGTGAGTCAGCTGACATTGCCCACGGTCGACGAGGGCGATGGCTAGGCTAGCGTGAGTAACACATGTCCTAACCATCTGGATCGATGCAGCTATTTCATAACCTATTCGATTGATTCCCCCTCCCACCTACCTAGTACTCGACCGAAAAGCCTATCCTTAATATTACTCACCCTATTATACAACCTGACACACGTGGGAGATAGAACACAGGGCCTATGATCAAATACAGCTAGCCAGTCAGCCTTTTCATGTTTTCCACTTTCAATCGCCATGTTTCAGTCACAACCATAAAGGAGGACGGTGCGAACTGCTGCTGAGCAGTACATACGTCCTTTAGTCGATAGCCGGATACCACATCTGCACCAGAGATATCGTAGGTTGGCTTGTGGCAAACCAGCCTTCTGACACCGCAGTTCTAAGAACTACCTTAACTGAATAGTCAATGATAACAGTGATATGTTTTGACACTTATACTATCTGCAAAACACTGACAGTGAAATTAACGCATGCCCACAAATAATGTAGATACATCTTATTGTTTGATGAAAATGTGGCTTATCGGCTTAAAGAATCAAATTTCAACCACTAGTAGTAGGTAGATGACATGTTGGAATACCACTCAACCTACTTCAGCATAGACAACTGAGTAGTATTCTCAATTCTCAAAACAATATTTAGGTGGTTCATAGCCTGCTGAAAGCGGAAGATGCAAAACAGTTGGCTGTGTTTGATCACAATTGTTTGCTTTCTTTCTCCAGTGTTAAGTGATATAATATTTTAGTCAGCAGTATTGGGGTTACGTGTAGAGCCGATAACATTGGCTAGTGGTCGCGCTATATGATGAATTCGCAGAAGCTGGGATTTATGGACTGGCCATCGGATCGAATCCCAGTGGCTTAATAGTCTACGAGCTCGCTCGCCTTGTAACTAGAAGGTCCTAGTTTCGAACACTAGGGTGGGTGCGTACTGATGAAGAGTCTCAAACCAGGATGAAACAAGTGGCTGTTCACTACTCTCAGCTGGTTTTCCAATGGTTTTCTAACCAATGTCAGCTCATGATGAAATCCTGAAACCAATCAGTCAAATCCCTGTAAACCAATACTCAAGTGTAGAGTGTTAGACAAGCCGAAAAAATGAGTCGATGAGGTGGTGAATCTACATTGATTGATATTAGGACGTGCTGTGCAAGCTGAGCCGCCTCCTTCCATGACAAACAATGTGAGCTGACATAAGATTAAGTTGAAATACAGTTAGGAGTGATCAAATCCACACCTGGCATTAATCCGTAATCACTGATTCACACAATCGGATTGTAAAATACCAACATATAATTAAATTTCAAAAAGAAAAGGTTGAACGAACTTTCAACTAAGAACACCTATCGAAAGTGAACGCTCCTATCGAAATATTAAGCGAAAAACAAAAAGAAGGAAGGCGAGTTCCCTTCAAAAAAAGAATTAGCAAGGATTTCTAAACAACAATCTGAAGAAACACTGAATGATTGAGTAACAAATTTATCAAAACAACCATTAGCAAAAATAGAAGAACAACTTTGCCAGAAGGCATTACGGTACAATAGTAGTGATGCTTAAAAAACAGATTTTCTGTGCTTCCTTAGAATCATCATCCAAATAGTCAAAATTTAATGAGGAAGTACGACAAGAAATGAATACATCCGTTAATTCATCAACAATCTCAGATGGTTGGAGGCAATCGGCCACAGGAAGCCTCCGACCTAGGTTTCGTGCTAGTTGGCACTCACCAGTCAGCAAGGCGTATCTGCAACCCTGAAGGAACTCATGTCCCTTCTGAGATTCGAACCCGCGTCACCCAGTGCTGCAGTCAGAGACGTTAACCACTGCACCAAAGAAAGGACTGGATGCATAACACTAGTTACTAGTGTCCAACCAGATTAATCAACAATCTATATTTGAAGACATTAAATTCAGAAGAGAAGAAGAATTAAACAACAAAATTCCATTCTTAGGAGTCTTACTTGATCAAGAGAACAAACACAAGGAGATGGGACAGAAAACCTTCCCACCCAAACAAACACATCAAATACTCAACTATAACAGTTAGTAAAAACTCAATTACCCACAAAAGAAACTTTGTGCGGACATTGTTTGAAAGAGTTCTAACAGACACTACAGAACTCCGGTATTGAAGAGAATGAAGGAAGAATACCCACTAACCGTCTTCAAGAAAAATGTACATCCTCACAATTCCATCAAAAAGTGTTTAAACTCAAGTCATTACACCAACAAGAAACCATCATCAAAGACCACAAGGAAATTCATCCTACTATACATAAAAGTTATCCCTGAAATAACAGCTAGAATATTAAGACCGTTCCAAATAGATATAGCACACACGCCAGTCAGCCAGCACAATCACTTTACTCGATATTGTGCCAAGTGAAAGATCCAAAAAGGAAAGAAGATAAAATTAATACCAGTTACAAAATAAATTGCATGTATGAACTGCAATAAACATTACTTCGGTGGTCAAAGTGGGCGTCCCCTTTGAATCCACATCCAAGAACACAAACTGGCTGTAAACAGACATCATATCGATGCATGTAGACAATTATGGGCACCAATTTGATTGGCAAAATTTAGAAATCTTTTTATGGAGGAAGCATTAAAAATGCAGTCAGGGATTTCTAAAAGCCTGCTTTGTACTCAGATGAGTCAGCGATTAACAAACACATTACCACATTTGCCAACTAATAAAGCATATATCACGTGATAAAAATAAAGCTCAAATTCCAAATCAGTAAAAAAAATGATCAATAAAGGCGAAAATTAACAACCAATCACAACAATGATTGTCAGGAGATGCAATTATACCATCACCATTCACGCAAGGAGAATCCAAACAAGTTCACTTTATATTACAGCTTACGATGAAGACGTTGTCTTGAAGGACAATGAAAGCCTCACAATCAAATCAACCAGCAGAGAGAGTACAAAAATAAATCGAAATCATTCACCCGAGCTACAAATCTCTATTATTTTGAAGTATTTGACAGCTGGTTTGAGCCAGTCACGTGGAAAGGTGGAGTCTGTTCGGTTGCGGTTCTCCGAATGTTAAGAATCAATTGCTGAAGACCACTGGTGATATGGTTCAAAATCGTACTCTGTGGCATAGATACATTCTCTCTTTATAATCTTCTATAATCCATTAAACCCTGATGTTTTCCCCATCCTCCTATTCTTTCTCCTGCACATTTCTACTTATTACAGCTCTTTTGAATCTCCTTTTGCCTCTCTTATCTCTACTTTTTGTGCTACATTGAGATTGGCAACTTGAACTAGTGCACCTTTGTGCAAAGTTCTATAATTTGAAGTTCAATCAGTTATAGCCTGCGTAGACTAAGTGGTGCTCGGGAAGCACAAACACGTGAGAACCAGGCAGGCTTTAAATCAGGAAGAGGGTGTATTGATCATATCTTCACCCTTCGATAGATTCTGGAGCATAGGAATACCTACCGGCGTCCAACAATCGTTATATTGCTCCACCTGAAAGCGGCATTCGATTCCGTCCCCCGAGAGGTACTATGGCAATGTTTGGTTGTGAAAGGAATGTCGGGAAAATACATCGCACTGTTCAAGGCATTCTACTCGAACTCATGCAGCTAGCTAGGTGAGAGCCTACGGAGAGTTGTCATCTAAAGTGGTGACAACCAGCTGTCCATCGCCGTTTGTGTTTAGTTTTGTCACAGATGTACTAATGGAACTCAAGGGTTCCTTCAGGGTTCTAGATACGCCCTGCTGACGAGTGCCTACTAGCACGAAACCTAGGTCGGAGGCTTCCTGTGACCGATTGCCTCCAACCATCTAACATCAACAATTCGAAGTACATCATGATGGCATGCTACCTAGAATGGTGACCACATTTCCAACCTGACCGACAGAATTCAGTCTGCACAAGACAAAGGAGCAATATTGAGGTTAGGCTTCGGCAGAGTATTAAGTAAGGAGGAAAAACCAATCAGTGAAGTTGTGAAGCAGCTGCATCGATTCAGATAGTTAGGACACGTCTTATAGCATGCATGCCTAGCCATCGCCCTCCTCGACAATGGGTACTGTTAGCTAACTGATATAGGATGGATCAGGTTGGAAAAGAGAAAGCTAGTGCTGGTCAAACGAAAAAATGGCTTCATCACTCAATGAAATTCACAACAGTTAGTTTAAGCCAACCACGTCAAGAGGTGTAGACTTCCTGACTGACTGGTTGGGGTCCTGGTCCAGGGGATGGGACGAACCAATGAAGGCTGGAGACAATCCATGATATGGCTCGAAATCCTCGTTCTGAATGGCTGGCCCAGATGCATTCACTCTTTGTGATTTATCATATCCAATAAACCTCTACTATTTTCCCATATTACTACTCTTTTTCGTCTCACTACTGTGCAAAGTTCTATTTTGAGGCTTAATCAGTGATAACCTCTTATATATATCAAGGATAAAAGAATAAAACAAGAAAAACAATCTAACAAATGAACTTACTTTCGCGATGATCAAATTTCTTTTACCGCCTTTATTAGCTTTATCACCATTTGATGATATTGGTTGATGTGGAGACAAACCCTCGAATTCTTCATCATCGTCAGGTTTCAAGTTTTCCAACTTGGCAATCACAATACAATACGAGAAAACAATACAATATAATGTGGATACACTTTATTAATATTCATTCAATGAGAAAATGCATGAATTATGCACGAAATATAGACTTGTAATTTTAAATGTTTACGTGTGCCTGGGGTTTGATAGGAACTAGTAAGTCAGTAAATTCATAAGTCTATTGGCTCATAACACTCATAATGACCTCTGTATATACTCGAACCTCTCTGAATAAAAATTTAATATATGCCATGAAGAAGACAAGCCTGATAATATCTGCATGGACAATACGTCTTTCACTATGTACACTGAATATCACTCTGCAGGAAATTATTGTCAGCAACTGATGATGTGACCCGAAATCGACTGGAATGAGGTAGATGAATTCAATCACAGACTCTCATTCCCAAATGTTATAATATATAGTACGCCATTATGTGACTTATCCTTTCTTATTTTGTGTTGAAATGGGTTTTTTTTACTTTCATGTTATTTACATCTTTCTGTCTTCGTTCTTCTTATTAATTTCCAGATATAAAGTGTATAAACTCTCATCATTGTTAAGTTAATGAGAGGTCTTATGATGATAATGAATGACATTCAAACGACTAAACAGCAAGAATTTTATTCACATACTGTATACTAGCCTGAACTTGGCGGACTCGGCGAAAACCAACAAGTTGGTGGGGGAAGCAACCATAACAAGACTTCAGGTGAGACATATAGGTGGTGAAGACACCCGATGACCAACAGGAAAACAAGAACCAATCACCATCAACCGAAGAAATCTAAAAGAATTCCTCTCTTTTTTACTTAGCTAGACAACATCCTTTCAACTATAGGCGGTAAGGATGAGGACATCAATGTCAATCAGGATCAGATCGGGAAAGTAAGACAAGTGTTCCTTACTCTGGAATCGGTGTGGAGATCTACAACACTCATTCAGTACGAGGAGCGACATCAAAATTTTAAACACTAATGTCAAGTCAGTGTTTCTCAATGGTTCAGAGATGGCGTGCGCATCATCAAGAGATGAGCAACGAGGGGCTCTGGCAGGCAATAGGCAGTGGAAATCCATTGAACATACGTTGAGGAGACATTCAAGTGACAGCACAGGCCAGACCCTCGAGAAGAATTCAAGTAATAAGCGACAAGTTCGACGTCTGTATGTGAAATGAAGATCGCGTGAAGGGGAAATGATGACTCATGGGCAGTCGTCGGGGTGAGAGTCGAGTACAATGAAGATGCACCGCTGAGGAACTCAGAATACAACAACTAATCTGGGAATAAAAGACACCACTGCATCACAACTTTTTCATCTTAAAACCAGATCACTTCGACTACAATACTTCCTTGATGTTTGATTCTATTCCATCACACACATTTGGCTACACAAGTTGTTTCCCAATCATAAATTGATTAGACTCTTTTCTATGCATAAGAATGAGTTCATACACTTTTTTCAAGTGGAAAGCAATGAAACAGTACAAATAAACGAAGGTGCCAAATAAAAAATTTGTAGAACTGAGTTGGATTTTTAAATAATGTCTGCTGGTCGGTTGAACTCATCTCTTGCTTTAAAGTAATTTATTTTTACATCTTGCAACTTCTCTTCCTTCATCATCCTTCATGACCTCATAGTATGTATAAGTACGCAGACATATATACATGACTATGTGGAAACAACGATGTACTGAAAGTCCTATGTATACAGAAATGGATCTAGATCAAGAAGCTATTACCCGACATATCTGTAGAAAGATATGGAGATGGACTGGACATACGCTGAGGAGAACAATGAGTTCTTGAATCTGAAACCTGAATAGGATAAAACGAACTAGGTGTCCGAGAACGATATGGAGATTGCATGAGAAAGATATGAAGGCTTATGCACAGTCGTGAAACCACCTAAGAAAAGACTCAAGAGAACGAACTGAAATGCAAGTGTGCTGCTGAACTCAAGGAAATAATAATATTAGATGATTAGTTCTTTTAAAAAAATCGCATTCAACTTACTTCTATTTCTAATTCACTATCCGTAGAAACGATTTTATCGCCTGCTGGTGATTTACTTGCATGCATTGCTGAGTTATCTTGACTGACTCCTGAATCATCATAAGCATTGCTGTCCGAAATGTTTTTATCAACATTTTCAGATTTCTGTTGCCGAATAGACTGAACAGGAACAGGTTCAGAAATATCGATAGTATAAGCTAAAAAAAATAAATAACCGTATAACACATATACTTGGCCCAAACTAGAAGAAAGAATTTGTAAGTGATAATTATCCGATTTACGCAAGTGATCAAAGTATATGAAATAATTACCATATGGCAAACGAAGACGCCAACTGAAGTCAATCTATACCAGTTTTAAATGCTAATTGAATATCAATTAGCTTTGTACTTGCTATTACTCATTTTGAGAAGACTTGCTTTATTGTAGGCTGAAACCTGTATGTGGGGGGGGGGGATTACTCCTTGTTTCATCTCTCGATAATCAGTGATGGGTTCGAACTCCACCTTATCTACCACGGTCCCGGCAACCAGGTAATATTATGAGCCCTCACACAATAAGTATGGCTTATCGCAAATGATTGCCCACTTATATCAGAACGTCGTGAAGCTACACACTTTACTATGAAACGATACAGGACTAATGTTATATTTCTGGACGTGAAGGTAGCCATGATACCGGTGATCAAGAGGCAATGCAGTAGTCTAGTTATTAAGATAATGAGATATTCTATGGTGATTAGGTTATGCCTCGAATTGACATAATTTAGTGACATCAACAAATAGTATCCACAAAGAATAGGTCAGTTTTACAATATCTTTGTACTGATGGAGTCGACTGTCTTTAACAGAACCTCAAGAACTAATGAGCGACCAAGAAAAGAGCTGGTTAGCTTAGAGTAGGCAGATGATGCAGCTTTATTATAGTAGAATGTCTTCTAGACATTTTCAGAATGCTCAATTCGCTTGGTATACACCTATGCCCTAGTCTGCATGTAGGGAGTGAAGCTAGTTGAATATGTCTGCTTCATTTATTTGAGAGGCATAAATCCTAGTGAGGCAGTTGATAAGGAAAAAGTGTAGTGCTTACAAATAGCTTATTCGTTAATCTGACTAAAAACCTTTTATGATGGGACACCTCCTATAACTTATTTGAAATGCTGGGGGTTTTCACTAAACTTTCCAAAACTAACTGACCGCTGAAATTTGATATCACTTTAACCTTTTGTGTCAGTGGTAAGAGCGAAATCAAGAAGAGTTTCGTTTCCACTGACTTGCCCAAGTCCAATAATTGTATTCAATGTGCTGCTCACCTTCGAAAGAAATGGACAACATTTATCAAGTTCACTGTGCATGACACATGATGCAAATGTCCACATTGGTGATGACCAAATCAGTATATTAATGGTATTAATTGTCATTAACCGTGTATGAAGGACTAGGCTACTACCACTTCCAACTCTCAACACGAAAAATGAATACCAAATTCACTCATGAAATAGACAAGACTTTATGGAAATGTTCAAAAAGATTGCTAACACCAATAAGAAGTTTAAAGGAACTTTGTAGTAAGAAATTGTTCTTGAAGCTTTTGGTCCACATATGCCTGAGTCGCTTGAGAATCTGTGTAACCACACGTGCCCAAAAAATTTTCCCAAAACCTCGAAATCGCCCCCAAAAGGTTTTATTTAGGTACTTTTCATTGTGGATTGAGTCGAAA
Source organism: Trichobilharzia szidati (assembly GCA_944472155.2). NCBI lineage: Eukaryota > Metazoa > Platyhelminthes > Trematoda > Strigeidida > Schistosomatidae > Trichobilharzia > Trichobilharzia szidati. Next base: position 26,611,208 of record OX235277.1, on the reverse strand, counting down.
AACAGACTACAGGATGATCACATGAATACATTATGATCCATTTGCATGTAACACTCTAAACTAAAATGTTAACAAAAGATTAGATTTTTGTGTCACTTGATCAGTGAATATCTGACAAAAAAACAACTTACAATCATCTGGATCCTCAAACTCAGCGAATTCGTTGTCTATTTCTGCCTTGCAAACACTATTTAGGTTGCAAAGTAGAAGTGTAACAATAAGCCATAAACAATATAATGGAATGTCCAACTGTGAACGCAAAAACGACAGGAGCATAACTGATTTAAGGTCACGTCGCAAAATTGAGTTGACCGCGTATAATATCCAATATTTGAAATACGACTTTGTACAATCTAGTGTATTTCTTTCTGCATGCCAGTCACTAGTCTGACATTCGGTGAACTTTGAGGGAGGTTAGAGATTGGCTAAGTTCACAGTAAGTGAATTAATCATATAGACGTGAGTTTTGTTATCAAATTGTTCAGTTTGATACACATTCAGGTGATATATGGTAGTAGGCTCTTGCAGCCTGTGTTAACCCTTGTGAAATGTATTTTAAGAGGCCTAACTTCCATTTGAAAGAATTTACTGATGGATCCGATATCACTTGATCCAAGCGTTGAACACTCTATGTGAGAATTTAAATTCCAACAGTAATTTGTTCAACCGTGTTTTGAGTTCCTTATTCTTATTACCTCTCATAATGTCCTCAGAAGAGAGAATAGGTTAGAAAGTTCGACGATCAAATCAGTGTCTAATATACTACATTTCGGGATTAAACCATCTATCCTCTTTCGATATGATAATGAGAGGAGGTAAAGGGAGTCTACGATGAAGTATTCAGCGCAGAACAACGAGCAGTCAAGTTGGATCTATATCTCCCCTATGATTTGTAAGGCCTTTATCCATTGAATTACTAATGCCCTTCCGATTTTTTAGATAGGTACTCCCCTTGTGACCTTATCTCAGTCGTTCTTTCAAAGATAAAGGATCATAAACACCACTGGTCTTCAATTTTTCAAGTCATCGGTTGGTACTTTGAGTAACTGTTTTGGAATAAAGGTCAGTTTCTTAAGAGGTTCACATGCTCCAGATTCTTCTCATAAGGGAGATGAGATATTGTCATTAATATTTCTCTAGGCATCTGGTGGGACAGAGGCCTTTACCAATACCTCACCACTTTACTTTGCTCCCTGCAGCCTTGTCTATTCGGCTCGATGGTAGGCGATGAGCTTCCATTTCATCGCTACACAAACTCCTTAATGTCACTCTCGAAGCCGCAGCTAATTAATTGGTTCCAATTCGGGTCCCACTCGAAGCCTTGGCACATCATGTCACTCGACGGTTTCCTCACCATGTGTCCAATCCGTCTCAATTTTCTCCTGCAAATATGTTAGGCGATATGTTCTTGGTCGGTTCCTTGCTTGATTCCCTGTTTTCTAAACCTTCCTGGCCACCTGAACTTTAGCATGCAACGAAGTCATTTGTTGACTAGGTGTTTTAGTAGTCTACTGGAAATACTTCTGGTGCCTAGTATCTGAATCCTGTGGAAACACTGACTGCGAAAAATCCGAATTTGGTGCCTTGTGCTAAGTGCATTAGATTTACAAAGTGATTTCAGAGTGATGAAAGCCTATCTCGATTTTCTAATCCTAACTTTTACATCATGAGTGCTGCATGCAGCAGAAACTACGCTGTCTAGATAATTTGAAGAGATGATTTCCGTCACATTTCTCTCGTTCATAATGATTGGTGCATGTTGTTGACGGCTTGGTGTCTTCAGCACATATGCCTTTAATATGTCCACTTGAAGTCCTGTCTTCACTAGTTCTTCTGCTGACATGTTGGTTTCCTTCTACATTTCTTCCAGTTTGCATGACATCAGATATAAGTCAACCCTGAAGTTCAGATCTCCTGATGTGTCCTCTCTGGTCCACTTTAAGCCCTCCTGGCTTCCCACGGTCTGCCTCATAGTCAGATCCACCAAAATCAGAAACGACATCTGAGCTTTCCTCCGTGAACTGCTTGACATGTACCGTGTTGAGTGAGACTGACCATGGTGTGCAATTCTATGCTGTATTTTTCTCGGGCAAATTGCTTCCTGGCATACGCTCTCCTAGGTCTCTCCAAAATCGACACAGAAGAGCTAGAAACTTGACCGCCATTGCATCCTCTGTTAGGTGATGATGCCTTGTGTTGCAATTTGATATGCGTTCACTTAGTCCAGCCGGTCCAGTCAGGTTTCGCATCAAGAAACCCTTCAATTTCTGCAGGATGATGCGAGTTAATATCTTGCTTGGTGTGAGCAGCTGCAGCAGAGACGCAGGACGCCCTTCTTTGGTAGTTTCACAAGGTTACCTCACCTTCAATCACTAAATACCTTTTCTACCTTTCGAACCTTTTGCAGCAGTGGCGTGAGAGTATCTACCGAGGTCTATGGAGCAGTAGTCAGTGCTTCAAGATGGATTCTTCCTGATCTTGCTGCCTTCCTGGATGGCTGTTAGTGGTTTGATTCCGTTCAAGACTTCTGCTTTTGTTGGAGGATATTTGTCCACTCACAGTTCTGTGGCTCTTGGTGATATTTCTGGACGAGTTGTTGGCGACGACCAGTCAAAGTATCCCTTGAAGTGGTCAGCCCATTGTTCTCTTTGTTCCGCCTCTTTGGTAATCAGGTTCCATTCACTATCTTTCTTTGGTTTCATTTGTGTTGGTTTCTTCCCCGATGACTCCCTGGCTGTCTGATATAATATTTTCAGATCTCCTTTAGCTGCGGTCCATTCTCATTCAGCTGCCAGCGTGTCGCAGAATCATCTTTTGACTTTCCTAGCTCTCTTCACTTCTTCATTCAGTGCAGTGTACACTGAACTCAGCTTCTTCTGTTGTGCATCGTTGCATTGGTTTATCTTATATTTTCCCATACACTCCTCCTCTATTAGCTTCCACGTGTCAGTAGAGAACCATTATCTGCCTTGACTCTTCTTATTTCCTAAATCGGCTGTACATTTTTCCTCGGATATCACCTTCAAAGATTTTCAGTGTTCTTCCATTCAGGTTTCCCCAGTGGTGCTAAGTAACGTCTCCAACTTTGCTCTGATAGCTTCAGTTAAGTTGTCTTTTGTGGTTTTGTCTTTCAGATTCCGAGTACTGAACTCTGGTTGTGGTCTTTTTTCAGTTGTTTCTAAGGATCTCATCTTGACGCTGAACATGATAATGGTCTCAGCTCACATCCCTCCCTTCTCTCGATTTTGCGTTCAGCAGGCTAGCCCCATTTCCTTGGGAGTGAGATGAAATCTGCCTTAATTTTGCAGTGTCGATCTGGCATGCCCCATGTTGCCTTATGATTGCAAATGCCACCTCTAATCACGAAATCATCCTAATCGTAGAAGCCTGTGGATAGTTTGTTCTTCTCAATTATTCCCGTGAGATCCTGTCCATCCTTTATGAGTTTTCTTCTTGCGTTACTCGCTCCCAGTTTGTTATTCATATCACTAATCGTGGTTCTGATGTCACCGTTTGGGGTCTTATCCAGTACAACCTGTAATTGTCCCTAGACGTATCCCTTCTTCCCTTGAATTGAACTCTCTGTGCAACCGTAACATTGGATGTTTGAGTTGAATACTGTGATCTTAATTCTGGAGTAGATTGGTTCCCAATGCCCGAGAGCCTGTGGGTTCTCTACAGCATAGTATGCTGTGGCCATAAAGGGGTACTTTGGGGATTAAGGAATTCGGAAAGTTGAGGGGAGTAACTCATTAGGAACTACACACTCCTTCTTTATCTACCAGATGGTGAACGCCTTTCCGTGTGTTTGGCCAGGTTTCCCAGTTTCACTTGACCACTGCTGTGTTATCAGAGGTAAACTCTCAAAACCTGTATTAGCTTCTTGCTAAAATGTAAGTTTTCGTTCGATAATGTGGGTACTTACTTTGACAGGAAAGTCAGTTTCAAAAGCCGCCTACGCTATTAGTGACATGATGATAATAATACATATTTATTCCTGTTTATGCAGGAATTGTACAGGCATGGATAAGTTATTATATAAATTACACATATTTGTTGTATGGTGAATTTACAGTTCTGTTCTGTTCTTTCTGAAATTAGAGTCAGTGGGAAAAATCTACTGAATAGTCTGTTTGTGTAACACATAAAGAGATATAGAAGTATTGTCTTCTCATTAACAAAATACTCAGACATCAGATGAATGTAATACAAATATCTGGGAAAAAAGCCTGAAGCCAATTCTCCTATATAACTTTGTTGTTGATTTAAGGTAAATTGATGTATTCTGTTGAGATCAGTGATATACTTATTCCTTCAGTGTGTTCACGGTTATCGAATAGGTTGTTGACTCTCCAATTACCGATATACAGCCGACATCCATTTCATCCGCTCTCAAAGATTTCTACAACTTCTATGAAATATCTCACTTATATTTCATTCTAGGCAGCCTTTACAGCTTCAAACATCGTGACAATATTCCGTCTCCTCGCAGTAAGGTACATACGCCGAACGGCTTTCGAAGGCTTTCCAGCGAAGAATAAGTTCCTTTTCACACCTTTTCTGTGCCGGCCCTGACTGTTGCACTGGTGAACTAGGTGACGTTTGCTCCATCGGTGTGTGTGCAAACCACTGACATAACAACGGTGAAAAGTGAGAGTAACTACTGACCAATTTAGTTCCTACTGTGTGTTCTCTTTTCATGACTTGTGCCCCCCTCTAGAAGTATGGACAGGCCGCTCATGTTAATATTCCAGAAGATGTCTGATATTTGCCGATCAGAATTCTCCAAGCATAGACTCACGTAATCATTTAAAAGCGCCTTGAACTGCCCATAGTACTCGGAAAGCCTTTAATTGAGGCTCATTCCACTATAAAGCTGTTTTCAAGCTGTGGCTAGCAATAATTCCTAAATTCTTCCGTCACTTGACATAGGCTGCACCTGTATCCCATAAGAAGTACGACATCCAAGATTTCCACCTAGGGTGCACCACCATGCATCGTATGGAATGAATTTCAAAGCCTCAAAAGTCAGACCACTCACTTTATAGGACTGACCTGTCACAATTATTATTTACAGTGTTTTTAGGACTTGATATTATCCGCATATAGTAATATAGATGTGAGAAGAATTTTCGGCGTTTCATCCATTATAACAGTAGTCGCAGTGGGAAAAACAAGGGGCCTTGAACGGTGTCTCTACCGCTGCGAAATGCCCCACATAGACTTCCACTTAAATTGTAAAGTACCGATTTCACTGTTAATCCAAGAAGGCTTGTGAGATGGCTTCCGAGGATCAGACATTAGGGGATCAAGGAAGTCCATCAACTCAAACGAACCTCAGCCATTTCACCGTCAATGGTCACTTTGTTTAGCCGTGAGGGCTGAAATGCATTGTGGTCGGTATAATTTTCAAGGGACTAAAGCTCCGTAGCTTCGTTGAAGTGTGATTATCTATTCATACTCCCTCTTCGAGTCACCGTCGATAAATACATCTTTCAGCAGCCGTATGTGATAGATTCTCCTTTTGTTAGTCGGGGGCGTTGATAAGAGCAGCCTGACCACCAGGTTAGGTGGGTCAGGCCTAGCAGGACTGATATGCACACATCAATCGTGAAAACCAACTTGAGATGAATTCAGTCATTCAAGCAGCCTAACTAACTGGTTTCCCAGAGGAACACTTTAAAAGATGTCATGTGATATGTTTCGGTACGTTCCAGAATTTAATCCAAGTCCTTTAGACGCCGCCACTTGAATAAGCAGACCAGCTGTTTGGCCTTGCCGTATTCGTGATTGCCGACGTGTTTTCTAAACGTTTTGATGTGGTGTTAACCTATGAATGGGGTCATAAATCATAGTGGTTATAGTAACGCGGTCATTGCTGCTCAGTGGCAGGAGACGCGTAACTTCACTGAGATCCGTGATGGGAGGGTCATTCCGATTGGGTAGTATTTTGTTGGTGCATGAAAATTCAAGGACTATCAGTTTAAGTTCTCTGTCGAAACACTGGCATAGGCTAAATATGTAAATCCTTTCCAGTTAGTACACGTGACATTAAAGTCATCTGCTATCGCACATCTTTGTCTACTATTCCATCCCCTTAGGTATTCCGGTGAGTAGTCTCGAGTAGCTAAGCCATAAATTGAATTGGAAGGTCTCAAGAGACCATCACCTGGCGGCAGGAATATCTTTAGTAGATCACACACTATTATCTTTCTGGGTTTATTTGACTTCCCACCCGTTTGCTGTGCCAACCTGTAGTCTAGCTACTCCATCTCATCTCCACAAACACTAAGTGCCCATCCAATGGCCCCATCACACTTCATAACAATCTCACCAACTGGTTTTGTGACATTGCTGTAGAGGATTAAGGAATTTTGTTTAAAAGGAACAGAAGGACGGCTGCTCTCGACACCACTCCAACTGGTGAATGGAAAGTATGATACTTGCGGTAGATCAAGGATATGTTTATTAATACCACAATGCATCAGCCGCACTCCCGTCCATTTAAAGTTCATTGTTAGTAAAACTCTGAAGCGACAATATGACTCAGTATTCAACTATGTAATTATCATTGGGAGAGGCTTTCTAAATTACCACTACAACCGCTGTGAAGAATGATTGACTCAGGCGCCTCGTTTCGATAGCTGAGGCTGCTGGATGTCATGCATGTAGAGTTCATATGATGGGTTTCTGATGAAGCCATATCATGAATTGAGTGATTTTAGACTTCCTGGTCTACTTAACTTTAATTCGGTGGCTTCAGGATGAGACTGCAGTGACTCAGAGATCCTGGGTGCTAACCTTTGTGGATTCATGATTACAACCGGAGGGTCCAAAACCAGGACTGAGAGGCCGTTCGACAATCCTTGGTATCCTTCTATGAAAAAGTACGCCATACACACAGTGACTAGGTAGCTTAAGTTTTGTTCATCTTTGAAATGCAGTATGCTGTAAACTCTTTCCGCCAAGTTATGACTTTGTGTACCACAGTTTCAGTTTGGTTAGCATAGCGATTACTTCTAGGATCTTCTTGGTAGTATAGCAGCGTTAATATGGTGGGTTGAAAACGCGAAGGAATCAAGTGACCCTGAGGTATTGGGGTAGTAAATTCGGGGTTATGCAATTTTCCAAGCTAAATTTCTGCTAGGTTAGTCTTGACTTTCCGATGATTTCGCAGTTCGCTCTAGTTGTCTTCACGCTGGTAATGACTCCTGATTTTACGCTGATGCGGTAAAGAATCCGATCGCCCGACCACCCGAGAGATAAGTGTCGGATATCAAGGACACGAAGAGTTGTAGAATTATTTATGGAGAAAGAATCATCATGACTTTCAGCGCTGTATGATAACTTACTTCTGTAAGAATGATAAGTGAGGGGGCGGGATTTGGGTAGATAGACCCTGCTTCTGAGGCTTTTGACATTCCTGTGAAGGTGTTGGTTTGTTTTCTGGTAATCGTGGCCTGCTTTAAATAGTACCCTTAAAGGCGGGTCAGTTCCACTGGAAGTGGCCTCGCTCTATCCTCGGGGTCACTCTGCTGTTATTATGAACAGCCATGCGCCGTGGGATTAGCGGCACAATACTTCATCGCTGTGGTCACAAAGCTGCAGGTTCATTCTTGCGGCAGCAGATCTTCCTGCTCATATTGTCTTTGATTGTGTACCTTGCCAAGAGAACATTCCTCAAAGTTCATTGCCATAAGCTGAATTCCGCCAAACGTGAGCAGATGTAGTGTAATAGTATTGCCAGCCGCCACGACTCCACTCAGATTTCATTATGCGAATGGTCACTACCGTTATTGCACATCCTGCAGGTACTTCTTGCCGGCGTCACCGCTTTCCAGTCATTTGCTGCTGTCTATGCTCATAGTCGTTGTTCCGCCCTCGCCACGTGCTCTTTGGGATGGTTCTTGTGTAGCCTACTGTCTGTTTTATCTCACTATTATTGTCATGCCTAATATTTCGAGCTTTAAATACTTTGGTTTCACTTTATATACCACTCTGCATTCCGTGTTAGTTAGACCGTTTATGCTTCACTTGACTGTTGTATGTTTCTTGTTTGAACTAATATTTGTTTAACTGAGTGCTAATTCTGGGTTCGAATATTTTGTTCTTGGTGTTTGCACGCTGGATAACCTCAAATTTGATGATTTAAACCATGTTTATCTGACACATCTCGTTTAATAGAAGAATAGTCTTGCAGCTTTTGAACAAACAGTCATCACTGTAATTACACTTAGCTACAATTTAGTTTCCATTCTTAATTTGGCTAATTCTATTCGGAACCGTTCGGTTCTACTCTTCAACTTGGTTGGGTTTATTTGGAACATTTTGGTTTCTTTTCGGTTCGGCCGAATGCTGCAACTTTGTCTCCCCAAGGGTTATTCGTGCGGCGCCTGTGACAGTTCTGTTGGACGAAAAATGGTTAAAGTTGGACCTGCTCTACTTGAGAGTGACGCTTGGTGGTTGGAGTTTCGCATTCGGTGGTGAAGTCTCCTTATGACACCTGCGTGATTTAGTCTGCTGCTCGAATGGGTTTTCATTAGCCAGCGGGCTATCACCATAACAGGGCACGCTGAACATTATCACAGTCTGCTTTGGCATCGTTTCCTTTAAGTGCTGAAGAGTGGATGACAGTCTTTTGGTGCTGGGCTTCCGCCAGCGGTTCCAAATGAATTACTTATGATGTAGGCACATCTAATTTCCCCGCAGAAGTATTGAATTGTACTGGAGATTTTGGTTGGGCGGCCAGCTGCAGGTGTCTGTAGATATAACCGTTCTCTGTCAATCTGTAGTACTTCTACAATTTGTATCCTCCTTAGATGAGAATTTACTGCTTTCATTGTGTCTTGATGGTCTGTCGGCGGAATTGTCTTCCCTTTGGCAGCCAAAGGCGAATGATGCAGTTTATTCGACAAACCGGACAGAGGCAAAAATCCAGTGTTAGGGATTACATGACATATACTTACCATACTTAGAGGAAACGGTTTGGCTGTAGCTGCGGTGCGCCCACTTCTTACAGAATTTGCGTTTAGAAGCTGTGTCCGTTTTGAAAAATGACTTGCAACAGGTGTCACATCTGTCATTAGAGGCTCTCCCGTTTTCTTACCCCTTTTGAGCCGAAGATTTATTCCAAAAGCTGACATGGCAACGGACAGTAATTTTGTTCAAAATAATAATGAAACAAATGACGTACCAGTGTGTAAACTGCTAACACATAAATGCAACTGATTTGATCTGTTCTACAACGCACAAACTTTTCACTGACGTTAACTGACTTACATGTCCTGGCCGAATGTTGGTTTGGAGACAGTAAAACTAGGTGTTCTGACATAGGAGCTACATCAATATGTCGAGACGGGTAGACTTGCATTACGGATGTCCAGATTGGTCTGTATGATGTTTTTTATTGGATTATACTCGTTCGGTCATCTTTTCCTTCAAGTAGAAGAATATAATTATGTATTTTCCGAATGCGGAGTGAAGATGAAGACTACACGATGTATTATAGCGCATATTATAGGTTGTCTTGTCCACGCCCAAAGAAGCATTGTAATCATCTTGCCAATGCCCAGATCTAACTACACTGGACTTAACGCTATCCTTAGAAGACCTTCAGCAACAATGTGCGAGAACCAACGCTAAAAACAGAACACAGATTGGTGACTCGAGAATCCTTTATTCTTGCACCAATATGGAACCAACAACAAGGTCATCATACACAAAGTCTAAGAATAAGTGTCACAACAATTGGTCACAATAAAACTTCTAATAGTATTTCTCCGTCTTCTAATGAACAGCGAACGGCGGAACGATGACTGCAGTATCGGTGACTCCCGCCAAAATATGGAGTTGGTTTTGAGTAAACAACCATGAATTGATCGTTCATTCTTCAACTACACTTACACATCAATTTTTGTGAAAATGAGGAATGTGGAGTTGGTTTTGGGCTTCTCTAGGTTGAAGTGAAATGGTCTCTCTGCATTGCAAGGTTATGCGGAAACAGTACGAGCAGTTCCTAAGTTTAGACGTTAAATATGCATCCTGCGACTTATTCCTCATTTTTAGGCTTCGTTTTGCACGTCTAACCCAAAACGTACACTTAAAAGGAACACAAATACGCTAATACCTCCCGTCTGCGGATCGTTTCCCTTGAATATGAACTCAGTCAGTCCAAATGACCTGCAGTGTTGGGGATTTATGGGTTTATCACCTTTGGAAAGTTTTCCTATGCATTCTCAACTTCTTCCCAGATAAGGAGACGTATTTTTAGCACAATCTCATGAAAACCTTTAATTACACCCATGTTAGTTTCACTCATGCTGATTAACTGACTTGAACTTCCAAAAAAGGCTTCGTTAATTTAACCCATTATTGCCACTGTTTGTCAAAGTTAATTCTTAAGGAAGGCAGAATATTAGGCTACATGACTGAAAACTGTTGACGCGTAATATATCACATATAAAAACCCCAAATCAAGAAATTCACAGAGACCAACAGGTTCGTAGTGACTGATAACCATAGCAACCACAGTGGCTTCTTACCACCGGCTGAAGATTTTAAGGTTATTAAACGCACACTAAATCAGTGTCCTTCATAATATCAAACTTCACTTGTTACGACGGTGAGAACAGTAACCAACAAGTTAAGCACTGTGACAAAAGTCATGGAAAAGTGATGGATAATTTAGTCACTTATCAATGTAAAATTGTGTCTGCATATTGTGGCAGTGAATTAAATTCAGCTAAATCTACTAATGTTACACCAAGGCATCCGGCAGCCTGGTAAAATGATAGATAAGGTTGAACCCTAGTATGAAAACTGGAGGCATAAAGTGATATGTTGAATGGCTAATTCTGAGCTTTCAGAAAGTTTTTGGTACATAGAGACTATGATGTGACGTGAACACCTAGTGTTTTCTTCACTATCATTATTAAAACAACATGCAAATCTGTCGGTCAGTTGGATGCAGACACTTGCCGCCCATGGGCTGAAATCATGCACAACGTTTTATATGAAACTAAAAAACAGAGATTCTCCAACGTTTCAAGCTATTGTAAGTGAGTATCGTTTGTATGACGTATCATTCTCGAAACTCTAAGATAGAGAAGTCAAACACCGTATTGGAGGGCTATTAGGTTGTTATTAAAACTTATATGGGTTCCTACGGCAAAAGAAACAAGCGATGTGAGGTCTAGTGCTCAAAACCATAGATTATACATTGCTACACAGTCTAGACCAAAAAGTGACAAAAATTAAGTTCTTAAACTGATGTCAACTTGGTTTAAATCGATGGCACGTACTTAAAAATAATATATATTTATTCCTGTTTATGCAGGAACATACCAATTGTACAGGCACGGATAAGTTATTATATAAATTACACATATTTGTTGTATGGTGAATTTACAGTTCTGTTCTGTTCTTTCTGAAATTAGAGTCAGTGGGAAAAATCTACTGAATAGTCTGTTTGTGTAACATATAAAGAGATATAGAAGTATTGTCTTCTCATTAACAAAATACTCAGACATCAGATGAATGTAATACAAATATCTGGGAAAAAAGCTTGAAGTCAATTCTCCCATATAACTATATTGTGAACAGCATCCTTGACTTAAATTTTATTGATGTATTATGTTGAGATCAGTAATGTATTTATTCCATTTTTTCAGCAGTCTAATCGTAGTTTTATAATAGGAAAGAAATTTGATCGTGGATACGAAAACTAGATAATGTCATGTTAGATTGTTTTACTGCATGGGATGGGGCCGAGGTCGATTCTAGAACTATCCATTGGCGCCATTTGTATCAGCATGGCAGACTGTACACGTAAGTTGAGTAATACATTGAAAACTGTTTGAAAACCAGTTGCTTCTTTATTTCAGATCAAGAATATTCCTTGTACAGAATGTTGGCCAGCGACTTCAAATGGTAGCATCGGATCGTTCATGGAATTTGAGTGGTTATGAGCCAGTAACTTGAGAGGAGACGTGTGAATTCCCTCAAATGGCCTGAAGTCCAGCTTCACTTCAGTTTCAATGTAGGGTTGTTTGACCTCGACCAGAAGGTAAATAGAAGAGCCGCTCAGCAGCAGAATACCAGAAACAGAAAGTGTGTGAACATAAAAGAACATTGATGTTTTATGCATAAATAAATGTTTATGTCGATTGCATATCACAGTATAGTAAACATTTGCCTATATAGTAGTTGTGTTTTCATGTATTTATGCGAGGTCTTAAAGTTTATTTACTGTCATAATATGCATTAATGAGTCTAAGCGTTATAGTGTTCTAATAACTGTTGCGTTTTGGAAATAAGTGGTGCGGTCTGATTGGCATGGTAATTGGGATGAAACAGTTTATATAGCAAGCGTTTGAAGGTTATAATAGAGTGACAGGTCCTTATTTCTACGGCTAAACTGTTCCAGATCTTAGAATACATGACTATGGAGAAGTTTGCACGGAGTGCTGTCATACAGTTTTTCCTAGATACTGTGCACGTTTGGTTACGCCGGTTGTAGGAGCCTTCCAGTGAGAACTATATCTCCTTACTGTGTGAGAATGATATTTTATGCAACACTCAATCAGAGTGGGTCGATACCTAGAGTTATACACCTTGATGTGTAGTCCTTTTCGCAGTCAAATCCTAGTAGTTTAGATGTGAAGTATCGTTGGACACTTTCTATTTTAAGCCTGTCACTTACACGAGTGCTGCTGAGAATGAATGGACAATATTCTATTAGTGGTCTTATGCATGTTCTGTATAATACAAGTTTCGCTTCGTAGTTGTGGAAATTTCTGAGTATGCATCCTAAGAGCATCCTCGATTTACGCGTCTGTGTTGCCACTTGTTCAGAAAATGTCAGGTCACTAGAGTACCTGAGTCCTAGGTCGACAACACTTTGGAGTTTAGGCAAGTGAATAGATTCAAGTACCAGTTTGATGTTTATCGAGGGTGCACCGAAACAGATCCAGCTACATTTTTTAAGGTTGAATTTTAGGTTCCATGTGAAGGACCATGCAGTTACTCTATCTAGTTCTTCCTGAACAGCTTTCTGAAAGTACCCTAAGTCATCACAGTGGAATGTGTAAGCTACTTTAAGATCATCTGCAAAGATGAATGGTTTACCAAGTGAGAAACAGCTGCATATGTCGTTGACATATAGAGTGAATTTGAAGGGGGCCTAAGACGCTACCTTGAACTACTCCAGAAGTGACTGGACTAGCTAACTATTTGGGACCTATTGTTAAGGAATGATTTAATCCATCCTAATAATGGGTTACGTATTCCTAAGGAGTTAAGCTTATTTATTAGAAGCAAATGGTCAACGCGGTCAAAGGCTTTGGATATGTCGAAGTAGATGACTAGTACTAGTTGTTGTTTGTCTCGGCTGCTAGTTATCTAGTTAAAGAAGTCAAGGTGACATGTCATGCATGATCTGGATTTTAGGAATCCATGTTGGTTGGGACTTAGAATATTGCAGCTGAGCATATGTTTGAGAATATCATCTTTAACTATTCTTTCAATAATTCTAGATGCTATGGGTGTTATATTGATTGGCCTATAGTTGTTGACTTCAGTTTGTAGTACCCCTGTACCAACTATAAACATACGTTTTTAATCTAATTTGCATACTCATATTATATGTTTACACATACCGATTTTATATGTACTTCGTAAACATTTGCCAATTTACTGTTGAACGTTACCTTGATACTTTTTCGAAATTTGACTACCGCTATAATACACGATTATACTCTTCACAAGTGCCTTCTGATTTTACGTTGTGGGCGTCGAGTAGCCACAACGTCTGCGCACATTGATAAACGTGAAGAAGTACTAGGAAATACGTGTACGCTCATTTAGTCAAACAGAACACGCAACAAAATTGGTGAGCCCCGACGACGACAACTTTTTGACCTCAACGCGTCGTACACTTGCTGGATTATTAAAACTCTAACTTTCGCGGATCTATATATTTATTAAACAATTCGAACTCACGCGGATCTATATATTTATTAAACAATTCGAACTCATTTTTGTGTTTGCTCATAGCACAACCAGCAGTAATTTGTGGTAAGCACCTGCATTGCATTTTTTCTGTTTTGCCATATTCTTATTGTGCACAAATTTTGCCATTTTCCTACTCTTAAACCATTTTTTTACGAATTGTAACATGTCTTCCAATACCTCTGATAACTTAGAGCTGGGATCTGTTAGTACTGTTTCTCTTTCTGTACCAGTTTTTAAGCCCAGAGACCCTCATCTTTGGTTTGCACGACTGGAACATTATTTGACTAGCAATAAGCTAACGTCACAGACAGCTAAATTCTGCATTTTGAGTACAGTACTACCAGACGAAGTCGCCGAGCAGGTACGGCAATACATCGTCCAACCCAACACAGAAGCGCCTTACGACAAGTTGAAGGAAGAGGTACTGCGATGCACTTCGCTTTCGGATAGGCAAGCACTCGATCGCCTGTTAAGCAATGTTGAGTTAGGGGATAAAACCCCATCGCAACTCATGAGGCATATGCAAAGCCTAGTTACCGGAAGAGAAATCGATAAACGTCTCTTTTACCAAATATGGCTACGAAGACTTCCCGCAAACATCCAGCAGGTTCTTGCTTTCGGAGACGACGACATTGACATAGAAAGGCTCACCGAAATCGCGGATCGCATGTACGAGAGGTCAACACCTCAATCTGTCGCTTCCACTAGCAGAATAACAGACACTCATGATAGAATACAGACTCTAGAACACAAAGTCGACACCTTACTGAGTCAGTTAGCAAAACTGACTACACGCACACAACCAAGCCGTTCTAGAAGCTCGTCTCGCCGACGTCTTTCCCGATCCCCTAGCACGTCACGACAACGCGATAATATTTGCTGGTATCACCGTAGTTATGGAAGCAAAGCACGACGGTGTCGTTCACCTTGCAACTTTCAGGCTAAACCAAAAGATATATCGTCTTGTGTGAAAACTTCTTCTGTCGGCAACCTACGATCTAACAGTCGTTTGTTTTATGTAACAGATAAAAATACCGGTACTACATTCTTAGTTGACACAGGAGCAGAGGTGAGTGTTCTCCCTCCGTCTACACAGGAACGTCAACATCCTGACCCAGCAGTTACGCTCCAAGCTGTTAATCAGTCCAGTATTGTTACATATGGAAGTAAACGAATGACTTTAGATTTTGGTTTAAAGAATACCTACACTTGGTCTTTCATCATTGCAGACGTCCCATCCCCAATCCTCGGTATTGATTTTCTACAGCAACACAAACTGTTAGTTGATCCGATGAGCCCCAAGCTTATAGACTCGCTCAATAAAACGTACATTGCTGGTACGATTAGCCGTGCATCATCACTGAACTTGATGGTCACACGCACACCAGAATCTCCATATACCAATTTGGTAAATCAGTTTCCTGACCTTTTAAAACCTTCTTTTCGAGGAACAGAACCGAAGCATCATGTGGTTCATCATATTAAAACCACTGGACCGCCAGTTTTTGCACGTCCACGACGCCTTGACCCATATCGACTTAAAATTGCCAAAACAGAGTTCGATAAAATGCTAGAGCTTGGTATTATTCGACCGTCCAACAGCTCTTGGTCTTCACCGCTTCACATGGTACCCAAAAAGTCTTCTGATGAAATACGGCCGTGTGGTGATTATCGAGCTTTAAACAAGCAAACGGTACCTGATAGATACCCAATACCACACATCCACGATTTTGCTAGCAACTTACCAGATGTTAAAGTTTTCTCTAAAATCGATCTCGTCCGAGCGTATCATCATATCCCCATCCACCCGGATGACGTTCCGAAAACTGCCATTACCACACCATTCGGTTTATATGAATTCGTACGCATGCCATTCGGACTCATGAACGCCGCTCAGACATTCCAACGCCTAATTGACCAAGTACTCCGTGGTCTCCCTTTCGTCTACGCATACATCGATGACTTACTAATTGCAAGTGCAGACGAAGCCGAGCATTTGAAACATGTAAAGACAGTGTTTGAAAGACTGAACCAATACGGAATGACTATCAACTTAGACAAGTGCGAATTTGGTAAGACCTCACTGAAATTTCTCGGTCATTTAATCGATAGCCAAGGAATCAAACCAGTCCCTGATGACGTACAAGCTATCAAAGATTATCCATTACCAGATTCTTTTAAGAAATTACGACGATTTTTGGGTCTCGTTAATTTTTACCGGCGTTTTATTCCCAACTGTGCTAAAGCTTTACAACCATTAACCGATTGCTTACGTGGACATAGTCGTTCATTCCATTTGCCCGCAGAAGCTGTTAAAGCATTCGAAAATGTCAAACAATTGTTAAATGACGAGGCACTCTTGGTCAGACGTCAAAATGACGCTCCTCTGTCTCTCATGACCGACGCTTCAGACGTTGCCATCGGGGCGGTTTTACAACAGCAAGTACACGGCGAATGGCAACCCCTAGCATTCTTTTCGAAACGACTGAATCCTACTCAATGCCGCTATAGCACTTTTGGTAGAGAGTTATTGGCTGTTTATTTAGCAGTCAAGCACTTCCGACATATGCTGGAAGGTACAGCTTTTACTGTCTTTACAGACCATAAAGCTCTAACGAAAGCCTTATCAGCAAAACAGGATAACTACTCTCCGCGTGAACTACGACATCTCGAGTTTATATCTCAGTTCACCTCCGATCTGCGACACGTAAAGGGTAAAAACAATGAAGTGGCAGACGCTTTATCACGTGTGCACATTGACAACATTGTATGCCCAGACATCGACTACGAACGTCTCTCAAACCTACAACGAGATGATGCCGAACTAAAAAAGATCATGTCTTCTAAAACAACATCTTTAAAGCTAGACGCAATTCCTTTTGGCACGACAAAAATAATCTGCGACACCTCTACAGGTAAATATCGACCCTTCGTTCCAGCAGCTATGAGACATACAGTATTCGAGAAGTTACATAACTTGTCTCATCCCGGTGTCAGCGCTACTATCAAACTAATAAAAGAAAGATTTATATGGCTGAACATTAATAGCGATGTTAAGAAGTGGACACGAACTTGCTTGTCTTGTCAAAGAGTCAAAATCAACCGTCACACTAATGCACCACTTGGTCGTTTTCCTAACCCTGGCTCTAGATTTGAACATATACATGTAGACATAGTTGGTCCACTACCTCCTTTCAATGGTTTCAACTATATTCTAACTTGCATCGATAGATTCACTCGTTGGCCTGTAGCAGTTCCAATAGCCGACGTCTCCGCTGAAACAGTAGCTAAAGCTTTGGTCGAAAACTGGATAGCTAATTTTGGTGTCCCATCCATTATCACTACGGACAGAGGTGCTCAGTTTGAAAGCCGACTTTTTCAACAGCTAACTGAATTACTGGGCATCAAACGAATACGAACAACCGCCTACCATCCTAGTTCCAACGGCGTGGTTGAACGCCTTCATCGACAACTCAAAGCTGCGCTCGCTGCTTCTTTGACTCAAAACGACTGGTCAACCAAACTCCCACTGGTACTGCTTGGTATACGATCTGCTCTAAAGAAAGATATTGGCTGCTGTGTTTCCGAACTAGTCTATGGAACAACATTACGACTACCAGGAGAATTTTTCACCCCAGGTAACCAAGTTCCACAAGACATGACTGGTTATGTGCACCAGCTAAAACAACACATGAACGAGCTCAAGATATCACTTCCACGCCAGCAGGAACGAACGTCATACATCCCACCACAACTGACAGATTGCACTCACGTCTTCGTCAGGAGAGAGGGTGTACAACGACCACTTCAACCCGCTTATGATGGCCCATTCAAAGTTCTAAATAGAAACGATAAAGTTATCACGATAGAACGACTGAATAAAGCAGAAGCCATCAGTGTCGACAGAGTCAAACCAGCGTTCATCGACGATTTCGAAAACAACGATAAAGACCAGCTGAACGACGTGCCAACAGCTACATCCACGCAAGCTTCAACGTCGCCAGAGAAACCTATGAAAACTACACGCTCTGGTAGGAGAGTTCATTGGCCTAAGCGTTATGTACAAATCGTCAAAATATAACTTACTACGAATTTTCATTTTTATTATCTTTATTCGTAATTGTCATTTAACTACTCATTTAACTGATTAATATTTTCATACGTAAATCACGTCACTACTATTTTAACATTGATATTTCCTGTATTATTACATTTAATCATATAGCGCTTAATATTCACGTATCGTTTCCGTATACAGACTACAGATCCCCGGCCGATTGTATCATTCCTTATATATTCTACCACGATCATCAATCCTATTTTTTGTTTTATTATCGCAATTATTATCGGCCTTATTGACCGCATTAAATTGCTCATTTTTTCAGCTTAATAAATCGCTTTCTGTGTACTGTAGCTGTTACGTATTACGCTGACGCATTTTATTGTCGAACACTTAAATGTATTTTTTTTATATTTCAGTGTTCTGGTGGGGGAATTATGTAGTACCCCTGTACCAACTATAAACATACGTTTTTAATCTAATTTGCATACTCATATTTTTTTTTTACACATACCGATTTTATATGTACTTCGTAAACATTTGCCAATTTACTGTTGAACGTTACCTTGATACTTTTTCGAAATTTGACTACCGCTATAATACACGATTATACTCTTCACAAGTGCCTTCTGATTTTACGTTGTGGGCGTCGAGTAGCCACAACGTCTGCGCACATTGATAAACGTGAAGAAGTACTAGGAAATACGTGTACGCTCATTTAGTCAAACAGAACACGCAACAAGTTTTCGATCCACATTTGTGTTTGGGTATGCACGTCATTTTTTTGTAAATAACGCCCATTTGATTGTGTGTGAGTGTAGAATGATGCCTTAGCGGTGTGCTCTGCGTATGTTGTCTAACCCCAGGATTGAGCGTGGTGTGTGTTTGATGAGAAGCGCTCCCGCGCCGGGAGTCGAACCCGGGCCGCCTGGGTGAGAGCCAGGAATCATAACCGCTAGACCTGTTTATGCAGGAACATACCAATTGTACAGGCACGGATAAGTTATTATATAAATTACACATATTTGTTGTATGGTGAATTTACAGTTCTGTTCTGTTCTTTCTGAAATTAGAGTCAGTGGGAAAAATCTACTGAATAGTCTGTTTGTGTAACATATAAAGAGATATAGAAGTATTGTCTTCTCATTAACAAAATACTCAGACATCAGATGAATGTAATACAAATATCTGGGAAAAAAGCTTGAAGTCAATTCTCCCATATAACTATATTGTGAACAGCATCCTTGACTTAAATTTTATTGATGTATTATGTTGAGATCAGTAATGTATTTATTCCATTTTTTCAGCAGTCTAATCGTAGTTTTATAATAGGAAAGAAATTTGATCGTGGATACGAAAACTAGATAATGTCATGTTAGATTGTTTTACTGCATGGGATGGGGCCGAGGTCGATTCTAGAACTATCCATTGGCGCCATTTGTATCAGCATGGCAGACTGTACACGTAAGTTGAGTAATACATTGAAAACTGTTTGAAAACCAGTTGCTTCTTTATTTCAGATCAAGAATATTCCTTGTACAGAATGTTGGCCAGCGACTTCAAATGGTAGCATCGGATCGTTCATGGAATTTGAGTGGTTATGAGCCAGTAACTTGAGAGGAGACGTGTGAATTCCCTCAAATGGCCTGAAGTCCAGCTTCACTTCAGTTTCAATGTAGGGTTGTTTGACCTCGACCAGAAGGTAAATAGAAGAGCCGCTCAGCAGCAGAATACCAGAAACAGAAAGTGTGTGAACATAAAAGAACATTGATGTTTTATGCATAAATAAATGTTTATGTCGATTGCATATCACAGTATAGTAAACATTTGCCTATATAGTAGTTGTGTTTTCATGTATTTATGCGAGGTCTTAAAGTTTATTTACTGTCATAATATGCATTAATGAGTCTAAGCGTTATAGTGTTCTAATAACTGTTGCGTTTTGGAAATAAGTGGTGCGGTCTGATTGGCATGGTAATTGGGATGAAACAGTTTATATAGCAAGCGTTTGAAGGTTATAATAGAGTGACAGGTCCTTATTTCTACGGCTAAACTGTTCCAGATCTTAGAATACATGACTATGGAGAAGTTTGCACGGAGTGCTGTCATACAGTTTTTCCTAGATACTGTGCACGTTTGGTTACGCCGGTTGTAGGAGCCTTTCCAGTGAGAACTATATCTCCTTACTGTGTGAGAATGATATTTTATGCAACACTCAATCAGAGTGGGTCGATACCTAGAGTTATACACCTTGATGTGTAGTCCTTTTCGCAGTCAAATCCTAGTAGTTTAGATGTGAAGTATCGTTGGACACTTTCTATTTTAAGCCTGTCACTTACACGAGTGCTGCTGAGAATGAATGGACAATATTCTATTAGTGGTCTTATGCATGTTCTGTATAATACAAGTTTCGCTTCGTATTTGTAGAAGTTCCTGTTTTGGATAGATTGCAAATAACGTGGAAAATTTTAATGCTTTAAGTCAATTCCTCCATGTAATTTTTGTGCGTGCGTCATCGTATGTTATTCTTCATTTATAAGCGAATTGGTTATTAATTTGTGATTATTGATTTATTTGTATAATTTTTTTCAGCATTTTTATCATATGTTATACCGGAAATGAATTGTATTTAATGCAGGTTAATATTAGTTATTGTCAGGCAGATTTGTTTTGCTGCCCCACGTCAGCCAAAACCGACATTTATCTCTGTATGTTTGTTCCGTGCGAGTAAGTTGATTATCACGTAGAAAGCTGATTTGTGGTATGTCGGTAAGGTGAAATCCATGTTGCTCTGTGTATATCCTTGATCTTGTGCACACCGCCTCTGATCACTAAATCGTTGAAAGAGCAGATGTCTGCGAATAACTCTCCGTTCTCATTCATTTCTCCGAGTGACAGCTTCTCAGCCCATGATGAGTTCTGTTCCTGTATTATCTGCTCTCAGTTTGGCTTGCATTTGTATCGCCCATGAGTATTTTGATGTTTTTATCTGGGATGTTTTCGATTATTGCTTGTAGTTGTGTGTAAAAATCCTCCCTCTCTTCTTGTTCCGCGTTGTTTGTGGCACTGCATTAGGGCTTTGGCTGCCACTTGTGACATCATTAGAGCCACTCACTGTATCAGTGTGCTTGTGTTTTTTGTCTGGGTGACGAGACCGTAGTAGTTTTCTAACTGTCCAGCTGAAACTCCTGATAATTCACATCCATTCCATCTCCTTTCATAGATACCGAGCACTTCTGTGCTATATCTTCTCATTTGTTCAGCCACCTGAGCAGCCTTCCCAGCTTCGTACATTGTACGTACAATCCACGCCCCATTTTTACTCTTCCTTTCATCGGAGTAAGACACATTGGCTGGCTAACTTAGCGAAGGCTGGCTTTCACCAGATCACTGTGTCATTTCGCCTCTCCAATACCGGCGAAGGATATGTTTGTTTTTTATATTTTTTGTATACTGAATGTGTCTCATGTGCACTGAATTTTCTGTAGCACTTTGATTGGTGGCTAGCCCCACGCCAAACCCTCCCCCTTTCCCACGGCGTGGGACTTGCCAGAAGACCAGTGAACTAATAAACTAGTCAAGTTTATCTGCTGACTTAATAGGGATAAAATTTCCCAAAATCGGTTTAGGGATGTGGTACTGTCAAAACCATCAGGCTCGTCGTCATTGAGGTGCTTCTGTCCCAGGCAAGTGAGACAACACAGCAGCGACAAGTACTCCACATATTTACGACGATAGGATTCAGTCACATAATTTTTTCTGATGATTTC
This sequence comes from Trichobilharzia szidati, assembly GCA_944472155.2. NCBI lineage: Eukaryota > Metazoa > Platyhelminthes > Trematoda > Strigeidida > Schistosomatidae > Trichobilharzia > Trichobilharzia szidati. The sequence goes on along the minus strand of OX235277.1, from coordinate 26,589,368 downwards.
TATACAAGAACTCTCAACATTGCCGGAAACACACAGGTTTCTGCTGAACTGCATCAGGACTGACGGTGATAATGGAAACGCGCTGAGGGGTGGGCAGAGAACTAACTAAGCCAGATGACTAAACAGGAGACTACCAGATTGTACAGAACATACAAATCTAGCCATTAGGTTGAAGCAGAGATTGTGCAATAACAATGTTTGACTTAGCCATCACTGATGATGTGAGTATGTAAGTGCCAATGTCAACCTCTAGATAGTCCTTAACGTTAGCGCCTACTAAACTTGCCTTACTCGGGCAACCTGATCAGTACTCTACCTAACGTGTTAGTACCAATAAACGAACTCGAAGTAAAAAGACTTGTCATTAAGTAATGTGCTCAGGTGAAGATTATATTTTTACAACAGATAAAATGTCAAATTTAATATACAAGAATATTGTACAAATTATCTGTTAACTGGCTGGGGGTAGCAAGCACAAGAGTGCGCTTAGTGAGAGCAAAACGAGGGAGCAAGCCACGTGCCGGAAGTCACACCGGAAGCACAGTGAAGGTGCGGCGCCATCTTACATGAATACGTTAGAACAAAAGTTCAGAAATTCAAGGTGCATTACAAGTAGTTGGATGCTATTCGTACCAACCAGAGGTGTTTACTAACCAAATCAAGGCAATCTAAACAAAGTACGGCTGTTTCGCTTGTTTAGGATCAAGTTCAACGTCATTGTACCCAGTTTAACTTAGACCATGTTCTCACTGGTTGGCTACTTTGGCAAACTGATGACACATTGGGTTGAATTCTTAGTTTGCAATTCACACAACTGAGCAGGCTAAAGATGGACATGATCATTTGACTAGTTGATGCCTACACACTACACGTAGTACAGGAACCTAAAATAATGATGAGTATTTGTTGTATTGCAAACCTGTGCTTGCCAGAAGTCAGTGGAGTGCACTGATTTAGACAGAAATAGCAGGCGATAGTATTGCTTGATGGACGTAAATTACGTAGTCTGCATAAACAGTTACAATATCCACCACTTTCTCTAGAAAATGTAACCTGATGTTAAGGCACATAATGGTGATTTCTAAAAATGCTTCTTGACGTCAGAGGGTAGGCCTACCAGGGCGAACATACGAAGTGAAGTTACAGGTAACATCAAAGTCATTCACCTAATTGGGTCAACACTCTCTTCATCACAGATAGACGTGACATTCAGTTTTTCTGAGTAAAAAATGATAACTGACGTACCTGCGTAAAAAATAACGCATGTGTAGCATTTCTCACTACTTGAATAAATTTTGTATTAATAATGGTGATAATGTCTACATCTTTTGAATCCTTATTTCCTTTGTTCGATAATAGCTGATTTCTTCGAATTTATGGCTTTCCTCACTGAAGACAGTGACTTCCATTATGTTAATTAATTGGTGTATTCTTCGTAATTCGTTCGAGATAGCAAAAGCTCTTTCGTCAATGCACTGCTTTCTTTCTTCCTTTCTTGTTTCGCGTGTTACTGGTATTGTCGTTGTTGCTTCAGTTAGTGGTCACATAACAGTCTCACGAAATTGCTAGAGTAAGAAAATTTTTGTTAGCACAAGAAAAGCATAAACTACTGGGTTGCAATGACGTTTATGTCAAATAATTAGATTATTATCTGATAACTACCCTTTTAGTTGCATTGTTCTGTTAAAAATGTTTATATTGTATGATCAGATAGAAGGTGTTTTGGTAAACATATTTTATACATTTAGTTCAACTGATAAGTTTTGATAAAGAAAGAAAGACCAAATTTTCAGTCCAAAGTGATGTCGTTCAATTTCACAGGTTCTCCTCATCACATGCAAACCACTAACTGAAATTAGAATGGTTGAAAATAATAACAATAACAGGCTTTAATATTTGAATACTATTGAGTCTTCATACAAATATCTTTCCAATCTGAAGTTTCATCTGGCTACGTTCGATACCCTACCCAGTGAGCTAAATATTGTTTTATGACTCAAATTCATGGACTTTATAAAAGAAATATAATCAAAAACTACCAAAGAATACGAAAAGCACTGGTCGAAGAAAAGTTAAATGAAGAATTTCCGGAAGCACGTGAACGTTACGTGTGTACAATTAAGCGAAATTGGATCAGAAGCCCTATTTATGCGATTCATGTTTAGCGTTCCCAAAAAGAACACAAGCCATATACATACAAACAATTTGCAGGGGACTATACGACTAAGTTTGCTCATACGCGCAATTAAAAGGACAAAACAAACACACAGAAATTGTAGTGGCGAAAAAAAGCATATAGAATCATGCGTCCACCGAAAAATAGTAGAGGTAAGGAATTCAAAGAAAATCGTGGCTGTTGTTACGTGAGATTGAACAAGGACACAACTTTGTTCCCCGCGCAGCACGGACGAAGCTTCTTCCCTCTCCCTGTGTAACGCAATAGAAACCAATGTAATGCCACTAAACAAGTTTCTTTTTCTTCTTTTTCAGAAAGAAACGTCAACGTGGCATCACAAGAGCAAGAGGAAGATGGGTTCTCTAAACTTGTTATAAATGACGATAACTAACTTCTACCCCGGGCTATTCAAGTCTCGTTTGCTTGAAACGCATCTTCCTCACCGTCTTTGACTTCTCCCATCGTCCGTCATGCTTATGGTCTGTGTGTTATACCTGTAGTGGTTCAAATTTGAAAGGAAGCGCCAGTTTAAAAACCGGTGGACGCTGAACTGTGAAAGCCTAGCTCCTTGTATCTACATGTGTATGTTTTTTGGACTGCTGCTGGTGTAATTCAGTGTCAATTATGAAGTGGTTTCCTCAAGTCGTGTTCTGCTTCTTCGCTCTACCCTGCGTGCTTGACCTGTATAATTGTTTGTGTTGTTCCATTACATCCCTGTCTCAAGCTTCTTTCTAGCTTATCACATCCGCCAAACAACTCGGCCTCGTACCGATCGACACATCCACATTAGGATACTTCCCTCCAGTCTACTTTCTCTCCACGCAAGTGTTCTCCGGCAGTTGGCATCTCTAATGTGTACTTGAGGATCTGCATACTCAAGAAACGGACAATTTCATCATCCCTATCATTTTGTACGTCTATATTTTGAGTATTTTGGGACTATTATAATTTATCAAATAACTCCATTTTTGTGTATATTAAAACAGTTAGTCCTTTTTATAAATTTTGATAGCATTATTAGAAGACGGTGATTATTTGAAAAATGTGATGTATTGGCGCTATACATTTCGAACAATCTGATCACACATTTACTTGTCAAGTCAATATATATGGAAAGGTTAAATTAAACAAGGTGACAAAAAAAAGAATTAAGAATAATTAACACAAACGTTTGGTAATCCAATCAAATAAGGATTACCAAGGTAGGTTAAGAGTAATGACAAACTGTTTTTGAATACACAAGGGGGGCTTAAGTTTATGAATGGCTATAGCCTCAGCGTATTTCAGTAAACGTCCTTGACCGTTTTTATAGGTGACCTTAAAGGCTGAGTTAACATCAACCTTATGGTTCATCTCGATTAAATGTTTAGCTATAGACGAAGTTGGTAGTCTGGCACCTGCATCTATGGGCTTGTCACAATTCATCTGTTTTCCTAACCACTTTGGGATATGCTCTCCCACCCTCACGTGCAACGCGCGATTACTCCTCCCTATGTATGGATGTCCACACACACACACGAAAATTGGTAAATTGTATGGGATGTGATATAATCACTTGTGCACTTTTGAGGTTTCCAGTGAAGAAGACTCCCTCCAGACACTATCAAACGGTTAGATGGACTTCTTACCCTGAAGTGTAAAGTAGCATCTGAAAAGGTGAAGTTGGATTTTTATAAATCTTGTCTCTCAACTCACACATTCCCGAAGGAATTTTACAAATCTCTTCGATCTTCTAAACTTCAACCAAATATTTCAAATCTTATTCGCCTTACGAAATCTCACATTGACAATTCTAATGAGAAGTTATGTGGATTGATTGAACTCCATTTATCGTCATCAAATATATTGTCTGATGTCTCCATTATTTGCCAAATCAAGTTCATTAATTTTTGTAGCTCTGCCGTTAATAAGACGAAAGAGAATACCAGATAGAAATTGCTTGGATCTTGTACCTCTGACTTTCAATTAAACCAATTCCCATTAAATCCTGATAAGTATGTGACAAATCTGTCATCGGTTGAACTTTTATTACATGAAAAGGAGGTGCTATCACTTGGTTTCAATTTTTCTATCCCATTAAACAATATTTCGGACTTAGCAATTGATTCTCAGTTTGAAAATTTGTATGATCAGTTGAGTTCCCTAACTCCTTCCTCGACAGATGACCAAAGTTGGTTGAAAGTTAAATTTGTAGATGTAGCACACCAATTCCGTAATTCAATTCGGAAACAAAGAAGCATTTTAATATGAACTCATTTTAAAGCCCTAAAATAATTACGTAACAGAACCGATTTAGTTATTTTGAAACCTGACAAAGGATCTGGTGTAGTTGTAATGGACAGATGCGATTACAAAACAAAAATGTTATCCATCCTTAGTGACAAAAGCAAATTCATAGCCGATGTTCCTTCGGATGATATCAGAAAATTAGAAGGAAAAGTAAATTCTCATTTAGTAAAACTTCGTGGCTTGGACGTTATCGATAAACAGGAGTTTAATTCCTTGAAACCCATGGGATCTGACTTTCCAAACCTCTAGGGATTACCCAAAATTCATAAGGTTGATAATCCATTACGGCCAATTCTTTCAATGTGTAACTCGCCTACACATAAATTAGCAAAATGGCTAGCTGATATTTTAAGTCCAGTGCGCAATGAATTATGTAAGTTTACTTTTAAAGATACATTTGAACTTGTTGACTGTCTTGTAGATATGAACATAAAAGATAGGAAAATGTATTCATTTGATGTCAATTCTTTGTTTACTAATGTACCATTGGTTAAGACTGTTGATATTCTTTGTGACTATATATCTTCTAGTTGTTTTTCACTTCCTTTTCCTTTAACTTATTTGAAAGATTTATTACTATTGTGTACTGATAACGTCCATTTCACGTTTGAAGGTGAACATTTTAGACAAGTGGACGGTGTTGCTATGGGGAGTCCATTTGCACGGCTGATGTTATAGACAAGGAAAACGAAATATTGATGGATACTCTTGTTGAAAACGGATATCCTTTGAAGTTTTCAAAAAGATGTAGAAGTCAACTAGCCTCTAAACCCACAATCCATACCGTCCCTAAGAAAAAGGTTTTCATCAAATTACCATATAATGGGGAAATAAATAGTAGGATTTTGAGACAAAGGTTGAATTCCATCATCCGTAGAACCTACTATGCAGCCCAGCTTGTAATTGTCGAAAAGGCTAAAAATATGCTTCACTGGAAACCTCAAAAGTGCACAAGTGATTATATCACATCCCATACAATTTACCAATTTTCGTGTGTGTGTGTGGACATCCATACATAGGGAGGAGTAATCGCGCGTTGCACGTGAGGGTGGGAGAGCATATCCCAAAGTGGTTAGGAAAACAGATGAATTGTGACAAGCCCATAGATGCAGGTGCCAGACTACCAACTTCGTCTATAGCTAAACATTTAATCGAGATGAACCATAAGGTTGATGTTAACTCAGCCTTTAAGGTCACCTATAAAAACGGTCAAGGACGTTTACTGAAATACGCTGAGGCTATAGCCATTCATAAACTTAAGCCCCCCTTGTGTATTCAAAAACAGTTTGTCATTACTCTTAACCTACCTTGGTAATCCTTATTTGATTGGATTACCAAACGTTTGTGTTAATTATTCTTAATTCTTTTTTTTGTCACCTTGTTTAATTTAACCTTTCCATATATATTGACTTGACAAGTAAATGTGTGATCAGATTGTTCGAAATGTATAGCGCTAATACATCACATTTTTCAGATAATCTCCGTCTTTGTGTATATTAGCTTGAGTTGACTGAATAGCTTACATATACATACCTGTTAGTATTTTTTCTGTCCTGTTTAATTGCACATATGGACAAACTTAGTCGTTCAGTCCACTACACTTATTTGGTGAGCCCGTTTTTGAACACGGATTATTTTCACATATCTATATACATATTTTCGTCGGTTGTGTATTTTTATTGTAATATTTTGTTTGTGGTCTCATATTTGTTCGTCCCTTTGCACCAATATTGTCATGTATATATATAATGTCGTCACCTACTCAGCCCGGTACACCACCTGAACAGAGAACTGGCAGCGAGGCACAGGCCAAAATCTATTGTGGCATCGCTGATTTTCGTTTACCACAATAGGGTTTTGCAGGATCAGAGATTTGGTTCGGAGTTATTGAGCCTTCATTGGAGGCACGAGGCATCAAGTCTCAGGTAGCCAAATACGGCATCGTGCTGGCACAACTGACTCCGTCAATGTTAACAGAAATCAGCGATTTCATCGGAAACCCCCGACGAAAATCCAATAGAAACCATTGAAATTTGCTGGAATCAGATTCACTCAAGAGGGTCAAACGTTTCTTGGGGATGTTTAACCTCTATCGATGTTTTATCCCTTCATATGCCTCCATTGTACAACCCCTAACCGATCTTCTCAAATGTGATCCAAAACAGTGTCAACTGTCGAATCAAGCGGAAGTAGCATTCATTAACGCTAAAGAAGTGCTATCAAAAGTTGTTATGCTTTCCCACATCAACCCTAAGGCATTTCTGATTTTGTGCACTGACACCTCGCAAATTGCAGTAGGAGCTGTACTCCAACAGAAAATAAATGATACACTAACCCCTCTCGCTTTCTTTTCAAATCAAAGAAGTTGGAGCCAGCTCAGACGCCTTGTGGTACGTTTGGTAGAGAGTTGTTAGCCATTGACCTAGCAATTAGGCATTTCAGTTATTTGCTACAAGGTCGTCATTTCACAATATCTACCGATCACAAACCCCTGTGATACGCTTTCACTACGTCAATGGATAGACACTCACTCACCCAGAGAAGCTAAGCAGTTAGATTATATCTCTCAGTTCTCGACCGACATACAGTAAATTAACGGTGACGCCAATGTGGTAGCCGACTCTCTTTCTCGACGTGACTTAAATCATCTGCTCAATCCAATAGACATCAGTCTTGAGACCATCGCAAAATCACACCGCGATGACACTGAACTTTTAGCTTGCCGTGAGAGATCCTCCTTGCAACTCCAGGATATACCTATTCCCTTATCCGTCTACGACATATCTATAGGTGTCCATCGACCGTTTGTTCCCAAACATTGTCGAAAAGCGTTGTTCAATCACATACATGCATTATTCCATCCGGGTGTGCGAGCTACAGTCAAGCTAATAAGTGAGTGTTTCGTATGGTCAAAGATGAATTCGGACATTCGACAATAGACATGCGAATGTCTACAATGCCAACTCTCGAAAGTTAATAGACATACGGTCACCATACCTCAGCAGTTCGACCTTCCGGAGAGACGACTCCAACATGTATACATGGACATAGTCGGCCCGTTGCCACCATCAAAAGGGTACACACACATTCTCATGGCGATAGACACATTTACTCGGTGGGCTATCGCTTTCCCACTCAGTGATGTGTCAGCTGAAAATGTTGCCTCAGTATTTCTGGATCGCTGGGCCCCAAATTATGGTGTCCCATCTACAGTGACATCGGATAGAGGAACTTAGATCCAGTCGACATTATTTCGCGAGTTCACCCGACTTCTGGGAGTGCAGCATATCTCCACCACTGCATACCATCCAGCAGCGAATGGCCTAGTAGAAAGATTTCACAGACAGTTAAAAACCTCCTTGATGGTACAATCTGATTCATCCAACTGGAGTGATCATTTACCTTTGATTTTGCTCAACATCCGGTCAACTATTAAAGAGGATCTCGGTTGTACACTGGCACAACTTCAACACTACCAGGACAGTTAGTAGCCTCCCACGACTCTCAAAAGTTTTCTTATCAACTGACCCGACGAATGCTACAACTTCAACCAATGGCTCCGAGACAATCTCCTCACAGAGAAAACGTAAGTAGATATCTACAAACCTGCAAATTCGTCTTAATACACATCGATAACATCAGGAAAGGGCTACAACCTCCATACGAAGGCCCGTTATCAGTACTGCATCGCGTGGTAAAATATTTCACAGTGAACAAAGGAGGTAAAAGGCTGACTATCTCCGTGGACAGACTCAAACCTGTTTACACAGATTGCGATGATATCCCAACATCGACTCCAGCAGACAAACAAGGGTCCGACAAAGCTCCAGAGATACCAACAATACTACCTCCCCCTTGCATTATCCGTAGTGTCAGGCAGGTCAATAAACCTGCGCGCTTTGTTCACCTTACCGTTTATTAATACCCTCAAGGTTGCAACAATTTTTTTTACATATACATTGTTACCATTCATATCGATTATTTTTGTTAATTATTGATTTACTTGATTTATTTGTGTCAGGTACGATATCATCCTTTCCCAAGTATTGTTATTTTTACTAGCTAATCACTGTATATGTGTATATATGCATTCACAACTATTCTCCCGTAATTACTACTACATTGATCAGCATTTTAACGGACGTAATCTTTATTGTTATTGATGCCATTATTAGTGTCATTAACTTTGACGCCATCGTCCCCATTAACACTGATCTCTATCGCAATTTTGTTCATTCATTTGTATTGTATTATCTACAGAGCCGACGTATACGTGTCTGTGTTTATTTATACAGATACTTTTTTGTTTGGGTGTATGTGTTCACTCTCCGTAATATATATATTCATTGAACTACCGTCCATTTCCAGTTCAGAAGTTTGTGTTGAACTAATCACAAAAGCGTTAAAAGCCTTTTTACTTTCTGTATTCCCGTTGTGCTATGTATCATTAAAATTGTTTCTTCTTATCACAATTGCACTGCATATCGTCAGTAGCAGTAAAAGCAAAAGTGCTGGTAGTCCTTCCGGACTTCTAAGATGGGAAGTAGTGTGGTGGCCGAAAAACATATCAAATTATACGTTCACCGAAAAAAAGTAAAAATAAGGAAATCAAAGAAAATCGTGGTTGTTGGTAACCTGAGACTGAACAAGGACACAACGTTGTTCGACACGAAACACGGACAACGCTTCTTCCATCTCTCCTGCAACAGGCAAACCAACAGGCACACAAACACAGGTAATGAAAGCAGAACACGAGTTGTGCAGGAGAGCGTTTATTACACGAATTTCAATTTTATTAAGTGCACGAGTACAGTTTTAGAGTATAACAGTTTTACTGGTTGGTCTTCCTTAATGTTTAGGTTCTGTAATTCTTGTATCTCTTGGTCCAGACAGTTGACTCCCGGGTATCTTCCTGCAAGTAGAGAAAATGAAACATTGATTAGCATTATAATATAGGTTTTGTTTTCATTACACTCCAGCTTGTTTTTCGCTTATCACATCTGCCAACCAACTCGGCCTCGTACCGATCGACACATCCACATTAGGATACTTCGCTCTAATCTACTTTTTCTCTACGCAAGTACTCTCCGGCAGTTGGCATCTCTAATGTGTACTTGCAGATCCTCAAGTACACATTAGAGATGCCAACTGCCGGAGAGTACTTGCGTAGAGAAAAAGTAGATTAGAGCGAAGTATCCTAATGTGGATGTGTCGATCGGTACGAGGCCGAGTTGGTTGGCAGATGTGATAAGCGAAAAAGAAGCTGGAGTGTAATGAAAACAAAACCTATATTATAATGCTAATCAATGTTTCATTTTCTCTACTTGCAGGAAGATACCCGGGAGTCAACTGTCTGGACCAAGAGATACAAGAATTACAGAACCTAAACATTAAGGAAGACCAACCAGTAAAACTGTTATACTCTAAAACTGTACTCGTGCACTTAATAAAATTGAAATTCGTGTAATAAACGCTCTCCTGCACAACTCGTGTTCTGCTTTCATTACCTGTGTTTGTGTGCCTGTTGGTTTGCCTGTTGCAGGAGAGATGGAAGAAGCGTTGTCCGTGTTTCGTGTCGAACAACGTTGTGTCCTTGTTCAGTCTCAGGTTACCAACAACCACGATTTTCTTTGAATTCCTTATTTTTACTATTTTTCGGTGAACGTATAATTTGATATGTTTTTCGGCCACCACACTACTTCCCATCTTAGAAGTCCGGAAGGACTACCGGCACTTTTGCTTTTACTGCTACTGACGATATGCAGTGCAATTGTGATAAGAAGAAACAATTTTAATGATACATAGCACAACGGGAATACAGAAAGTAAAAAGGCTTTTAACGCTTTTGTGATTAGTTCAACACAAACTTCTGAACTGGAAATGGACGGTAGTTCAATGAATATATATATTACGGAGAGTGAACACATACACCCAAACAAAAAAGTATCTGTATAAATAAACACAGACACGTATACGTCGGCTCTGTAGATAATACAATACAAATGAATGAACAAAATTGCGATAGAGATCAGTGTTAATGGGGACGATGGCGTCAAAGTTAATGACACTAATAATGGCATCAATAACAATAAAGATTACGTCCGTTAAAATGCTGATCAATGTAGTAGTAATTACGGGAGAATAGTTGTGAATGCATATATACACATATACAGTGATTAGCTAGTAAAAATAACAATACTTGGGAAAGGATGATATCGTACCTGACACAAATAAATCAAGTAAATCAATAATTAACAAAAATAATCGATATGAATGGTAACAATGTATATGTAAAAAAAATTGTTGCAAGCTTGAGGGTATTAATAAACGGTAAGGTGAACAAAGCGCGCAGGTTTATTGACCTGCCTGACACTACGGATAATGCAAGGGGGAGGTAGTATTGTTGGTATCTCTGGAGCTTTGTCGGACCCTTGTTTGTCTGCTGGAGTCGATGTTGGGATATCATCGCAATCTGTGTAAACAGGTTTGAGTCTGTCCACGGAGATAGTCAGCCTTTTACCTCCTTTGTTCACTGTGAAATATTTTACCACGCGATGCAGTACTGATAACGGGCCTTCGTATGGAGGTTGTAGCCCTTTCCTGATGTTATCGATGTGTATTAAGACGAATTTGCAGGTTTGTAGATATCTACTTACGTTTTCTCTGTGAGGAGATTGTCTCGGAGCCATTGGTTGAAGTTGTAGCATTCGTCGGGTCAGTTGATAAGAAAACTTTTGAGAGTCGTGGGAGGCTACTAACTGTCCTGGTAGTGTTGAAGTTGTGCCAGTGTACAACCGAGATCCTCTTTAATAGTTGACCGGATGTTGAGCAAAATCAAAGGTAAATGATCACTCCAGTTGGATGAATCAGATTGTACCATCAAGGAGGTTTTTAACTGTCTGTGAAATCTTTCTACTAGGCCATTCGCTGCTGGATGGTATGCAGTGGTGGAGATATGCTGCACTCCCAGAAGTCGGGTGAACTCGCGAAATAATGTCGACTGGATCTAAGTTCCTCTATCCGATGTCACTGTAGATGGGACACCATAATTTGGGGCCCAGCGATCCAGAAATACTGAGGCAACATTTTCAGCTGACACATCACTGAGTGGGAAAGCGATAGCCCACCGAGTAAATGTGTCTATCGCCATGAGAATGTGTGTGTACCCTTTTGATGGTGGCAACGGGCCGACTATGTCCATGTATACATGTTGGAGTCGTCTCTCCGGAAGGTCGAACTGCTGAGGTATGGTGACCGTATGTCTATTAACTTTCGAGAGTTGGCATTGTAGACATTCGCATGTCTATTGTCGAATGTCCGAATTCATCTTTGACCATACGAAACACTCACTTATTAGCTTGACTGTAGCTCGCACACCTGGATGGAATAATGCATGTATGTGATTGAACAACGCTTTTCGACAATGTTTGGGAACAAACGGTCGATGGACACCTATAGATATGTCGTAGACGGATAAGGGAATAGGTATATCCTGGAGTTGCAAGGAGGATCTCTCACGGCAAGCTAAAAGTTCAGTGTCATCGCGGTGTGATTTTGCGATGTTCTCAAGACTGATGTCTATTGGATTGAGCAGATGATTTAAATCACGTCGAGAAAGAGAGTCGGCTACCACATTGGCGTCACCGTTAATTTACTGTATGTCGGTCGAGAACTGAGAGATATAATCTAACTGCTTAGCTTCTCTGGGTGAGTGAGTGTCTATCCATTGACGTAGTGAAAGCGTATCACAGGGGTTTGTGATCGGTAGATATTGTGAAATGACGACCTTGTAGCAAATAACTGAAATGCCTAATTGCTAGGTAAATGGCTAACAACTCTCTACCAAACGTACCACAAGGCGTCTGAGCTGGCTCCAACTTCTTTGAAAAGAAAGCGAGAGGGGTTAGTGTATCATTTATTTTCTGTTGGAGTACAGCTCCTACTGCAATTTGCGAGGTGTCAGTGCACAAAATCAGAAATGCCTTAGGGTTGATGTGGGAAAGCATAACAACTTTTGATAGCGCTTCTTTAGCGTTAATGAATGCTACTTCCGCTTGATTCGACAGTTGACACTGTTTTGGATCACATTTGAGAAGATCGGTTAGGGGTTGTACAATGGAGGCATATGAAGGGATAAAACATCGATAGAGGTTAAACATCCCCAAGAAACGTTTGACCCTCTTGAGTGAATCCGATTCCAGCAAATTTCAATGGTTTCTATTGGATTTCCGTCGGGGGTTTCCGATGAAATCGCTGATTTCTGTTAACATTGACGGAGTCAGTTGTGCCAGCACGATGCCGTATTTAGCTACCTGAGACTTGATGCCTCGTGCCTCCAATGAAGGCTCAATAACTCCGAACCAAATCTCTGATCCTGCAAAACCCTATTGTGGTAAACGAAAATCAGCGAAGCCACAATAGATTTTGGCCTGTGCCTCGCTGCCAGTTCTCTGTTCAGGTGGTGTACCGGGCTGAGTAGGTGACGACATTATATATATATACATGACAATATTGGTGCAAAGGGACGAACAAATATGAGACCACAAACAAAATATTACAATAAAAATACACAACCGACGAAAATATGTATATAGATATGTGAAAATAATCCGTGTTCAAAAACGGGCTCACCAAATAAGTGTAGTGGACTGAACGACTAAGTTTGTCCATATGTGCAATTAAACAGGACAGAAAAAATACTAACAGGTATGTATATGTAAGCTATTCAGTCAACTCAAGCTAATATACACAAAAATGGAGTTATTTGAAAAACTACAATATTCCCAAAATACTCAAAATATAGACGTACAAAATGATAGGGATGATGAAATTGTCCGTTTCTTGAGTATGCAGATCCTCAAGTACACATTAGAGATGCCAACTGCCGGAGAGTACTTGCGTAGAGAAAAAGTAGATTAGAGCGAAGTATCCTAATGTGGATGTGTCGATCGGTACGAGGCGGAGTTGGTTGGCAGATGTGATAAGCGAAAAAGAAGCTGGAGTGTAATGAAAACAAAACCTATATTATAATGCTAATCAATGTTTCATTTTCTCTACTTGCAGGAAGATACCCGGGAATCAACTGTCTGGACCAAGAGATACAAGAATTACAGAACCTAAACATTAAGGAAGACCAACCAGTAAAACTGTTATACTCTAAAACTGTACTCGTGCACTTAATAAAATTGAAATTCGTGTAATAAACGCTCTCCTGCACAACTCGTGTTCTGCTTTCATTACCTGTGTTTGTGTGCCTGTTGGTTTGCCTGTTGCAGAAGAGATGGAAGAAGCGTTGTCCGTGTTTCGTGTCGAACAACGTTGTGTCCTTGTTCAGTCTCAGGTTACCAACAACCACGATTTTCTTTGAATTCCTTATTTTTACTATTTTTCGGTGAACGTATAATTTGATATGTTTCTCGGCCGCGGGGAATTTGAACTCTTGTTTTACCATCTGTCTGACGTGAAACTGATAGACCAAAACAAGAAAGGATGGTTTAGTTTTAAATCGGTTGATTCAACCAACGAATGCCACATGTCAACATCTGAAAGTCACAGTATGCTAGTAGGGGAACATAGGGTAGCAGTGAGGAGACTATATGAAATTAATGACATTCTCATCGTGAGACGGTATAAGGTCTCTGGATTTCCTATAATGAACGATAACCACCCGGAAAATTTCCAGATGTACATAACTCAAAAGGAAGGAACAACGTCATTTGTAAATAAAGTAAATAAGTGCCTCAATGAACTTTTCATCAAGAAATGGACCGACTACAAATGCAGAATGAACTCATGTAAAAAGTGGACGCCTCGTTTTATGTACAGTGTACTGAAAATCGATTAAGCCAGTGTTCCCTTAAGACCCTTATTGTCAATGGTCAACTCAACATGGCACAATCTAGGTTATTGGTTGACTGGTTGATTGTAGCAAATACGAAATTAATTTGCGATTTATAGCTTTTAAGATACCTTCTAATTTTCTAAGGATGTCGATCATGTCGATATATCTGATAAACTGAGTGTCGTATGCGGTGAACGTCCTTTTCATAAATGTACCAGTGATTCATACAATAGACATCGTTTGCAAATAAAGAGACCTATTACCACTACCGGAAACAGAGATGAAGCGTCTACTACTTCTCTGCATAAAAGATATAAAATTCACATTTAAAAACCAATTTTACCTACGAATTGATAGGGTGGCTATGAGTTCAACTCTAGGACCTATTTTGGCCTATATCTTCATGTGTTATACTCAAAAGACGCGATTGAGTTCAAAAATCAATGAAATAACCTACTATCACCTATGTGTCAATGATACGTTTCTTGTTTGCAACAACATGAGTCAGGCATCTTTATTATTTGACCTTATTTTTGCAGCTGATGGGAACCCACGAGATAGAATGACATCATTTTATACTGCAAATCTGGTCTTTCTTTCTTTATTGAAACCTCTTTTTAGATTTTAGTAGGCCTTCACACCTTAAATTTCTGTTAAAATTATCATTAGTGTTACTTTGACTGGACACTAGTAACTAGTGTGATGTGTCTGGTCCTTTCTTTGGTGTTCAGACTGAATTCTACCAGTCAGGTTTGCAATGTGACCCCCATTCTAGGTAGCTGACCCATGATGGTGCCCGTTTATTTGGTGATATTAGATGGATGGAGGCAATCGGCCACAGGAAGCCTTGACTAGACCTAGGTTTCGTGCTAGTTGGCACTCACCCAGTAGCAAGGCGTATCCGCAAACTTGAAGGAATTCATCTCGCTCCTGACTGATAGAATTCAGTCTGCACCAAAGAAAGGACTAGACAAATCACACTAGTTACTGACTAGTGTCCAATCGAATTATCCAATGACGTCCTACAGGAGGTCAGTCGCGAGGCCGAACAGCTAGCTCAGTGGTAACGTCTCTGGTTGCAGGCGGCACTTGGTGACGCGGGTTCGAATCTCAGAGGGGACATGAGTTCCTTCAAGGTTGCAGGTACACCTTGCTGACTGATGAGTGCCAACTGACACGAAACCTAGGTCGGAGGCTTTCTGTGGCCGATTGTCTCCATCCATCTAATATTATCAGTGTTGTTTTTCGTTCTGTATACGTGTTTGTGATAGTATCCTGATGTCCTGAAAACATCTAATAGTAATAATAATCATAATGATATTTCAGTGTACACAGTCATGGTGAATTTCTAAATTCATTCACCATATTTACGCCATTAACTGATCAAATTCAGTCAATACCAGCATTGTCAACTAGAAACATGACTCTAGTAATCACTCCCCAGTGACCAGACAATGTAAACTTCACAGTCCTACGGGTTGGGAAGTCTGGGGATGAATAGCTCAGTGTTAACCCGTCTCTTTTTCTCTAAATGTAAGATTTGCATGGTTCGGGTTCGAATCTTCGAAGGCACATCAGCTCCGGATATGCCTTGCTGGTGAGTATCAGTAATTACGAAATCTATGTTCGTGCTTTTTGCCAACTGCCTCTTACCACCTAATAGTAACAACAAATTCATTTATATATATATATATATACACTTCACCGACCCCTAGATTAGAAATAGGAAGTGAAGTGGTAGAGCACGTTGACCACTTCACTTACTTCAGAAGTACCATCAGCCCCAATGGGTTGATCTCCGAGGAAATCTCAGCACGAATACAGAGGGCTAGGTTCGCTTATGCCAGTTTACGCCGTCTCTGGCGTAGACGTGATATCAGACTATCGACAAAAGGGCATGTGTACTGCTCAACAGTCCGCTCCGTCCTCCTTTATGGCTGTGAGGCCTGGCCATTGAGAGCAGAAGACATGAAAAGATTAGCTGTCTTCGATCATAGGTGTCTTCGTTCTATCTCCCGCGTGAAATGGTATAATAAGGTGAGCAATATTGAGGTTAGGCTTCGGTCGAGTGCTAGGTAAGGAGGGGAAATCAGTCGACGAAACTGTGAAATTACATCGACTGAGATGGTTAGGTTACGTATGCCTAGTCATCGCCTTCCTCGACAATGGGCAATGTTAGCTGATATAGGGCCAGGCTGGAAAAGAGCTAGCGGCGGTCAAATGGAAACATGGCACCAGTCAATGAAATCCACAACAGTCAGTCTAAGCCACGTAGGAAGGTGCAGACTTCCTGGTTGGGGTCCTCGGGACGGTAAAAACCAATGGCTGGAAACAAAAGGTGACGTGGCTCAAAATCGTTCTCACTGGCGCAGATGCATGCACTCCTTGTGACTTATGATTCCCAATGAAACTATACTTTTCTTCGTTATTACTATTCCCTTGTCTCATATCCCTGTCTACTGTCTCTGATTTGCATTTCTTCTTCTTTCTTCTCTTGCTTTGTGTGCTACATGGAGTGTGGCGACTTGAACTGCTGCACATATGTGCAAAGTTCTATGTCGAAAACCGACCGACCGATATATATTTACATGATTTACGTGATTACATTTCAGATACAATTTATTGTTCACCGTCTTATGCAATGCAACAGTCGTAAAACATATTTCATATAGTTCTAATTCTTTTCGTTTATATGTCGTAGAGTTAGTGAATTTTCTGAGATTTGTATAACTGTGGTGAGAGAGTTGTCTGCTAGCCAAAATCGGTAGACAGCAATTTACGTCAATGTTAACGTCCCAAATCTTGGTCATGAGAAGAAAACAACAAGAACAATGACTAACTCAACAACCAATCACGGCAGACTTAACGTGGGCGGATACGATTTTATATATATATATATATATATATATATATATATAACCTTCAGCAGGAAAACAACCAATCAGAAGGCGCTGCTTCTCTTGCTAACACTAACGAATAATAATGTACATAAAAATCTATAAATATCTGTTGATTTTCTCAATAAACGATCTGTTGCCTGGCCCTTGTCTTCTGTCGTTACATAACAAGTGCTGAATAAATCTTCTGTCGTTCATCGAATAATTTATTGTGTTAAGGCAGGTTTTAGAATCGTTATGCTATAACATTCTGTTATATCACTGTGTTACTACAGGATGTGATACTATAGGTGAGATTTCCTCCCCTAGATTCCCTTATATAGTAATGATAAGGTACACGCAATCGCGTTTTGATAAGTCTTAGTACTTCAACAGTCTATTTAACTCAGTTAACTTATGTAGAAACATGTAACTTATAAATTAGTTAACTACGAAAACACACATAAAACCTGAATATTTTAATATTCGACGTTTTGAGTAAAAATTTATACTTGAATAAGGCACTTAGAAGACAAATTTCGAGAGAGATGATATCTTCATTTCGTAGTTTCTTTACAACCGCTTTACAACTAATATGGTTCGTAATAATAAAATAAAATAAAGGGCATGACAATTACTCAGTTATATGAAACAAAACTACATACTAATGACCAATCATATTTAAAAAGGTCAAATACTCCATGGTAGGTGAAGGTTGAAGTCTATGGGAGTTTGGACCCATAGTTTAGGATGCATTGTGATTAATCCCTCAAAGTGCTTCCATCACCTTCAATAACCAACCTTGAATTAGGGTTGTGTGGTGGAATAATTGTGAAGCAGTCATTAATATTGATTTTGTGACCTGACATTAATAAGAGCTTTGCAAAGGATGATGATGGATTTCCACTCGGATTAATTCCATTGGAATTTTCTGTGTCTAAATAACCATTTTGGAACATGTTCTTTCGACGACATTGGGACATTCTATCGGTTCTACCTATATATACAGTTTACAATTTATTTAGGATAGTAGGCTATATGCCTGTGTTAATCCTTTCGATTTGTTACACACAGGAGGTCCAATCTCGCCTTGAATGAATCAACGGATGGCGCTGATACGACGTGTTCCGGTAGGGAGTTCCAATGGTTCACAATCCGATGCGAAAAACGGATCTCCAAACGCAGACGATTCGACCGTGGTTTTTGAACCTTGAGGTGATGTCCTCGCAATTGGTTGGTGCTAGAAGGAAGAAATAAATTAGATAAATTTGCTTCAAAATCATTTCTTAGGATACGGTATGCTAGTATTAGGTCACCCCTAAGTCGTCTGTGTGACAGTGGAAATAAACCCAGTCGACTTAACCTCTCCTCATATGAGAGGGTTGAGAAACCCTTTATTAGCTTAGTTCCTACTCTTTGCACCCTTTCTAATAAGTCTATTTCGTATTTGAATCACGGGCTCGCTGTCTGGATCCCATATTCCAAATGAGGTCTGATATAAGTCGGATATAATATACGAAATATTTCAGCGTCAAAATTCGCAAAAGCTTTGCGTATGGCCCATAATATTCGAAAACACTTAGTGGCTGCAGCTCTACAGTTTGTTGCTGTTTTCAAGTCATGCTGCACAACCACTCCCAAGTCCTTGTACTCAGTGACTACTGGGAGAGTAATGCCATTCATTGAGTAATTGTGCACGTGACTATGAGATACATGCATAACTACACTCTTGCTTAAGTTAATCTCCAAGGCCCAGTGCTTACACCAATCACTTAACAAGTTTAAATCTTCCTGCAAAGCAAGTTGATCACTGTCATCGTGTAAAGCCCTCCATATCTTGATGTCATCAGCAAACAGTAAGCAGGATGACCTAACTACCGATGGAATCTCATTAACATAAATCAGGAAAAGAAGTGGGCCTAGAATTGTACCCTGAGGAACGCCACTCTTAACCGATTCCCATGTTGATAAAACCCCGTTAACTGGTACTCTTTGTCTTCTGTCCTTTAGAAAGTCTTGAATCCAGTCGGCAACCACTTTATTGATTCCCAGACTACTTAACTTTACTAGAAGACCTGAATGAGAAACCCTGTCAAACGCCTTGCTAAGGTCGATGAATATGGCATCCACCTGTATATTAGCATCAGCTGAGCTTGCCCAACTTTCTCTGGCCAAAAGAAGGTTGGTCAAGCAAGAATGACCTGCTCTAAAACCATGCTGTTCCACAGCGAAAAGTTTGTTCCCTTCAATGAACTGAATGATAGCATCACGAATTATTCTTTCTAGTAGTTTAACAACAATACTGGTCAAACTAACAGGACGATAGTTCTGAACTAAGTTTCTAGATCCGGTTTTGAAGACCGGACTAATGATGGCATCTTTCCAGTCTCTTGGACATTTAGACTGGTCCAGAGACATATTGAAGATTACCGACAATGGCTCGGCTATGTTTTCAGCCAATGCTGTTAATATACGTGGGTGGAGTTCATCAGGGCCACTGGACTTACCAGGATTGAGCCTTAGAAGCCACTTTAGGACAGTATCCTTTCCAATGTATAAGGGTGCCATTTTCAAGTTACCTTCTGGAAAAGTTACAAAGCTGGTATCAATATTATCAGAGAATACTTGACTAAAGTGCTTGGACAAAGCCTCAGCCTTAGTCAAGTTATCCTCAGCCATGTTTGTCTGGTCATCTTCAAGCATAAGAGGTGGGATAGCATCACTCTTACGTGTTCTTCTCTTGATATATGAGAAGAGTCTTTTTGGGCAGCCTGGTGAACTTTTGACTAACTGGGTTTCGTAAGCTATCCTTGACTGGTGAATCAAAGTTTTACACTGGTTTCTGGTTTCACAGTATTTCAGCCGGAACTGCTGTAGCCCAGTAGAAACAAAGAGATTCCAGAACCTTTTTCTCCGTCTTAGGAGTGTTATAGCTTGTCTATTTATCCATGGTGGCCAGTTTGTTGGTCTTTTAGGAACCCTCCAGGGAATGAAATCAGTGGTAACCCTCTCAAGTGTATTCTTAAATCTATCCCATTCATCTTCAATGGATGAGACAATATTGACTGACCAGTCGGCAGTTGAAGCACGCTCCTTTATAGCGACTATGTCAGCATGCCAAACCCTAGGACGGGATTTGGGTTGAAAACTGACTAAATTGCCAACCCTTAAGTTAAAATCTAACACCCCATGATCACTGTTTGCTAGAGGTGGATGAATAACTAGACCATCCACGTCGTTGTTGTCATGAGTAAGCACTAAGTCCAGCAAGGAAGATCCTTGGGTAGAACCGAATCTTGTACTACCTAAGACATGTTGTGTCAGGGCATTTTCCATGGTAGTCAAGAGTAACCGGCTGTCAAACTTATTAGTGGATCCTGGAGATGTGACAGCTACCCAGTCTATATGAGGTGCATTAAAGTCACCTAGAATAAGACAGCTACTGTGTTTACTCCATTGTTTGAGGTGATCTAAAATAAAGTCATCACACTGACAAAAGGGACTTCTATACAGAACACCAATGAGTAAAGTGCCAGCTGCAAAGCTTACTTCACAGCTAATTACCTCACTTGTCCCACTGTCATGCGCTTCAGATTTCACGGAATGAACATGTATGGAGTTGTTGATGTACAGAGCAACCCCGCCACCTCTACGACCCTTAACCCTGTCGCTGCGCAAGCAACTAAATCCGCATAGCTCAGGTGTGTCATCTAATCCAGAAACCAGCCATGTTTCAGTAATGGCCACAATACTTGGGCTAAGGTCTTCCACTAATACACCTAGCTCATGAAATTTGTTCCCGATACTACGTATATTAGTGTACACTACCTTTAGGCTTCCTATGCGGTCCGGCTTATCCACACAGGTCTTGGAAGCATACGTTTCCAAGACCTGACTATTTGAAAACACACCAGTTTAAGGTTAGTCTCACCATTTTTACGTCTTGTTTCTAGCTGGGACAAAACTTCTTTTCGTTTAAGTCTGTCTTCAAGAGATAAATCAGGTCTGACTGAAATTCCTGACCCGGCAAGGTTGTATACATTAGCCAGTAGATGATTCCGTTCATCAGGAGAACCTAAGACTACTTTAAGCAATCTACGCTGATTATAACATTCATCATCTCTTTTGCCTATTCTGATCAGCTTTTTAATCGATACTCCAGGGAAATTCGCTGGAAGCATCTTCCTTATAATACTACTCAGTAATTTAAGGTCGTGATCGTGCCTTTTTACGGGATCAGATTCTTTGGACTCTTCTAAGTTTCCAACAATTATGTAAGAGTCTAAGGAGAGCTTGTCGTGTTTAGCAGTGGCTACGTCTTTTCTCACCACTGTTGATGCAGCCTGAGTACAGGTGACAGACGTCTGCCTACAATCAATGTTACTATGTTTCTTCCGATTGCTTATTTTCGTTACCCATTGATCATCTACCTGCAGTTGCTTCTCAGGGCTGCTGCAGTTTTTGATGGTACAATCAAGATCAGTGTCTGCACCACCTTCATGGTGAATTTCGCTTACAGTGTTCTCTGGTGCTGAGATGCTGTTTGCAGCTTCCGTTTTGTTACCCTTTCGCTTACTAAGACGCTTCGAACGCCTAGTAGGTTTTACTTCCGGGGTAACTGGGATAGTAACCGCCGGTTTGGTAGCATTCATGATGGCACTTGCTGAGTCATCTTCAAACGGGCAGTCTGTGTTACTATTACTAGCCACGCTGTCATCAGGAAGTTCCATAGCCTCAGACAGTAGTTCGTGAGCCTCCCTTATCAAAGTCATCTTTGGGGAGCAACACATTCTGCACATCCAGTGGGATGTTGGAGCACTACAACGTTTGTATGCAGCTGGACGTTATCCAGTACACATCTTATGATACCACTTTTTACAGTTATTACACTGTATTCCATCATCTACCAAAAAGTAACACTCCACCCTATTACATTTATGTGGTACTTTTGACATAATGAACTACTGGAACAGCCAAGACAATTTACACAATATAGACTATATAAATGTTTAAAATCAAAACTTAACAGACAAAAGCCAAGTTAAAGTTTTTTAAAAAATGTTCTTGAAGTGAATAACACAACAAAAACAGCGATTTGTCAAATACGTGAAAAAAGCATTCCCTTTTTCAAACAGCACGCGTTTGGGGTGTGTGTCACCGCAACTGCAGGTGAACTTGTAGATACAATTTGAAGCAGAGTCCACAGAATTTCGTCCTTTAATCGTAGATACAGGGGTCAAAAATGTTCCAGATGTGAGGGGAAGAGATATGGCGTAGAATGTGCGTTTGATGGTTGACCATAGTCTTTGACCTAGCTGTAAACAGCATAATTTGATCATCCTTGAGGGGTAGGTTAATGAAGACAGCTTTCTTTGGTACAGAAGCTATCTTTTCAAGATGTAGTCTATCCTTACTGTGACAGTTGACAAAGTTTTCTGGATAATCATAAGCTAATAAAACTGAATCTGTGTGTGGAAGCTCATCCATCAATACGTACGTGGTTTGCGGGCCCGTGAGAACAAACATTTCACACTAGGGAACGTTTATACTGGATAGGAACAAAACTAGTGAAATTTATACATTAATGTATATCACGAAGAGTGACATCAGTTGCCTGATGTTCTAGTGAGAAGTTACAACTAGTGGGTGTTTGCCAAGTCACATGTGAAGGCGTGGATGTCACAAATCGATAGAAGTTAGAATTCGTTTGCTGGCTATTGGATAAACTCTCAAGGGTTGAATGGTCAACAAGCTCACCTTGTAACCTTATGGTTCTTAATATTCAATCATCGGTGCAGAATGCTGAGGAGTAGTTCTAAATAAAGTCCAATAGTCCTTACTAGTTTCAGCTGGTTCTCTAAATGAAAACATTTTTTGATCAAACTTAAAATCATTTATTTCTCTGATAACTTGTAGTATTTTCGAATTTCTAAAATTTTTAAATTAATTCATGAACCTTATTGATTTTAAAACAAGCAACAACTGTGAACAAAGCAGCATTTAATGAATTTATAAATTTCGGTGGAAGGACTCATCAACTGAACGGACATCCTACAAACATTGTTATTTGTATTCAAGAATTAGTTTGTAGTGATTCTATTTGCTTCAGGTTAGACCACAGATTAATATCAGTTAGAAAACCTGTCAATGGACGTGAACATTGAACGTTTGTTTATTGGAACTGGCAGCCATTGGTGGGCAACTCAAAGGCGCGGATCGCTTGCAAGTTGAATGAAGACTTGAACAAATACGAATAAAAGTACTCTATAACTTCATTTGTACTTAATATTTGTTTGTAGACTTTGTATTTTGCCTCGCTTTAATTGCCAAACAATATAATTTCGTTCAAGGAATACTGGTGTTTTGGATTTAAAGTTGGGACACATACATAGTATTTATTGGTTCAAAAGGAAAACGTCTTCATTACAATAGGAACTTAGGGCTAAGTTCCTTGACAGAACCATTGAAAACCATCAGGGGGTACTGGACAGCTGTTTTAACTCATCGGCAGTACCTACCGACTGTTAGGGTTCGAACCTAGGACCTTCCGATTACAAGTCAAGCACGTATACTATTCAGCCACTGGGACCGGACTCCTCAGTGGCCAACCCATGAATTATAACCTTTACCAATTCGTGATTTTAGCGCGACTGGCACCAACCAATGTCATCGGTGGGACCGGATCTTCTTCCCTGGTCACGACTTCCCATTATACAACTTCCTTTTAAGGTTAAGTACATATAGACACATGAACATTGTGACAACAAGAAACCTTCATGAAGACAAATAAATATATTTAACATATCTCAAACGTACAAGAATAAGCATATCTGATCTAAACTCATTAGATATTTTGAACACTCTCCATCAAGATTAATACTCAACTATGATTTTTCGGATTCTCACAAATCCTGAGAAAACTAATAATACTATCCTTAATAATAATGGAAGGAACATGGTAAAGATAAGGGGGAAAGTAGAGAAAATTGTGAAGGTAAAATAAGAGTATGCTACTGAGGTAGATTTAAAGTAACTACTATTACCTTTTGTATGCAGAGATCCAACTTCTTTAATCTTCTTTATCTCAGGCTGGTCCTAAAAAGAAGGTTTTCATAAAGTTACGTTTCAAGGGGTAATAATGTTACTCAGTTAGTGAAACATCATTTGAGGAAAGCCATTAGTTTTCTATAGTTTGGTTTGTAAGGGTTAGTTATGTTTTTACGAGTTGATCACGGATTGATATCAGGGGTCGCGCTAAATCACGAATTGATAGAAGTTAGAATTCATGCACTAGCCACTGAATCAGGTCCCAGTGGCTGAATGGTATACGAGCTTGCCTTGTAACCGGAAGGTCCTGGGTTCGAATCCCAGTGGGTGCGTACTGCCGATGATTCCCAAACTAGGATGAAACAGCAGCTGTCCAGTACTCCCTGGTTTTCAATGGTTCTCTAACTGATATCAATCCGTTATCAACTCGTGAAAGCCATTACACCAAGCTATTATGCAGCTGGCATGTTTTTCATGAACACAAAAAAGGGGATAGGGCAAGCAACAGGTGAAGATAAGATATCGATCCGTGGCACATCAAAATGTGTATATCAATTTAAATGTGTTTGTAGAAGCAAATACATTGGATCTAGGGAAAGATGTCTTTTTGACTTGTGGTGCCGAACACTGTCCCAAATGGTTTTCCAGTACTCATGATGGCATCCTAAACGGGACTTATTGAACTGTGATCATATAGTGCCACTGAATAAAAACTTTGTAGTTATTAATAGGGCAAGTTAATAAAAAAAAAGCTGTTGGTTTTAATGAAGCCTGTGCAGCTGTATTAGAGAAGCCGGATCTCTGTATACAAAACGAGACAGTAGTTATCTTAAATCTTCGTCAGTAGCATACTTTAGTTTTACCTTCACGGTTTTCTTTCCTTTTCCCTTGTCTTTACAGTGTTACTATTATTAGTTTCATCAAGATTTGTGTAAATCGGAAAAATCATAGTTGAGTGTTAATCTTGGTGACAAGCGTTCAAACTATCTTATGAGTTTAGATAAAACATTTTTATTCTTGTATGGTTGACATATGTTAAACATATTTATTTGTAGTTCATTGGTGGGTATTGACTAACATTGGAATCCAGGATGCACACTTCATCCTATTTGGGACTCGTCACTCACTCCTCACTCACTGAGGAATGCAGGTACATCCAGGTGACGGGCCCCGAATAGGACGAAATGCGCATCCTGGCTGGATTCCACTGTTAGTCATCATTCACCAATTAACTTCTAATTGTATGCCCAGACACTTCGTCGAAGCATCTGTACAGGAAGCCGCCATGTCAACCTGAGACCGAGCACTTCGGTCCAATCAATTGACGGGAAAATATAAAATTGAATTTTATTCATTAGTAACCGATTAAAAATGCCCATTAAAATTTTCAATAACGTCATCATCAAGTTCTATATTTATATATACATTATAGCGAATGAATTAGTGTTATTAACAACATTACTGCTGCACTTCATAGTGTTCTCTGAGCTGGTTGGTTTGGTTGCGGAGCTTTCGTCGTCCCCTTGCTGGACAACATCTCCTTTCAGCGCAATTTTTAGCATAAAGTGAAATGATTTAAATTTCTTCATGAGTGATATAATTGCGTCTCCCGGTAACCATCTTTACATATGTATTGACCATTTTCTATTGACTTGGATTTTAAACTTTCTGGTCACCTGATTTGCTTTTTATTAGTTGGTATATTTCGTCTATGTTAACGTGTTTGTTAATTGCATTTTCGTTTAAGTACCAGGCTTCTAGGAATTCCCTGGCACTTTTGGTGTTTCCTCTGTCTAAGATTTCGACATTATCCCAATCAAACTGATGTCCATAATTGTCTATATGCTTTGATGTCCCCTTCGAATTAGAATCCAAGAACACAAATCAGCCGTGAAAAGACACGATATATATTCTTTAGTATCAATGCATATAGACAATTATGGACATCAGTTTGATTGGGATAATGTCGAAATCTTAGACAGAGGAAACACCAAAAGTGCCAGGGAATTCCTAGAAGCCTGGTACTTAAACGAAAATGCAATTAACAAACACGTTAACATAGACGAAATATACCAACTAATAAAAAGCAAATCAGGTGACCAGAAAGTTTAAAATCCAAGTCAATAGAAAATGGTCAATACATATGTAAAGATGGTTACCGGGAGACGCAATTATATCACTCATGAAGAAATTTAAATCATTTCACTTTATGCTAAAAATTGCGCTGAAAGGAGATGTTGTCCAGCAAGGGGACGACGAAAGTTCCGCAACCAAACCAACCAGCTCAGAGAACACTATTAATTGCAAATCATCCACCTGAGCTACAAGTCTTCTCTATTAATTCAAAAACATTCATGCTATTTAAATAACATAAAATCAATAATAGTATCAACGGATTAGAGTTCCATAGCATCAACATAACAAATGCACTGAATGTCGGAGGAATTAGGAAAATAAAAATTCATGAATTTATAGTCTCCACTGAAGGCCGGCCAGAGCAGTAGTAGTGGTTGGACTTGCTTCTTCTATACATAAAGCAGGAATTACGGTGGCATTCAAACCTACAAACTCACTCAGGTAGGACAAGCTCTGTAGGTTGACCCAATTAGACAAAATAATATAATTTACAAAATACCTTGCAATGACTGTGAGGTCAACTACATAGGTCAAACTAGTAGTTCCGGGTAGTCAGGTTGTCCGAATATAAGAATTTAGCTAAGGGAAGAATGGTTGACCCCGAGAGGATAAGTAATTTATAAAAAAGCTCAGCAATTGCACTGCATGCATTAACACGCAACCACACAATAGGGTGGGAAAGGGTTAAGATTCTAAAAAGTAATCTATGTAGGTGGAGAGAGAGACAACGATTGATTACTGAATCCTGCCTGGTTCATCGAGTCTACACCCAACACATGTAACAGAAATGACTCAATGCAAATACCAGAGATATGTATGGAAGATATTATTACCACCAGTCAGTCAAATCAAAAGAGGATAATAAATAATCTTAAAATTCTATTTCAATTCACATACATTATCACATTCTAACAAGTTACTTATTTTGACTATAAAAACACTCGTCTTATTTCCCATCTGATTGTATTTGATTGATAACACTCATATTATTATTTCTGAATGTACGTTATCCCATACTGATTTTTATTCAAATATCTAGTCAATTCCACTCATGTATATAAATGAAGGAAAGAAGTTGCGTGAGTAACTTGATATGATTATGAGCAATAATTTGTGCTTGAAACGTCATCAGTTAATATTACTGTATAACACTGTGATTTGTCAAAATAAAATCTTATCCGTAATGGAGTTATACTCTACCGCCACAGTGCCCAAGTTTTATACTTATATCAATAGAGCACCAGTTGTTCAAGGCGAATCGTAATAGCCTCAGCTTTTTGGAGTATGCGGTACCAGGATGTTTTTGGCAGTTTGTTTGGTACCCGGTAGATGATGGAGAAGGACTCTTCAATATTAGCCTTGTGGCCAGTTTGGAGAAGGTGTTCTAATATCGAGTTGTTGATGCACCTCACCACACTTTTATTTAGCCACACTGGTAGATGTTCCCGAGTTAGCTAGTCTAGTCTAGGTACTTCATCTTTTAATTGAGGAATCACCACCGGTCGTGAAGTGAATAAGACTTGTAGTTTGCCAGCATTAAAAGTCCTTCGAAGTAATTTTCTTAACTTCTTCGTAATTATTTCGCTAGGTACATCGCCCTTGAATTGCAGTCGTATGTATACAGGCATTCTTTTTACAGATAGTGAAAAGTCCTTTTCAACTTTCTTAGTCACATGTTTCCTGATGAATTTGTTTGGATAGCTATTTTCAATCAAGGTATCATATACAATCCTTAGTTCATCTTCAATTACCTCTTCTGAGCATATAGTTCTCTAACTCTGTGACTGAAGGTGCTTACGAAGGTTCCTTGTTGTCACAATATTCATGTATTTGTATGTATTTAGCCTTAAATAGAAATTGTATAAATAACTATCTTTGTAGAGTGTCCGTTCAGCTGAAGAGTCCTTCTGCCGAAATGCTATGAATTCATTAAATACTGCTTATTTTCACAGCTGTTGCTTGTTTTAAATCTCCTACAGGAAATAAATGTTTTCAGCTTATTAATTTTGTCTATATACATTTTCATCTCTTAAATTTAAAAAAAATATGAACAACATATTAGACACAATAAATCATAAATTTTTATGTTGAATTCCCTTCCCACTTATTTACATTTCAATTTGTAACGAAATATTTGAATTTTCTGAAGAGTTAAATGAATAAGAATTAAAACAAATTTTTAAAAAATGGCTGCAAAAAATAAAATCGACATTTTGAATGAAATAACTTATCTTTACAACAAGGAGAAAAAAAGTGAACATTTATCATACGACTTAATTAAATTTGTCTATTTCTTTTAGCCTCTTCTCATAATCTTTTGTTACATTAAAAAAAAAATAAATGTCATCTGTCTGAAAGATAACTGAAACACAATTTCTAAAAGCTGTTTTTTAAATTTAATTGGTGGATGGTAACTAGCAGTGGAATCCAGCCAGGATGTGCATTTCGTTCTATTTGGGACTCGTCAGCTTAGCTGTTTTCAAATGTTGGCTTGAATGCATTTGATTGACTTTAATTTAGTCTACAAAATGAAATCACTTTGAGAACCATTGAAAACATGGCACAATTGGACACCTGTTTCGTCACTCTTCAGTAGCACTCATCCATAACCCTACTGGGCATCAAATTGTTGACCACGGTGATTTTTTATCTGAACTGGTGGCAACTAGTGGTGTCTGACAGGGATACCCCCTACCCCATTTCCATTCACTTTCATCATAGATGTGCTAATGGACTTAACCCTAACTCACTGCAGAGACGCAGGGATTGACTTGTTACCAGGGTATAATCTCGTTGACTTGGAATATGCAGATGATGTAGTCCTTGTAGGTGAAGACGCTGACAAAATGCAGTCTTCTGAACACCTTGATCAGAAGCAATCTTCAAATGCTAGATATGCGATTCGCTCCTGTCAAATATAAGATGATACTACAGGAGTGGACTACATCAACTCCTAGCTTAAAGGTATAGAATGAAGTAGTAGAGCATGTTGACCACTTATTTAGGAAGCTGGGTCAGTCCCAGTGGGTTAATAGCTGACGAAATCTCAACACGGATACATAAGGCTCGTTTGGCATGCACCTGCCAGCTTACGCCATCGCTCGAGTACACATGATATCCAGCTGCCTGTAGATTAAAGGACGTGTGTACTGCTCACTAGTTCGCTCCATCCACCTTCATCGCTGTGACTGAGACATGGCCACTGAAAGTGGAAGACATGAAAAGGCCAGCTGGCTATCTGTATCTAATCACAGGCGTCTGAGTTCCATCTCCCGTATTATATTTTATAATGTGGTGAGTAATATTGAGGTGGTAAGACGTCAAGTGTTAGTTAAGGAGGGGAATCAATCGACCAGACTGCCAAGCGGCTGCATCGATTGAGATGGTTAGGATATGTGTTACGCATGCCGCCTAGCCATCGCCTTCCTCGACAACAGGAGATGTTAACTGACTGACATAGGATGGATCAGGTTGGAAAAGAGAAAGCTTGTGGTGGTCAAACGAAAACATGGCTTCATCAGTCAGTGAAATCCACAACAGTTAGTTTAAGTCACGTAGGAAGATGTAGACTTCCTTGTTAGGATCCTCAGGACGGTAAACACCAATAAAGACTGGAGACAATTGATGATATGGCTCAAAATCGTTCTCAATGGCTGGCGCGGATGCATTCACTCTTTGTGACTTATATTATCCAGTAAAACTATATTATTCTTCGATATTACTATTCGTTTTGTCTTATATCCCTGTCAAATGTCTCTATTTTGTTTTTCTTCTCTTGCTTTGTTTACTAAATGGGATGTGGCAACTTGAACTGTTGCACATCGGTTCAAAGTTCTGTGTTTAAACCAGTTAGTCTGTCAGACATAAGCAGGGAGGGCTAAAATGGCATTGGCACCAGTATGTACGTGTATTAGTTAAAACAAGTCTTGAACATTAGAATGTACACAACAATCTCTCATTAAATAGGTTACAGCTTTGGAAGTTCTAAAAGTGAGCACTAAATGAAATGCTGACATATATGCGTTTGATGAGTCTCTTATAGGATAAAATGAGACTGTCTAATATGACTATCAGATCAAATCAAATCCGATCATGAAGAATGTAATGAGATTCGTTCAAGGAGTAAAGATGCCATTAAATATTGAATGTTCTTGAAGACTTCACGTTCATAGAGTGGAAATACTTTATGGGCGAAGCAAGAAGAAATACATTTGCAGAAGAAAAATAGATTTTATTTTTTATTTCTCAGCAGGTACAGAAAGGAGTGAAATTTAGTTACCAGGGAAGTATGAGATTAACCGCAGGATGAAATAGTTTTCAAGAGTTGGTTTATGAGGATTAGATTTGTTTTTACGAGTTTGACCACAGACTGATATGAGTTAGAGAACAATTGAAAACCAGCCACAGGGAGTAGTGGACAGCCGTTTCATCCTACTCTCTTGGGTCTCGTCGGTAATATGCACCCAACGGGGTTCGAATCTGGGACCTTCTGGTTACAAGGCAAGCTCGTATACCTTTCAGCCATTGAGACCCGATTCAATGGTCACTCCATGAATTCTAAATCCTCCCATTCGTAATTTAACGCGACTGGCACCAACCAATGTCATCGGTGGGAAATTCATCCTCACACTTGACTGGATGGACCTCCCTGGTCACGATTTCTCACTAGAACTGCTCCAGGAACTCCGTCCTGTAGCAAGTCACACTGCCGATGATTCCCAAACTAGGATAAAACAGCTGTCCAGTACTCCAGTGCTAGTTTTCAGTGGTTCTCTAACGGATATCAATCCGTGGGCAAACTCGTAAAAACAAATCTAATCCTCATAAACCAACTTTTGAAAATTAATCTGATGCCCCCTAGTGACTTGATACAGGACGGAGTTTCCTGGGGTAGTTCTAGTGAGAAGTCGTTACCAGTGAGGACCATCCAGTCAAGTGTGAGGATGGATTTGCCGCCAATGACATTGTTTGGTGCCAGTCGCGTTAAAATCACGAATTGGTAGAAGTTAGAGTTCACGAGGTTGACCATTGAGTCGCGTCCCAGTGGCTGAAATAGTTTTACTTTCATGGCTTCTGCAAAGGGAAGTAACCAAGTTTTTTCTCCTCTACGTCGACTATTTTGTAGGCCTGACTTATCTATTTACATCTTTCAGAACTTATGTAATTCTTAAGCAGTTAGCAGCTGTTCTGCTAGCATGTTCGTTCCTTTTTTGATTTCACTAATTAAGGGAACCGATTGTATGTGAACATTTTTACCAAGGAAAATTTTGTGCTGAGTATTTATTAATGAGTGTCAATCATTAATTAGTTCTTTTTTCTTGTGAAAATAACTATTCAAATATTTTGTCATTTATTAACTTAAGTGCATCGATATAGATTCTGTTATTAGTCTTTCTAATCGTTTGTTTATGATAGATTTCGGGATACAAATGTTGTCTCAATCAGCGATGTGTAGATGATATGCTGGTAATAATGAAGATGAATGATTAATTGGAGGTGGGCGGTGGGGAACTCTTCTTACAAATAAACAGTCACGTAGATAGACTGAATAAAATTCACTATGGCAGCACAGAATGAAATTGGGGTATTAGACTGCAAAGTACAAAGAGTAACAGATGGCAGCATAAAAACGATGCTACACAGAAAAGCTACACATTCTGGGAGATTCCTCGACTATCACTCAGCTCATCGAATCACGGTAAAACCAGGGTTAATACAAGATCCTGAAGGTATAATACTCAGACTTACAACAACGTGAAATGACCAGAGGTAGAATGTTCGCCAACCACGAATGTGGCCCGGGGTTAGATCCTCGACAGACGCACTCCTTTTCCTCGATTGTATAGTGGTGAGTATCTCCGCCTGTCACGTGGAAGGCCTCGGTTCAATTCCTGGTCGAAGAGCTGGCTTTTGTGACCCGAGTGGTCTAGTGGATAACACTATGGGTTCCAGTGGCTTAATGGTCTACGAGGTAGCTCGCCTTGTAACCAGTAGGTCCTGGGTTCGAACCCCGGTGGGTGCGTACTGTGAAGAGTCCCAAACTAGGACGAAACAGACGTCCAGTACTCCCAGGTTTGTGCGTCGCTGGTATAGTGGTTAGGATGCTCGCCGACCATGCACATGGTCCGGGGTTTGATCCTCTGCCGACGCACTCCTTTACCTGACTGAGCCAGAAATAATGCTGGTAAAGAGAGAAGGATGGGCTGGGCATGAGGCTAGCAACACCATCCTGTAAAATAAACACTGCTACAGAAACTTCAATCCACTAGT
This sequence comes from Trichobilharzia szidati, assembly GCA_944472155.2. Taxonomy (NCBI): domain Eukaryota; kingdom Metazoa; phylum Platyhelminthes; class Trematoda; order Strigeidida; family Schistosomatidae; genus Trichobilharzia; species Trichobilharzia szidati. The sequence continues at coordinate 26,556,733 of OX235277.1, read as the reverse complement.
TTGAAGCCCTATGTTCCACTGGGAACGTGAAGGAAAAAAACAAAAGAAAAGAAATAAGCGTCTTATTCAAACTGTTACTCGAAAGCAACTACCTAGAAGAATTTACCTGAGGTCATATAAAAAAGAAGTAAAGAAAGAAGGTTAGAACGGAAAATGACAAGAAGGAGGACTGCAGAAGAACGGTCACAATGCCATACAAAAGTGGTGCATCAGAGGCAATTCAAAGAAACCTCGAAAATACTGGGATTCGTACCACATTTAAATCGACGAATCCAATTAAAAATAAAATAAATCAACTAAAATATCCAATAAAAATGATGGATAAGAGTAGTAATGCAGTTTTTTCAAAATATATTTTTCTGAATCTCCCACTAAATATGTGGGTCAGACGTCTAAATCATCACTCAAAATAAGAGTGAATGACCATAAACGCCTGCTTAACTAAAGGTCATCCCACAGGAATACAAGCTTACAGTAATTTAACAGAAAATTCAGCAATAGCAACAGCACAAGCATGTGAAAAAACCACAATATTCATTGGGACAGGGGTTGTATTCTGAAATCTAATATGAGAAAATGGAAAGAGAGATTAATAAGGGGATCTATATTCACCAAGGTCATGCCGGATACAGGTAGCAGGCTTGACTCAGCCCAACTGTCAACAACCTGGAATATAATTCTGAATACACAAAAGTGAATGAACAAAATATGAACTATATATATGACTGCCATTAAAAAAGATGAGAATTTGAGAAACGAAACCCAACAGTTGCTATGATCATGGGTAGCAGTTTTGCTCAAAATATTATCAAAGTCAAAACTTTATTGTTGCATGTAAACAGCTATTGAAATATAATCATAAAACTTGGGCACTGTGATAGAGCATAACTCCATTATGGATAAGATTTTATTTTGATAAATCACACACTGTTGTACAGTAATATTAACTGATGATCACCTTTCGAGCACAAACTGTTGCTCATAATCATATCAAGTCACTCACACAACTTTTTACTTCATTTATATACATGAGTAAAAATTGATGATTAGACATTTGAATAAAAATCAGTATGGGATAACGTACATTCAGAAATAATAATATAAGTGTTATCAATCAAATACAATCAGATGGGAAATAAGACGAGTGTTTTTATAGTCAAAATAAGTAACTTGTTAGAATGTGATAATGTATGTGAATTGAAATAGAATTTTAAGATTATTTATTATCCTCTTTTGATTTGACTGACTGGTGGTAATAATATCTTCCATACATATCTCTGGTATTTGCATTGAGTCATTTCTGTTGCATGTGTTGTGTTGGGTGTAGACTCGATGGACCAGGCTGGATTCAGTAATCACTCTCTCTCTCTCCACCTACATAGATTACTTCTTAGCATTTTAACCCTTTCCCACCACCATATGGTATGGTTGTGTGTGAAGTCATGCAGTGCAATTACTGAGTTTTTTCTAAATTATTTATCTTCGTGGGATCAATGATTCTAACTTTAGCTAAGTTCTTATGTTCTGATATTCTCACTACTCCCGATCTACTAGTTTGATCTATGTAGTTAGTTGACTTAACTCACAGTCATTGCAAGGTATTTTATAAATTATATTTCTTTGTTTAATTGGGTCCACCGGGTCTTTTAGCCAACATGCATGGTCCTTTAGCCTACATAGCTTGTCCTACCTGAGTGAGTTTGTAGGTTTCAATGCCTCCCTAATTCCTGCTTTGCTGAGAATCCTACGTAGGGTCTCAGATGTCCCCTCCTTATATGGTATAACAGTGGATGGCTTATATTCTCTCTTATTTTTTTATTTTTATTTACAGCTTGATTCCACACCGTATTTTCAGTACAAGTATGGAATTTTCAGCACGGATATCGGTAGCCCAAATTCAGGCGGACCATAGATATCGGGTGTGCGCCGGCAGGGAATCGAACCCCGGACCATGTGCATGGTCGGCGAGAGTCCAAACCACTGTGCCACCGACGCACATGTTATCATTACTAGTTTCAGAATTAATTTTATTTTGCTTTTGACCTTTTTGATATTCCTAGTGAGTTTTATAGGTACTTACTTATTTAGCACCAACGACTCTTCTATCTATCCTACTTTTACAATAATGATACCTATGGTTCAGTGGGAATTCGTGACCACTTGGGTACACCACGTTAGAGGTGAAGCTAGACAGACAGTTTGACATTCAATAATGGTCAGGCTATATGTCACAAATTGACAGAAGTCGGAACTGGTAAGCGATTGGATTCCATCTCAGTGGGTAAACTGTCAGCTAGCTCGTCTTGTAAGCTGAAGGCTCTGAATTCTCACCCTAGCAGTGGATAGATGGTTACATATTGTTGAAGATCTCCAAATTAGGATGAAGTTACTGCCCAGTACTCCCTAGTTTCCAGTGGCGGCCTCTTCAAAACTTGGGCTGCCAAAACTTTCATCTCTCTGCAGCATATATTTTCTGTCCTTCGGTTTGTTTTAATCGATTAAGATATGACCACTAAGGGCACTATCTACTCTTGTGTTTATTTAAAGTGTTTGCAAGTTTCTAATTCACAAGTTCCTACTAAAATTGAGGAAAGGTTCAACTGTGGGTGGCAACGTGTTCCAGTATATGAGATATCTCTTCTTCAGTTATCTCCTTAGGTCTCAAGATGTACTTCTGAACATCTTAAAATTGGCCTACAACTAGATATCGTGGGTGGATTTCTTGAAGGAGACAAAGCAGATATATCATCAGAGACCGTTATGCCACAAGATATTGTACGAGGGGTGGGGGGGGGGGGGAGAATATCACGCAATAAACTCCTCTGAAAATTCTGTACATTTTATAAATACTGTTCAGAATAAAGATATTACTATCATTATTATTAAGTAGTGTGCCGGTTTGTGATCCATTTTGGGATTAATCAAATATCTACAAACAAACTATTGAAAATTAAAGAATATTCATTGGCTTGTGGTTACATGTGAGTAGAAGCTGAAAACAAGAATATTCTAGAATTAGGAACCTAATGCTGAAAATTAATTTTGAGATATAAACCTGGCGACACATATTTTTATGCATAGTCTTGACTTGTGTTATTTTTTTCACTTGAGTAAATTATTTCACGATTATGTAATATGTGTTGTCAATGAAGTAGATATCACTAATTAATTTCCAACTTCTGCTCTTAACCACTGAGCATTTTCGTTTAACCTGTTTGTTTTGTAACAACAGAAGACAAGGACCAGGCAACAGATCGTTTATTAAGGAAAATCAACACATATTTATAGATTTTAATGTACATTATTGTTAGTAGAAAACACAGTCTTTTGATTGTTTGTTTCTCACAGAAAGTTAACCTTGCATCTCTTTGTGGCTGTGTCAGATCATCCATATATGCTAACTGTATCCGCCTACGCAAAGCCTTTGTTCTCATTTTCTCACCACAGATATTGGGGACATAAACATTGACGTCATTTACTGTCTACTAACTTTGGTTAGCAGCCAGCTCTCATCACAGTTTAACTGTATGCACCAACTAGCTTACTAACGTTTCTTTATCCCTCCTATTCTACCCTATTCCTTCGCCTTCCAAGTGTGAACCATAAGACTTCAAGCTTCAGATTTGAGGTCCCAGTAGCAGTGGGGTTGTTTCCTTTCATAGGGGAGGGGATTGCCAACCTCACGTATAACGTTCTCTCCCTACGGACTTTACTACCGGATGAACAGGATTCACGAGTGCATCGGTTGCCAATAGCCGACTCTGGACTACATGAGGCACGGTTGACAAGTGTCCTACTATTCAGCCACCGACGCGTCAACTCACTTTCCATGCTAATTATCTATACTAACTCAATATCTTGTATATGTTTTGATATTAAAATTATTTTATTCAAGTGTTGTTTTGCAGGATTTGATTTGATTGGTTACAGGATTTCATCATGAACTGAAATCGGTTAGGGAACCATTGGAAAACCAGCTGGGGGCATTGGACAGCTGTTTCGTCAGCCTAGTTTGGGAGTCTTCATCAGCACGCATCAACCACAGCCAGAGTTCGAAACCAGGACCTTCTAGTTACAAGGCTATAGAATTCAAAGCCTCTAGAGTACTGCCGTATAAAGGAGCGTCAGAAGCCTTACGTAGGATTCTCAATGAGGCTGGAATTAGGGTGGCATTTAAACCAACCAACCAACTAACCAATCAATTCTCTCAGAAATCAACTTTGTCGGTCTAAGGACCCAGTAGATCCAATTAAGCAGAAAACAATATAATTTACCAAATACCATGTAATGTCGACTTTGAGGTCAATTACATAGGTCAGTCAAACTAGTAGATCGGGGTCAACTAGATTGTTGGAACATCAAAATCTAGCAAGACACCTAGAATAATTGACCCTGCTAAGTTGGATAACCTAGGAAAAAGCTCGGTCACTGCACTGCACTGCACTGCATTCACTTGCATATAATCAATCACAAAATAGTGTGGTTGGGACAGGGTGAGAGTATTAGAAATTAATATAGTCTGGTGGAGACAGAGAGAGGTCAATCATTGAAGCTTTGTTTATCGATTCAACACCTCACATGAGTAGTCGGAACGATATAATGCCTATACCGGAGAAATGGAAAGTGGCAACGAACAACAAAGGGGAGTTGGAGATAGAGACAGAAAGAGAGAAAATGTCAAATTGTGAAACCGTGTGACTAAAATTGATACGATTATGAGCAGGAATAATTTATGCTCGAAACCTTATCATCCACTGAATAATTCAGTTTCACTCAGTGTGTGAGATATTACATGCCAAAGAAGACACTGTTTATGAATTTTACGTTCAAAGGTGCCACTGTCGCTGAAGTGATTAAAAGTCGTCTATGTCGATGGATTAAAGGCTCAATTTTTATGCAAGTGACTTACATTCAATAATTACCACACGAAATATGATTCGACAATGCGTCAGGGATAAACTACTGCTTATTTCCATTTATGCTCCCATGGAGCTGATTATACTGGACGTTGTAAGTGTGTTCTCTGTTAACGCGTAGCTCAACACTACTCGGTTTGGTTGAATGAAAGATGAGTAATGGACGACGAAGTCGTCAGTTTGTGAACACCTTCTGGAATCAGGTCATTCAGCCCCATGTGATTTACGCTTCAAAGTTACCTACAGAACCAACCACTCCGAGAGCTTACGTTTTCTTCACTTATGCAAAGCCAAAGCTCTATCTAAATATGGACAAAACTGATGAAGAGTCCCAAAATGGGATGAAACAGCTGTTCCATGCTTCCAGGTTTTCCAGTGGTTCTCTAGTTGATGTCAGCTCATGATGAAATCCTACATCCAATCAAAAAACCTAAATAATGTATTCAAAAAACGTTTTTTTAAACCACTTTCTTTACCTTGGTCATAGCAATGTTCTCTTATTTTATTCTATTTTACCACTTGAATTCATTCCACTTCACTTCACCTTCTCCGTCTTTATTGTTATCATCATCAAACTCCTAATTTTTTAGACAGCACTTGACCTACAGTTTTAAAATCTTTATACTGGTTCACTTATTTAATAATCTTTAAAAGTTTTGTAACCCATCCACTTCAAGTCCACCCCTTAGTAGTACATCATTTTAGTTATCTTTATTCTTATTATTATATGTTCAATATTGACTACTGAGCAATTTCTAGTGTCACCTTATTTCTTCGGTTTTCGTAATATAAATACGACTGTTCAGTTGGTTGGACATGAAGTCGTTGAAAAGAAATATTTCTCCGATAAAGAAAGGAAGATGAAATTTGCAGTATAAAATGATATCGTCATTCTATTTCACAGGTTCTCATCAGCTGCAGACTACCTGAAATTACAATGGTTATATAGATGATAATAACATACTTTAATGTTTAAGTGGTAGTAGAGAAGAAATACTATAAAATTGACGCATCCAAAATGTAAGCATTACAATTTTTAGTTTAAGTTTTCATCATCAATTTATACGCTTTCAAAGTAGAAAAGAGGAGGGAGGGGTAAGACAGAAAACAGAAAAAATTAACAAACATTGTTAGCTTGTAGGTTCACATAGCAACTAAAAAACAAAAGCGGTTACAGTTTATAAGATTGAGATTTGTTCAGTGAGTTGAGATCACTGAATTAGATGGCTAATTAATGTAATCAAAATCAAAATTCAGTTACCAAGGCAATGAGAGGTTAATCACACTCTCTATCTGTATGCATAAGTCTGGTTGGTTTGAGTCGTTTGATTGCAATAGCTTCCGCAAATCGTAGTAAATTTGCTGTCATTTGTCTATTTAATATTTTGAAGGATTTAGAAATCTCTACGAGATGTCCGGTATCAACAATATATCTGGTAATTGCACTCTGAGAATATTTGCTTCCTTTCACGCACAGGTTTCTTGGAATATGTTCAGAAAACCGGATAGAAGACCTTCTTTCTGTCCTTCCAATGTACTTGCTCTCGCAAGTGCACGTAAATTCATAAACGCAGTTGGAGGTGACATCAGCAGGGGTGTATTTATCCAGTTTTGAGTAAAATAGAATGATATTATTTTATACTGCAAATTTCGTCTTCCTTTCTTTATCGAAATTTATCAAGGGAACCAATTGTATGAAATATTTCTCCGTTGAATAAAACAACTGTGTGTTTCGTAATTTATCAACGACGATTCTGATTCTATGTTCAAACAATGCCTTTTCAATAAACCATTTTTTAGGCGATTGAATGGTGTAGCATTTTAAAAGACGATTTTGGAATTCCGCTTCCATTTCGTAAATAAAAAATGCTAAATTTTGAAAAGCTTACTTTATGGTAATGGTCATTAGTGAAAATAACTTTTGATAACCTACAGTCAGTATTGAATTTTATCATCAAGAAAAAATTCCATGAAGTTAGTTCATTTCTCGATGTTTTGTTGTCGACGAATAAGACAGAACTGCCACGTTGAATATATAACCTACACGCTGAAGGGAATTAAAGTCATTTGGCAGTAAATATGCTTTATTTGAGAACTGCAGAAGAGTCCCCAACTAGGACGAAACAACTGTCCACTACTTCCTGGTGTTTAATATTTCTTCAACTGACATTAATCCATGATTAAACTTGAAACAAATCAATTACCTACAAACCAACTTTTTAGGAAGATTTTTTTAAACATAATCGACTGTAGATGGCACGGATGAGGATTTTGGTGCCAGGGTCAAGAAAGCAAGAAAGGCCTTCATCACATCCACTGTACTAAACATTAGGAACAGTATGAGAATTTTCAGTAGTAATATCAAGTCAATGATTCCGTATGGTCCAGCGACTCACAGTCACTAAAGCTTATTAGATTCAGATATGATGGAGAAGATTTGTAGCTAAGGTGGATAATTTTTATGTAGTTTGGTTCTCTAAGTTGGATAGTTTATAGTTGCGAAGCTTTCATTGTCCTACTACTGAGCAACATCTTCCTTCAGCGCATACTTCAATTCGTTGAAGTGAGCATCTAGATTTCTCCACGAGTTTATCAGTCATCTCTTCTGTTGGGTGAACTTCAACGTGACTGACTTAATATTGGTGTTGAAGATCAATACAATGGGTCACATTGTATTTCGCGTTGATCAGTTATGTTGGATTAAAATGCTGGGTCTGTCTTTGTGACAACATGACTATAGGATGATGCTTTGTCGATGATCTACAAGCAATCATGTATAAAGGACATGCCAGAAACCACTGCAAGACTCTTCTAACCTTTAGGAATTAATGTCGAACACAAACCAGAAGAGATGACTAATAAACTCTTGGAGAAATCTAAAAGCTCACTTCAACAAATTGAAGTATGCGCTGAAGGAAGATGTTGCCTAGTAGCAGGGCCGTGAAAACTTCGCAACTACAATCTATCCAGCTCAGAGAAACACAACTACATTTAAAAAGTCACTAAAGCGTTTCCAACAGGCTACTGCAAATATTAATCAATAACCGCTTTTCAAAAGTTAGTTTGTAATTACTTGATTAGCTTTCAAGTTATATCACGGATTCATATCAGCTGAAGAACTGTTAAAAACCAGGGATGACTGTTTCGTCCTGATTTGAGACTCTTCACCAACATGTGATCAACAGGGTTTGAACCGTAGGCTTGCAAGCTTGGGAACCATTCAGACAATGAAACCCCTATTGAACAGCCCATGAATTCTAAATTCTACCATCAGCCGGACTCATGGCCGAGTATTTATCCTCATACGCGACATGGTGGTGGACTCTGTTGGTCACGACTTCTCACCAGAACTCCAGACAACTTAATTTCCAAGAGCTAGTTTGTGAGGATTTTAATTTGTTCCAAAATAAGGGCGAAACTGCTGCCCAGTACTCCCGGGTTCTCAATGGTTCACTGGAAATATAAACAGCGAAATCGCAGAATAACAAAATGTAATTTAATTCTCTAAATGTTTACTTTTTCCACTTAAATGGAGCCTTTATGCATATAATTTGGAGAGATAATCGTTACAGAAAATTAAGGAAAAACAAAAAAGAAGAGAAGATCAAACTATTCAACATAGAAAAAGATGATTCATTTATCTATTCATGCGTATAATGTTCATTAACATCACTCTTTGTGTGCGTTTTCACGAAAACGAAAAACAGCAAATAATTTAATAATTTAATAATCTGATGTTTCATAATTTCAATTTCGTAGTGGGAAACTTTTATTTCATTTTATGTATTATTAATATTATCATTATTATGATTATTAATCCCTTGAGTTCACAGTATTTTATTTATTTTATTTTGATTTACAGCTTGATTCCACACCGTATTTTCAGTACAAGTGTGGAATTTTCAGCATGGATATCGGTAGCCCAAATTCAGGCTGACCATAGATATCGGGTGTGTGCCGGCAGGGAATCGAACTCCGGACCATGTTCATGGTCGGCGAGAGTCCTAACCACTGTGCCACCGACGCACAGTAGAATATAAGGTTTCAAAAACACATCTCCACTTTCTTCCATTTTCTGCTGTCCTCTTCAGCTGGCCAGCTCTACGGTTGTCCATAATCTCTCACCTACTCCTCCAGATCACACTGTCTTCTTCATGTCATTCTCGAAGTGGAGACCCACTCGTTATTTCCCATTGGGATTCCACTTGAGTGATGGCTTTTATTGTGCGAGATGTTATTCGACGGTCTCCTCAACGTATGCCTGATTTATCTCCGCTTTCTTCTGCAAGTTTGTTCAGCAATCAGTTCTTGGTTGGTTGGTTTCCAGTCAGAGTTTCTCGTTGCTAATTCTTTCTGGCCGACTGGCTGTTTGATCCTCAGTATGGAGCGAAGGCAGACGTTGGAAATGCTTTTTGTCACGCATGAGACAAGTTTCGTACCCGTATAGAAGAAGTGACTGACACACTTCACACTTGTAGCTCAGGTGGATGATTTGCAATTAGTAGTGTTCTCTGAGCTGGTTGGTTTAGTTGCGGAACTTTCGTCGTCCCCCTGCTGGACAACAAATCCCCTTTCAGTGCAATTTTTAGCATAAACTGAGCTGATTTAAATTTTTCATGAGTGATGGAATTGCGTCTTCTGGTAACCATCTTGACATCTGTATTGATCATTTTCTATTGACTTGGATTTTAAACTTTCTCGTCAATATGATTTGCTTTTTATTAGTTGGTAGATTTGGTCTATATTAACATGACTGTTAATCGCTGATTCGCTTAAGCACCAGGCTTCTAGGAATTCTCTGGCAATTTTGGTGTTTCCTCTGTCTAAAATTTCGACATTATCCCAATCAAACTGATGTTCATAATTATCTATATGCATTGATATGAAAGAATATATATCATGTCTTTTCACAGCTGATTTGTGTTCCTGGATTCCGATTCTAAGGGGACGCCCACTTTGACCGATGTAATGTCTGTTACAGTTCATACAATTTATTTTGTAAATGGTATTAATTTTATCTCCTTTTTCTGTTGGATCTTTCGGTTTGCACAATATCGAATTAAGTGATTTGACTGGCTTGTGTGCTATATCTATTTCAAACGGTTTCAATATTCTAGCTGTTATTTCAGAGATATTTTTTATATATGGTAGAATGAATTTTCTTGTAGTCTTTGATGATGGTTTTTGTTGGTGTTGTGACTCGATTTTAAACACTTTTTGATGAAATTGTGAGGATATGCATTCTTTTTGAAGACGGTTAGTAGGTATTTTTCTTCCATTCTCTTCAACACTGGAGTGCTGCAGTGTGTGTTTGAATTCTTTTAAACAATGTCTTCACACAGTTTCTTTTGTGAGTAATTGGGTTATTGCTAGTATAGTTGAGTATTTGGTCTGTATACGTTGATTTTCTATATACTTGTGTTTCTAAATTTCCTGTGTTAGTTCTCCTGATTAAGACATCTAAAAATGGGATTTTGTTATCTAATTCTTCTTCTCATGTCAATTCGATATCTTCAAATATGTTGTTTATTAATTTGTGGGTATATTCTAAATCATTTCCTTTAATTATAACAAATGTATCATCAACGTAACGTACCCAGATTTTCGGTTTAATTATAGGTAGAGCTATTAATTCTAATCTTTGCATAACGGCTTTAGCTATTAGTCCTGATATGGGTGATCCCATTGGTGTTCCTTTTATTTGTTCATATATTTGAGTATTGAATTGGAAGTATGTTGTAAGGCATAATTCTATGAGTTCTATCCAAGTTGAACATTTCGTTTTTGTGTTTTCATCACTACAGAGTAATTGTTGCATAGTTTCTGTTGCTAGTTTTGAACTAATTGGAGTATCTAATGCTGTGACATCAAAAGACACCATTATTTCATTGTCATTCACTTGAATGTTTTTGATTTTCTCTAAAAATTGAATTGACGAATTGACAGAATGGTCGCATGATTATGTTAGGTAACTTAATTTCCTGAAAAGTTCTTTAGATAGATAATATGTTGGTGTTTCTGTTGAAAATCCGACTCATATTCTTAATACGGCGGAGTGCGAAATATTTTCAAACTGGATTCAAGTTGATGAAGGCGTATCTTGCCCCTCAGACTCTGGATGGCTGCCTTTGACATCTTCATCAGTTCCGTCAGCTGTGGTTGAAATGATGCTTTTTAGATAAAAGTGTTTGCTGTGGCTGTTGATTGGTCTGTTGGTTATCTTCATTACCTCTGTCTTCTCTATGTTCACCTGCATTCTTGTTTTCGCTGCCTGCCTGCTTCTTCAACCAGTTTGTTGGTTTTCGTCTGCCTGCAGATCTTCGAGTTTGTGTGTGTGACATTAAACCTAAGTCATCCACTTGCGAAGTCCATATCTTGTAAAGTCTTCTTATCTGTCAGGGCAGTTTATTCCTGTCTTCTCACTCACACCCAACGCACAGTCTGATGCATAATCCAGTCCACCAAAACTAAGAATACAATCGGTGATATTCAAGTGTTGGTTTGTAGGGATTTGATTGGTTACAGGATCTCATCATGAGCTGACATTAGTTAGAGAACCATTGGAAAACCTGGGAGTACTGGACAGCAGTACGCACCCACCGGGATTCGAACCCAGGACCTGTTGGTCACAAGGTGAGCTCGTACACCATTCAGCCGCTGGGACCCGATCCAATGGCCCATGAATTCTAACTTGATGATGAAATTCTAACTCATGATGAAATCCTGTAACCAATCAAATCCCTACAAACCAACACCTGAATATCAATGAGATGCTCACTAGCGACTTGCCCTATTCAGGTAGGTAGTTACCTGGGGTTCTAGTGAGAAGTGCAGCAGGTCGGGTGTGAGGACAAATACTCGCCGAAGATATTGGCTAGTGGTCGCGCTATGTCGTGAATTGGCAGAAGTTGGAATTCATGAACTGGCCATTGGATCGGGTCCCAATGGCTGAATGGTATACGAGCTCGCCAACTAGAAGGTCCAGGGTTCGAATCCCGGTGGGTGCGTACTGATGAAGAGTCCCGAACAAGGACGAAACAGCTGTCCAGTACTCCCAGGTTTTCCAATGGTTCTCTAACTAATGTCAGCTCATGGTGAAATCCTGTAAACAATCGGTGGTAATAGACAGACAGCCTTGTCTTACTCCTGTTGTGGATCGCTTGATACGTGGCATTGTCATATAGCCAGCTGTTGAATGAGGTTGATAAAGATTTGGTTACTGTATACCATAGTGTCGCTGTAGTTTCCAAATTACTTCACGGTTAACTCTGTCTGTGCAGGGCATTTTCGAAGTCGGTGAAGGAAGTTTTGGGTAGAGGTTTGACTACCATTCTATGCTTTGTTCTGTGATGAAAATGGGTAGAGTTCCAGATTGATCAGCTTGTTCCGTGGGGAGGAGAGTTCTGTATCCAGTGCATCGTTTATTCTCTCCAGGATGACTTTACATATAGCTCATTCTGAATATTAAAGAATGACTCCATTATGGATAAGATTTTATTTTGATAAATCACACAGTGTTACACAGTATTATTAACTGATGACCACCTTTCGAGCACAAACTATTGCTCATAATCATATCAAGATACTCAGCACATTTTTTCTTTTATTTATATACATGTGTGGAATCGATTAGATATTTGATTAAAAATCAATGTAAGATAATGTACATTCAGAAATAATAATATGAGTGTTATCAATCAAATACAATCAGATGGGAAATAAGACGAGTGTTTTTATAGTCGAAATAAGTAACTTGTTAGAATGTTATGATGTATGTGAATTGAAATAGAATTTTAAGATTATTTATTACCCTTTTCTGATTTGACTGGCGGTAATAAATTCTTCCATATTTCTGGTATTTGCACTAATTCATTTCTGCTGCATGTGTTGGGTGTAGACTCGATGAACCAGGATTCAGTGATCAACCTCTCTTTCCACCTACTTATATTACTTTTTAGAATTTTGACCCTATCCCACACTATTGTGCGGTTGTTTGTTAATGCTTGAAGTGCAATAGCTGAGCTTTTTTCTAAATTACTTATCTTTCGGGGTCAACCATTCTTACCTTAGCTACATTCTTATGTTCTGATAATCTGACTATCCCTGACCTACTATCTTAACCTATGTAGTTGACTTCACAGTCATTGCAGGGTATTTTGTAAATTATATTATTTCGTTTAATTGGGTCCACCGGGTCTTTCAACCTACAAAGCTTGTCAAAGCTTGCCGGTCAAATCAGAGGAGGATAATAAATAATCTTAAAATTCTATTTCAATTCACATACATTAATTATAACATTCTTATTTACTTATTTAGACTACAAAACACTCGTCTAATTTCCCATTCTGATTGTATTTGATGAATAACACTCATATTATTGTTTCTGAATGTACATTATCCTATATTGATTTTTATTCAAATGTCTAATCATCAATTTCACTCATGTATATAAATAAAGGAAAACAGTTGTGTGAGTAATTTGATATGATTATGAATGGCAATAGTTTGTGCTCGAAATGTCATCAGTTAATATAACTGTACAACACTGTGTGATTTATCAAAATAAAATCTTATCCATAATGGAGTTATACTCTACCGCCGTAGTGCCCAAGTTTTATACTTATATCAATATTAAAGAATGAAGCGTAGAAAAGCAATTAGTATTGCTGAAGTATGTATTTACTATTATTATTATTATTATTGTTACAACGATGTACCTATTGCCCAACGTATATGCAAGAGAAAAGGCAGACGGATTAGAGTTACGCTTAAGAAGCCATCGAGTGACATCAGGCGCCAGTGAAACCCTCATCAGAATGGGAAAAGACGAGCTAGACATCTGCGGGTGACCTGGAAGTGATTATGTCAACAGGAGGAGATGGAAGCTTCCGGGAAATCATAAAGAGCTCTAAAAAAGAAGAGATGATTAGGGAACATAGTGAAATGGTGATGTTTTACGAGGAACACAAGGATTGACGAAATTCGGGATTCCTTGGACAAAGTGAAAATAGGACGGAGTACAACAAGAAGAAATAAGAGATGAGTCAAAAGAAGACAGATAAAGTTAAGTAAACTTGATCTACGCTCCCACATATCCATCATGCATGCTTCAATACATTCAATGAATAATACTGTATTACAATTAGTTTTATTATTAATTAGCTATGAAGGCATATACCAGAGTTCTTTATTGACGCTTATGATATTTTCCTGTCAACATTAAATCTCCAATGTTATTTATGGTTAATAATAATAATAAATAACAATGGATTGTTTAAAACTACTTCCTCTTTCTTTTTATTGAAATAATTATCAATTTTCAAGATTGACAATGAAAGCGACAGAAGTGGAGAGTTGAAAATATTGTCCTTTGTATGTTGATGTCTACTATCCTATAGAATTCATTAGGACGATCGAAAAAGGCCAAAAGCAAAATAAAAATAATTGTGAAACTAGTAACATGATAACATGTATAAGAGAGAATATAAGTTTTCCACTGTAATACCATATAAGGAGGGGCATCTGAGACTCTACGTGATAGGATTCTTAATAAAGCAGGAATTAGAGTGGCATTCAAACCTACAAACTCACTGAGGGACAAACTCTGTAAGTTAAAGGACCCTGCTTACCCAATTAAACAAAATAATATAATTTACAAAATACCTTGCAATGACTGTGAGTGAGGTCAACTACATAGGTCAAATTAGTAGGTCGGGGGTAGTCAGATTGTCGAAACATAAGGATTTAGCTAAGGTAAGAACGGTTGACCCTGAGAAGACAAGTAATTTAGAAAAAGCTCAGCGATTGCACTGCATGCACTAACACACAATAGGGTGGGAGAGGGTTAAAATTCTAATAAGTAATATAGGTAGGCGGAGATAGGGAGAGACTGATTACTGAATCCTGGTTCTTTGAGTCTACACCCATCACATGCAACAGAAATGACTCTACGCAAATACAGAGACATGTATGGAAGATATTATTACCGCCAGTCAAATCAGAAGAGGATAATAAATAATCTTAAAATTCTATTTCAGTTCACATACATGAATTATAACATTCTAACAAGTTACTTATTTTGACTATAAAAAACACTCGTCTTATTTCCCATCTGATTTTACTTGATTGATAACACTCATATTATTATTTCTGAATGTACATTATCTCATATTGATTTTTATTCAAATGTCTAATCATCAATTTCACTCATGTATATAAATGAAGCAAGAAAGTTGTGTGAGTGAGTGACTTGATATGATTATGAGCGGTAATAATTTTTGCTTGAAACATGATCATCAGTTAATATTACTGTGTAACACTGTGTGACTTATCAAAATAAAATCTTATCCATAATGGAGTTCTACTATTATTCCTTTGGAACATCACCATTTCACTCTGTCTTCTTCAGTCTGTTGTTTTACTTGACTTCAAAACTGCTTCTTATAGACTTTCATTTTCTCCCCCGTACGATGTGCCCCATGTCGCCCTTGCAGCCATACCCAGCCTATCAATTTTTCATTCGATTTTAACTCAAACTTCTGTCTGGCGTGTGATTTCCCTTCGATGTCTTCTCAGAGCGTATCTTCAGTTCATTCTCATTTCCTTCCGTGTGTTTGTTGGGTAATCAGTGGTTTTCTAGTTCCATGCTAGCCAGGGTTCCGTGTGACATTCTGATCGGGTATCTGGTATTATACTACTCATTTTTTAAATCTCAGTACTACTTCATTGTCTTCATCAACCTGAAACCAATTTTGATATCTTCTGCACTCAACATAAGGAACAAGATTCGGATTTTCAATACAAATGTGAAGTCAGTCCTTCTATACGGGTTAGAAACTTGCACTGCGTGTCACAAAAAGTATTTCCAACAGGCCACTGCAGAATTTCATATATATATAGTAGAAACCACCTGTCCCGTTCACTGAAGTGAACCTTCTTCGCGCCTGAATTCCGAATAAACTTCTCTACGAAACCAAATATACAATTTTTGTGTTTTCTTTCTTAATCGCATAATAATTTCTTCCCCCGCCCCTTAATTAATCTCTACCCCTTATTATTGCTTTTGTTAACTTGACTTCCGTTCATTTTTAATTTTAGTTGAGCTCTACTCAAACCCATCGATTAGATTACGTCACTCAACTTGCTTATTTAACCTTATTTTAGTTTCTAACCCATTAATGAAACTTGTTATCTAAAATGTAGTCGATTTTTCTAGAAACTGAAGGAATATTTCCAAATATATGTAATTACAATTTTAAGTATTATATAACGATTACGTAATATGGAAATCGTTAATCAGATTAAAACTGAAATAGAATTAAACAGGCTAACTGCATGACATAATGCAATTGATGGGATATAGTAGAACTTAATTTAAACTGAAAGTCAAGTTAAGGTGTGTGTCATTATTATTACCATTTACATGTATTATTATTCCCTTAGGACCCAAGGGAAATATAAGGCTTCAACAGCTCATCGCCATTTCACCTTGTTCTGAGCAGTTTTCTTCAGTTGGCTCCACGATTGCCTATTATTATTTCCTTTAATTCCTAGAGGAGCATGGGACTTCAGCCGCATGTCTCCATTGCGTTCGGTTCTCTGCCAACGTTTTCAGCTGGCTGCACCTCTGCCTACATGCTTTTATCTCCTCTTCACATGACCTCCTCCTGCATGTCACCCTCGCGCCGAAGATCAACTCACCGCTTCTTATTCGGGTTCCACTCGAACAATGGGCTGGCGTGTGATGTCACTCATTTGATGGTTTGTTTTCTCAGAGTATTGCCAATCCAACTCCATTTCTTCCTGCATATCTGATGCACAACCGGTTCCTGGTTGTCTCGTTCCCAGAGATCCCTTTTGCTAATCACTTTTGGCCATCTGATCTTGAGTAGTATTGAGCGAAGATAGCTGTTGATGGAAGTCTGTAGTTTGTTCGAAATGCCCTTCGTTACGCGGCGCCAAGTGTTTGACCCATATAGTAACACTGACTTCACACTGAAGTTGAAAATCCGGATCATATTTTTCGTGCTGAGTGCTGTTCATATCCCTACAGACTTGAGAGTAATGAAAGCTTGCCTTGCTTTCCCGATCCTCTCTTCGATGTTCTCGTCAGCTCCTTTCGCCTGTAGTTGAAACGATGCTTCCGAGGTTGGTGGATGAAGGAGGTTGCTTCTTTCAGATTTCTGTCATTTATGCTGATTGTTGTCTGTTGTTGTTGCTGTTGTCCAGGAATCTTAATCACGATTGCCTATAAGATCATACAGTCCCTTCCATGTTAATCGCAGACGCCCAACTCGTCATTTATCATTAGGGCTCCAACTGATTGATTGCCTGGCACGTGATATTACGCAGCAGCCTCTCCAGGGTGCGTTTGATCCATTTCCTTCGGCGTAATTATTATGTGATAGTTTCTTGATTGTTTTGTTTCAAGAGTTCCTTCTTCACTAGCCTTTCTGGCCGCTCATCTAACCTCCAGTATGGAGCGAATTCGGGAAACTGTGGATAGAAATCTGAAGTCTGTTCGAAATGCTTTTGGTAACACTCCAGATGCCTGAACCACAGAGGAGCGCTGACTTGACATAAATCTTGAAAATTCGAATTTCGATTCTTATTCTTGGTGGATTCAGAGGATTCACTGAGTGATTTCAAATCGATAAAGGTTTGTCTTGCCTCTCTCCGGTCCTGTTTTTGAGATCCTCACTGGCTATAGTTAAAACAGTACCGCCTAGATAAGTGAAACGAATCACCTCTTTCAAATTTCTCCACCCTTCCTGATAGGAATAAGCGCTTTTTGTTGTTGGCTAGTAATATTCATAACCTCCGTCTTCGTCATATTCACTTGAAGTTGTGCCTTCGCTGTCTGCTTCTTCTCCCAACTTGTTGGTTTTCACCTGTAATTCTTCAGGTTTGTGTGACATTAAACATAAATCATTCGTGAAGTCGAGATCCTCTAGAGTCTACCAATAATTAAAAACCTAAAAAAATATAGTATGAACAAAAATTACGTTTCTAGTGTTAAGACAAATTTGGTCGATTGTAGGTTGAGTTTCTGAACAAACTTATCCTGTATGTAGCGTTCAGAAAATTAGCATGTTGGATGCCATGGCTTCTGAGAATTGAAGAAGTTTTATTCATACTCCATTGAAGTTGACATTGTAGGAAACACCGCATAGCGACTTCCAATGCCTATTTGCACAAGGATTATAGTATACTTATGAATCAGTGAATGCCTGTAAAACTGAGGGTGTGTGTGTGTGTGTAAAATAAGCTAAGCTCAGCTCATAATAATGACAATAATAATGGGAAAATGACTATTAAAATTAATAGAATAGTTGTTGGAAGTTAAATCTCTCACTGAATTAGCAAATATCTTCATGATGAAACTAGGGATGGAAAAAATGCAAGATACGATCGAAGTAGGGACATTCTACTCTACCAGGTAGGTTAATGACGCCATCATACGACAGCGATTCCTTCTATACAGTATATTTATAGAAACTATGTGATAAGAAATATCAATGATGAATTGACTACAAAATTTGAAAATAAAGAAAAGTCGGCAAAGTTAGACTTTAAGCACCACTAACTACCAATCAACAAATGACCTCGAACGCACCAATCACATGAAGGAGGAACTTTTGTGTATGGAATACATACATTCGTGAAATAATGCATAAAATACTGTATAAAATTGTTACAGAGGATACCTTCCTCTCACATGTGATAAAAGTTGCTCTCAGTTTTAGGTTGGAGTATCAACAGAGTATAATTCCACTGTGTGCGTCGGTGGCATAGCGCTTAGGACGCTCGCCGACCATGCACATGGTCCGGAGTTCGATCCCCGGCCACCGACACACTCCTTTACCTCGCTGAGCCAGAAATAATGCTGGTAAAGAGGAAAGGTTGGGCATGAGGCTAGCAACCTCATCCTGTAAAAATAAACACTGCCACAGAAAATTCAAGCCTCTAGCTTGAAGCCCTATGTTCCACTGGGAACATGAAGAAATAAAAAAAATAAAAAAAATAATTCCACTGTGGGTAAAATTTATTTTGATAAAGTCTCACAGTAATATTTCGTGAGCAATAGATTGGGCTCGAGACGTTGTCATCAGTAAATATTACTGTGTAACACTATGAGACTTTATCAAAATAAATGTTACCTACAATGGAATTATACTCTACCACAGTGCACAAGTTCTATTCTTATATCAACAGAGTAATTTAACCACATTCTATGTATGTAATTATTTAGGTCTTCTAACCCTAACAATTATCCCAATCTTTCCTGAACCTAACTCTAACGTGAAAATATCCCTAAACTAACTGTAATCTAACTCGAACCAACCCTAATGTCGCCTTTATTAGGTTAACCTAACCCTAACTTGTCCTTGGCTTAAAGCGTAACTTAAACTTTTCCAAACCTAAGCTGAAACTTGCCAGCTATCCCATTTAATAACATAACACTTCGATGAGCATGTTTTATTGATGGTTTGCCAGGTTTCACTAACTTGCTCAGTTAGTGTTTCAAGGTCATTGGTGAGGTCGCACTCCATTGGTAGTCAGTGGTGCTTAAAATTTAACTTGGCCGAAAAGTCCAGTCTTTCGGTTATTTAGTATAATAATTCTTAATATTCCTTTGGGTTACGAGTGGAACATAGGGCTTCAATGATAGATCTCCACTTTCTTCTATTTGCCACTGTCCTCCTAAGCTGGGTCCACGCTGTCCTCCTCGCCAAATGATCTCCTCTATGTCACCCTCAAAGTGACGATCCACCAGTCGCTCCCCATTGGGATCCCAATCGAGCGATGGCGTGCATTGCACGTGATGTCATTCAATGGTCTCCTTAACGTATGCCCAACATATCTATATTTTCTCCTACATATTTGTTGAGCAATCGGCTCTTGGTTTGTTTGTCACCTCCCAGAGCGTCTTGTCGCTAATTCTTTCTGACCTGCTGGCCATTAGATCTTCAGAATGGAACTGGCGAAGGCTTGTTGGAAATCCTTTTCGTGATGTGACGTATTTCTGACCCACATGGAAGAATTGACTGACTTGAAATTTGTGTTGAAAATCCAAATCTTTTTCTTTATGCCTAGACAATGCAGAAGATTTCCAAACGGATTTCAGATTGATACAGGTGCATCTTGCCTCACTGATTCTGCCTTGCTGACTTTGACATCTTCATCCGTTCCAACTGTCAGTGGTTGAAATGATGCTTCCTACATAAGTGAAGGCAGGAAGTAACCTCTGTCAAAGCCATCCTATTGATGGTGATAGGTGATGGTTGTTGTTGCTGTCAGTTGGTTGGTTGGTTATCTTCATCACCTTCGTCTTTTCTATGTTCACCTGGAGTCCTGTCTTCGCTACCAGCCTCTTCTGCCGGTTTGTAGGTTTTCGCCTGCCTGCAAGTTTTCGAGTTTGTGTGACATGAGACAATAATCATCCATGTGCGAAGTCCAGATCTTCTAGAGTCTTCTCATCGGTCGGCACAGAGTAATCCTTTTTTTCTCACCCACACCCCACACAGTCTGACTCATTATCCAGTCCCCCAAAATTAAGAATATCGTCAGTGATGATAGGAAGCCAGGTTGTTCTACTCCTGTATTCGATTCGAATGCCTCTCTGAGTTTCCCGTTGTAGGTCACCTGACATGTGGTACTGTCACATAGCTAGCTGTTGAGTAAGGTTGATAAAGACTTGAGGTACTGCACTCCGCAGTGTTGAATTCGTTTCGAAGCTACTTCACGGTCAACGCTATCTGTCGAAGACCTTTTCGAAGTCGATGAAGGAAGTTGCTGTAGAAGTTTGACTTCTATTCTGCGCTTTGTACGATGATGATGATGCGTAGAGCTGTGATCTGTTCAGCACACAATATGCCTTTCCTGAATCCAGCTTATTCTGGTTGTCGGAGTTCTGCATCCAGTGTGTCTTTTCTTCTCTCCAAGATGATGCGACTTAGTATTTTACTGGACCTGGAAGAGAGCATTATTCCATGATCGGATTAAGTTGCTGGAAAACACTAATATCAAACAGTAATAACTACAAAACAGACTAGTGTAGTTTATACACTAGATGGCTATCTCAGTCAAACTACTTCTATCTGACTAGCAAAATCGACTGTTTTACATGAGTGATTTCCAACTACTCATACTGGAAGTCAGTAGTATATGCCAACTTGCCATAACAGTTTTTTTCTTGATTATCTTTTATTTGGTATCAAGAAGATCACGTTTGTGATGTAAGTAGCGTCTGACTTGCAAAAGAAACTATGCTGTTCTGCCACCTGGAATTGTGTGATTTACAAATAGTGACCTCGATTTCAAACGGATGGCAAAGTTAGACAGTTTTTTCGTTTGGAGAACACATGAAACATAATTTAATTGAGGGAAAAATGGCTATTATTCGATTAGTGACACAACTGCATGATTGAGGAAAGCTTTTGAAAGTTTAGAATGAGAACGGTGAGTTTATCGCCTGATGCTGAGACTGTCTGAGAAGACTGTGTAATATCACCCATTAAATTGACAATAAACATAAAGCATTTTTACAGGCAACCTGGAACAAAGGAGAATGAAGGCCTCAGTCGATCATACAAACTTCTAAACAAGGTATACCGATGACACCTTTGGCACTTGTAGTTACTTTCATGACGCACCTCAAACAATAATCGTTCTAAATAGTGCTCATCCTAATGTAAAGCTTACAATGGAGTGTGAGGATGAGGAGAAGTTTCACTTTCTGAACCTTGGCATCGAACGTGGTAAAGATGGTAAAATCATGAGGTAAATCTATAGGATGGAGACCTGAAGGGCGATTTTCCCCAACTCTTAAAGCTTCTATCCTATTAAGTACAAAGTCTGATTGGTGAGGACACTGTTTGGTCGTGTAAAGGAAGCTTTGTTCAAATTAAAAAGTTGAGGAAGAACTATCCACTGTTGAAAAATGCCGGAGTGACGATGGTTACCCACGGAAGTTCTTCGGCAAACGTAGAAAACGAAGTATTGACAAGGTGAAGTAAAACAAAGCAGAGAAAGAGCCCATCTTGCGACAGCTTGCCTTCAAAGGTGACGATACTACTAGTAGAATAAGATGCAGACTGAACGCTGCCCTGAAAAGAACATATCCAGCCGCCAAGCTTGTATGTGTTCATCAAACGACCAGTTAGTTGTTCAAGACAGTCAAAAGTGGACAAACTCCCACCTCATGTTACTTCAACTGCGTCTACCAATTTACATGCACGAGCTTAAGCACATTCATTGGAAGAACAGAGAGAAGAATTATTGTCCGCATCTCCAAACATATACCAAACAACCTGATAAGAGACTTAAGGGCCCACAAGCATCAAACAGTGCGACTGTACGCCATCTATTGGACACTGGCCATGTTGTGGACAGTCTAAAGTCGTTCTAAATAATCAACAAACAAAAGAAACTTAGCCTGCTTCATTTTGCTGAGGTAATCCCCATCAAACAGGCTGAAACCAAATATATGTATACAGAAAGAGACAGTGGTGAATCTTGCACTGCCTTGGTGATAATAAAGCATGCAAATTTCACCACGTCATCTTCTGTCCTGTTTAGAAACCATGATGTTTTCGTCTAAACATGACTCATCCTACCCCCTCCTCCTTTTTGTCTATTTCTATAAAAACGTGTTTTTCTGTGGTTACGTGACCTACTACTTTCTGTACTCTTTCTAGTTAAACTTTATTTCTACCCACAAACGTCTGTTCAACTCTCTCTGTCCACTTGTTTCCAAACTGAATCATGCAATTCTCCTTTTCAATCTTAATTTTTTAACAACTTGCAGCATCCCTGACCAACGTTACTTACTCTTAGTTCCAATCAATTACTCCTTATCATTGTAAAGAAGAAAGTATGTTCAGATCTTTAATTTAATTTATAATTTTGGTGTTGTTCAGGCTGTAACCAGATTATCCCGCTACATTTGTCGTTCTTGCTTCATTTAAATTTATTAATGGGAAGAATCGTATGAAGTAGCCTAATTTCGTCCGTTAATTACCTCTCAAACAGTTGCTTGAATTAATAAAATCTTCCAGATGGTCCATAAAACTACAGACATAAATTCACATTATCTGAGATAAATTTCAGCAAGAAGGTTGTGTTCGGAGAATTTCGAAAAAGCTAACATGACACTTATAAAAGTTTTAAACATGAACACCGATGACTTGGGGAAGGCAAGCCTATATTTTTGCGTCTACAATTCAAGAGAGATACACCTATAGAGATTCTTTCCCAATTAATGACAGCCCCCATAGTAAAAGAGGATTTGTCTAATCTTAGTTGTACCTTCTCCTCAGGTAAAATACTATATTGGAAATATTTATGTCCCAATTAATTACTGTTATTATTTTCTTGCGTTCCGAGTGGTACATATAGCTTCAACAGGATGACGTACACTCCGTGTATAATCACCAAACCATTGAAAGCTCAGAAGTCTGAGAAGAGTTTTTCATTTTTATTCATTTCTTAGTGCGGCGCCTGGCCCATGGTGAGTTCTTTTCCTGTATGTGTATACTCCCAGTCTGCCATTCATGTTGCCCATAAAGATTTTGATGTCCCCATTTGTGATCTTGTCCATTACTGCCTTCAGTTGTCTAAAGAAATCTTCCTTCTCTTGACCCGCTTTATTTGAAGTAGCATGGACTTAGGTAATTGTCACTTTCCTGTCTTTTGAATTGAATCTTGTTGTCATTCTCCTGGGAGAGATTGGTTCCCAGTTCATAAGAGCTATCCATGCTGTTGCTGACATTATGATAGTCACTCCCTCAGTGTGCCTGTGGTTATTGTCTGGGTGACCTGAGCGGATTATTAACTCTTCAGTTAATAATTTCCAGGGCCCAATTTCATTCCATCTGTTCTCAAAAACTCTTATCACTGCTGTACCACATCTTCTCATTTCTTTTGCAATCTGATCAGCCTTTTCAGCTTCGAACATCGTTAGAACATTCTAAATCTCAATGGTTATTTTGGCTTTCATCGAAAGAAGACACACTGACTGACTGGCTCACCGGAGGCTGTCACCAACTCTCGTGATTTCGGTTCTATGATTCTGAAGAAGAGTTAGTTCATTTTAAAAATATTGTCTGTGCTTTGGATTTTCTGCCATGATTAGGTTGGTTTCCCGGGATAGGGTCGCTAGCCCCGTACATATCCAACCTTCCCTCCTTTTTTCCGTGCTTAGAATCAGATAGTAAGCTAGTGGACGTCTATACTAGACGACGTTTTAATTCTCGGTAGGAGTTTAAAACAAGCAAATTATGCTGTTAGCAGCGCAGGATTTAATGAGTTCATCAGATTTCGCTAGAACTGCTCCGGCTGAATACTTCACATACAGTATCACTTACATGTACTATGTGAAATACATGGTGTGAAATATGTCACTAATAAATAAACTACAGTGACTCTATGATGCAAAGTGATAGATACAGGTGTTTTACTGGTAAAAATAAAGTGAGAAAAGGAATATGACAGATTAAAAACTAAAACTAAAAGGGATTACAGTTCATTTCCTTCACTATAATGACCAATTAGTTAACAGAGAGAGAAATCGGAAACGTTGAGAATTAAATAAAATAAATAATAAATCAAGATAATGGTATTGAAAAAAAGTTTTAATCGAGTTTTTATTTTATTCCTTTACGTTCCCAGTGGAACATAGGGCTTCAAGCTAGAGCTTTGAAGTTTCGGTAGTAGTGGTTTTATTTTTACGGGGTGCGGTTGCTAGCCTCACGCCTAACCTTCCTTCTTTACCGGGCTTACTACAAGCTTAGCAAGGTAAGAGAGTGCGCCGGCCGAGAATCGAACCCTAAACCAAATGCATAGTTGGACAGCGTTCTACCGCTGAAACACCGAAGCAAAGTTCTTATCTAAACAAGAATAAAAATAAGAAATTGAGTAAAATAATATTTTCAAGTATTTGTTTTTGTAGGGATTTTGTTTTGATTGGTTGGAGGATTTCATCATGAACCTACATCAGTTAGAGAATCATTGGAAAACCATCAGGGAGTTCTGGATAGCTGTTACGTCCTAGCTTGAGACCATAGGCAGTACGCACCCAACGGAGTTGGAACCCAGGACGTTCCTGTTACAAGGCAAGCTAGCTCGTAGACCACTAGGCCAATGAGAACCGATCTAATGGCCAGTCTATGAGTTCTAACTTCTGCCAATCCATGACATAGCGTGACCACTTCTCAATGTCTGCCTATTCAGGCAGTTACCTGGGGTTATAGGGGTAAGCCATGACCAGTAGGGTACAGCAGATTGAAGGTGAGGCAAAAACTCATCGAAGAAAACATTACGAAGTGGTCTTGTTATGTCATGAATTGGCAGAAGTTAGAATTCATGGGTCAGTGGATCGGATCGGGTCCCAGTGGCTGAATGAGTGGTCTACGAGCTGACTCACCTCGTAACCAGAAAATCCTGGATTCGAACCCTGTCGGTAGGTGCATACTGCTGAAGAGTCCCAAACTAAGACGGAGGAAACAGCTGTGCAGTACTCCCTGGTGGGTTTTCTAATGGTTCTCTAACGGATGTCAGTTCATGATGAAATTCTCCAATAAAATCATATTAGAAACGGTTAACAGGTAAAAGATATTATCGTGTCAGATTCAAAGTGACCACCATTTTCTGCCCGACACAGAGATCGGATTTTATGAACTCTTATTGTACACGTCTCTGCAATTATAAGCATCTTTCTGTCTGTCTGTCTATTGACAACAGTGAATAACTTGACAGTGTCAGTATCACATCGCAGTCTATAAGACTCTATGTTGCGAAACATTTTGGTACTTTAACTTCTATTTTTTCCAACCACATGAGCAAATGCTGCATTATTATTATTGTTCCCTTGGGTTCCTAGTGGATCATAGGGCTTCAACTGCACGTCTCCACTTGCTTCTGTCTTGTGCTGTACTTTTCACCTGCATCCATGTTAATCCACACTGTTTCAACTCTTCTTCACACGATCTCCTCCATGTCACCCTTGGATGTCTCACTCGCCGCTTCCCTTTCGGGTTCCACTCGAGCAATGGCCTGACGCGCGATGTCACCCAACGGCCTCCTCAGCGAGTGTCCAATCTATCTCCACTTTCTCATGCATATTTGTTGGGCGATTGGTTCTTGTTTTGTTTGTTCCCATAGCTTCTTGTTTGTGATTCTTTCCGGCCATCTAATCTTCAGTATGGAGCGAAGACAGTGAGTTGTTGATAAATGTCTGCAACCTGTTGAAAATATTCTTGGTGACCCGCCAAGTTTCTGATCCGTATAGAAGAAATAACTGACTTGACGTTTGTATTGAAAATCCGAATTTTGTTGTTGATGCTGAGTTGAGTGACGAAGATTTCCAGATTGGTTTCAGGTTGATGAATGTGTTTCTCGCCTTCCCGATTCTCGATTTGACATCCTCGTCCGTTCCTCGTGTAGTTGAGACAATGCTCCTTAGTTAAGTGGATGAAGTAACCTCTTTCAAATCCCTCCCGTTGATGGTGATTGGCGTTGGATGTTGCTGTTGTTGTTGTTGTTGGTTGGTTATTTTCATAACCTCCTTCTTGTCTATGTTCACCTGGAGTCCTGTCTTTGCTGCCAGCCTCTTCGACCATTTTGTCAGTTTTCGCTTGTAAGTCTTCGATCTTGTGTGACATCAAACATAAATCATCCTCAAAATCTAGGTCTTCTAGGTTCTTCACGTCGGTCCAGGATATTCCTGTTTCCTCGTTTCCTACTGTCTGACGCATAATCCAGTCCACTACAATTAGGAATATCATTGGTGATAATAAGCACCCTTGTCTGACTCCTGTGTTTACTGCAAACGCCTCGCTGAGTTTTCCGTTGTGGAAAATGCTGTATTATATGAGTAGAAAATCATCTGTCCACACTACCTATGTACTTGGTTCTACAAATATTTACTTTTTTCGATAGGTGTTGAGTAAAACAGAAATACAGGATGTGCACCTTCTATTTTCAGCTGTCTCAGGTGGAATTGTCTGAAGTCGCTAGTGACTGCTGGATTCAGGTCTCAGCGACAAAAACGTCACTCAGTGGTGATGCAAGTACATTCAGCTGACGAGTATGAAACAAGACGTAATGCATATCTACTACTAGGTATCAGCTACGAAATAACACCACATTAATTCTCAGACTTCATCGAAGTGTCCACAATACTAGCCGCTGACTTATCAACACAGAGATCGAGCATTTCAGTCCAACAGAGAAAAAGAAATCAATCAACAGAATTAACACTTAAACAAACCCCTTTCTTTTGTTTACAACCAATAAGTGAACAGGTTTATCTACAAGCATGACATTTTAACTAACAAGTTTTGGTTGGAAAGTAACAGGCATTTGTACACACTGGACAAAAATGTCGCATTCTTCATTAGGACTAGAAATATTTTTTTGTATTTACTAAACCATCTTCCCTTTAACACGAGAAAAGAAACACAAGTGGAGAAAGAAATATAATCATATATATGCACTGTGTAGATAATAAAAATAATAATAATGTCATGCAAGTGTCTTGACATTTGCAAAGATATGCTGGAAACAATAATTTGTTTCAACCTGATACCATTGATACCAGTAAGTGTTAGAAAAGTAATATCAATAATAATAATAACAATCGAAAATATAATCCCAGATAAAAGATTTATTTGTAAGGTGAATGTCATGTTGTACCTGTTATAAGAAAGCAAATTTCTCTGTACATCTGTGGGCTTATTCACTTTTCGTTTATATTCTTCCTTGAGTTTGAAACATCAAGGAATTTGCATGGTTCTCTAACTGATGTCAGCTCATGATGAAATCCTCCAATCAGCTGAATAAAATTCCTACAATACCCAATACTTGGAAAATTGATCTGATGCTCACTAGCGACTGGTAGCCCTATTCAGGTAGGTAGTGGTCTGCGGTTCTAGTAAGAAGCCGCAACTAGTAGGATGCAGGAGGTTGAAGGTGAGGCAGTAACTCATCGAAGAAAACATTGCGAAGTGGTCACGCTATGTCGTCTGTGAATAGCCAGGAGTTAGAATTCATAGTCTGGACATTGGATCAGGTTCCAGTGGCTGAATGAATGTTCTACGAGCTCGGAACCCTGTGCAGAATCCTTAAAAAGTCAGGAATATAAGTGACATTAAAACCCACAAACTCAATTACAAACAAGCTTTGTGGGTTAAAGGATCCTGTGAAGCCTTTAAAACAAAACAATTTAGTCCATCTAATACCCTGCCTGCAATGATTTTCAGGTCAAATACATAGATCAAACTAGTAGAACAGGGGCAATCAAACTAGCCGAGCATAAAAACCTAGCAAAATCTAGATTAGTTGACCCGAATAAGATAAGAAATCTAGAGAATAGTTCAGCCATAACACTACATGCAATTACCCAACCAACATACAACAGGATGTGGTGGGATAAGATGACAGTTTTAAAATCTAATGTCAGAGGGAGAGATCGATGACAGCGGAAGCTTTGTTTATCGAATCAACTGACAGGGAATACGTGTAATAGGAATGATTCAACACCTGTTCACCCGGACATCTAGAAAATTCTACTACCCCAACGACGACAAATAGTAGAGAACAAAGAAAACTATAAAACTCAAGTTTCGAAGTTGTGTGATTATAATTGATATGATTATGAAGCACAATAAATTTTGTTCGAAACCTGGTCATCCAGTAAATGATGCTGTTTTACTCACTGTGTCATGCATCTAATAAACAAACTAATATGGATTTAATTTTGCACAGTTCACGGAGGTGAAATTTCACCACAAAGATTCTTTTGCAGACGAAAATTATTCAAATGCGGTTTTCTCCATAGCATGCATAATTGCTTGAGACTACATACAACTAAGTGATTGAGATGAGTACCTGGATACCAGTGACATTAATCAGCAGAGCTGGCTAACCAGATCCAGGTGATGCAAGCAACGGACTGCCCTTTCGCTCATTTCGTCCAGCTGAACTCATCAGCAGTTCACCTGGTTTGAATAAGCCCAGTAAGACAAATCGGTTTCAAGAGAGTAAACACCTCTAGTTGATATGGGTGGTATGTATATACGTCTACTCATTACAATTTATCAGTAGTATGTACTTTCATAGATATCGAAGAGTTTATACACACACACACTTTCTGTTATTATCCAGTTGGGAATAAACTCACTGTAACATAACGCTATGTAACATTTCAATGTCTTAGTTATGGAGACAGATCATATTGTGTGTGTACGTGTGTATGGGTGTGCGTATTTGTGTTAAATGACGTACGTGGAATATGTTGCTATCCTGTAGGGACTTTTTGCTATTTCACAGACAAACACACACGCACATACTGATAAATTATGCTATTAGGAATAATTCTCCCTCACTATTATAAAAGCGTATACAAGATATTTCTGTTGTTTGGAAATTCTTATTTAAACATTTAGAAAGACCCATTGTTTGCTTTCAATAACAATGCCATCCTTCTTTACAATTCACCATAGAAAAAGAATCTAAACTAAGTATTCCGTTTCTTGATGTGTGCCTTGGTAGACGCAATGACGGATCTCTCAAAGGATCTATCCTCCGGAAACGTACATGGAACGGAAAACTAACTAATTTTTATATTTGGTTGCCCATCTCCTGGAAAAGGAACCTAATTCATTCTCTCTGCCTTTAGAATAAGAAACATTTGTGGTTCTGATTGCGTGGACTCAGAACTTGACTTCTTAAAAGCCACGCTCACAGAGAACGGTTACCCTAACCGATTTTTTGACAGTAACACGAGAGATAAGTAGTCTAAACTAGTCACCAACTCAATTCCGAAGAAAACCTTATTTATGAACTTGGAATTCAAAGGTGATCAAGCTTCAGATATGCTCAAAAGTCGTCTCTCTAAATCAGTCAGTAAGACGTTCTTTGCAGCAAAATTACATATGACGCTCACCAGCCGCAAGTTGTTCCCTACCTCTGTAAAAGATAAGCTCCCTCATCTGGCTGCCTCCATGTGCATCTTTCAGTTCACCTGCTCTTGTGGAGCAAGGTACATTGGCCGCAGCCAGAGGACGCTTTCCACACGGATACTAGAACATATTCCAGCATGGTTTTTCAAGGGGGGAGTGTGTGAGAAGCTCTATTCTAGAACACCTGATCGATTCCTGTTGCTCTACCAACTCTGACCATGATTTTAAGATCATCTACCGAATCCATGCTAACCTTCCGCGTTTTATTCGCTACAGACTTCTAAAGACAGCGGAGTCTTTGGCAATTCATGACTTCAAGCCAGACCTTTGTGTACAAAAGAAGTATGTACAATCCCTACTTCTGCCTTGGCCGTAGAGGAACAGACATTCATTTATTTTGTTTATTTAGTTATTCTATGTACCTTTCCCTTATTACTACGATTATTATTGTTATTATTACTATTCTCACTTTGAATTGTTTCCACCCAAAATTACTAATTTTTGTTTTTTATTTTTACAATATTGAATTCTATCTCATCAAATTTCACACCATGTTATGTAACACTTTATATTCGCCTACTAATCCTATAATTATGCACCCCTTTCCAACATCTATACACCTTATGTATTATTCTATATATGACATTAATTGATTTGCTACGTGACACTTAACTATGATTATAATCACAAATATTTTAATTGCATTTCATACTATTATTCTTATTTCATGTATTCACACCTTTGATCTAATTCCCTCACCGGATATAATTTCTTAAAAACCATATATATATATATATACTATTGTACAGCTTGATAATAAATTCGTTGAAAAGAGTCTCTTCGCTGAATATTGTGCTCTTAATTTAGGAAGACAACGAATTGTGAGTGGAGAAATATACAATCTACGAGTTGATCACTGATTCATATCAGTTACAGAACCAGTGGAAACCAGCACTGGAGTACTGGACAGCTGTTTCATCCTGGTTTGAGAATCATCGGCAATACGCATCTACTGGGGTTCGAACCCGACCTTCCTGTTACAAGCCAAGCTCGTATAATATGCAGTCACTGGGACCCGATTCACTGGCTCTCTATGGTTCTCTAACTGATATCAATCCGTGACCAACTCGTAAAAATCAAAATATATAGTCAAAAAATTAGATACATTGAAGTTAGTTCTTTTGAACTTCACTTGTCGGTAGACATTTGTACCAATATAAAAAAATTTAAGCAGTCATCAGTCATATATTTGTAATGACTAATGTCAAATTGTCGTATGTGCATGTTTGCCTGTATGGGTGTGTGTTTGCGTGTTATTTGTTACGTGGAAAACACTTCAAAACATGGTAATAATATATCCCTTCTCTCTCCCTCATTGCATTCGATGTGTTTAAAATATACAAGGCTTCAGGCTTTTATGTGAATGAAATCCTCTTCCCTGAATTTTGACATTGTCGAAATCAATCTTATATCCGCTGTCTATAGCATTCATTGCTATATAGTTGATCTTTTTTCTAGACTTTTTAGTTCTATTTCATTTCTGGGTGGACTTGAAAACAATCAAGAATAAATTAGCTAAATATTCATTATCAATGGACGGCGTTAAAAAGTGCTTAAAATTATGTTTAGAATCTACCTATTGTACCTTTAAAGACAAACTATACTGTCGGACAAATGGAGTTGCAATGGTGTGGTGAGAGCTGTCTACTAGCCAAATCGGTAGACAGTAATTTACGTCAATATTTACGTTCCTAAGATTTGTCGTGAGAAAATGTGAACAAAGATTGATTAAAAACCGACCACAGAAGACTTTGCGTAGGCGGATGCAGTTAACATATAGAGGATTTGACATTCAAGAAACAGTCACAAATAGATGAAAGATTAACTTTCTGTGAGAAACAACCAATCGGAAGACTGTGTTTGTTTACTTAAATATCCATAGTAATGTACATGAAAATATATAAATATGCGTTGATTTCCTTAATAAATGATCTGTTGCCTTCTATCGTTACAATGGGATCACCAGCATCTCCAATTGTAGTAAACCTGTATATGAAAGCTCTGGAAAATTTGTCATTTTAGAATACGGCACAGATATGTAGATGACACATTTATCATCATTGTCCTCTTAACTAGGTGGCTTAATTGAGAAACTTCCACTGTTTTAGTGTGAAGTGATATCTTTTAAAGATTCTCCATATATGATATAAATGTCCCTCCGGTAAATTTATTTCTAATTGATAGTAAATGGGTGAGAAAGTTGCAGAATAACTTTCGGTCAAATGTTAAATTAATATAATTACAACTAGGAATTAAAATGCCATAATAAACAGGGAGAAAAGGTCCACATACAAAAGGCCACACGGAATGGACAATTCGTGAGTTTTCAAAGCTCCATACGCTCTTTCCTCGAGGATTCGGAAGATATGCAGCGAGGTAGCGATTGACGAAGAACTGCGTAATCTCCGAGGAGCCTTGGTGGAAAATGGTTTTCTGCCTAGATTCATAGACAAGAATCCAAAATCTAAAGTCCAGTCGGTCCCAAAGAATATGCTTCTACTAAATTTAGAATTAACAGGTGACAGTGAAGCAAAAATCCATCAGAAACGCCTCTGCAAATCTCTGAGGAAAACATACTTCGCCACAAACCTACGACTGACATTTTCCTGCAAGAAACTGTTCAGCCAGAACGCGAAGGAAAAGTCGTGGATTACAGGATTTTCATCATGAGCTGACATTAGTTAGAGAACCATTGGAAAACCTGGGAGTACTGGACAGCTGTTTCGTCCTAGTTCGGGACTCTCACCGGGGTCGCGCTGTGTCGTGAATTGGCAGAAGTTTGAATTCATGGGCCATTGGATCGGGTCCCAGTGGCTTAATGGTATACGAGATCGCCTTGTAACCAGAAGGTCCTGGGTTCGAATCCCGGTGGGTACGTACTACTGAAGAGTCCCAAACTAGGACGACACAGCTCTCCGGTACTCCCATGTTTTCCAATGGTTCTCTAACTAATGTCAGCTCATGATGAAAATCCTGTAACCAATCAAATCTCTACAAGCCAACACTTGAAAAGCCGTTGAATTGGGCCACTTCAGTGTGCATATACTAGTTTGCTTGTTTGTGCGGAGCTGAGAACATCGTTGCATCATGCGCCAACTTGAAAAGCGCGCTCGCAAACAATATCCAGGCTGGACGGTAAAAGGAGAATGAAAACGTGTATATAGTTCAGTGACAGAACATCTGGTTAATTCAGGACATTCAGCGCCTTTCGAAAAATCCTTCAAAATCATATACAAGATTTGATCAAACCTATCAAAGGGAGTAAAACCAAGACATCTGAGCATAACCGAGGCACTAGCCATCCCAAAACTCAAACCCACGCTATGTATCCAGAAGAAATACATTCAGTCCTTGTCCCTGCCATGGCTATCATAAACAGGTAATTCTTTTGATAGTGACTATCCCATTGCCTTTCTTATCCAAACTTCCTGTTTATTCATGTTATTTTTAAGTTTTTCTTAATCCCTATTTACACTACCATATTTTCATATCCAAACTTCCTACCTATTTTATCATTTTATTATTTCTACATATTAAATTCCTAATTGTATCAACATTAGTTATAATCCCAATAGATTTTTTAACCCAAACATCCTGTCTATTTTGTTATTACTACAATTCTAACCCCTAAATGCACAGAATGTCAATCTTCTCAGTAATTATGATGCTACTTAGTTTGAGTTTTATCCTCCCCCGTTCCTGTTTATTATGGCATTTTAATTCCTAATTGTAATTCTATTAATCTGACCCTTGACCAGAAATATGTCTACGATAATACTACAACCTATCTACCTTACTATATTCTGTATCTAATCTTCGTGTTTATTACACTTTGTAATTTTATTATTTCTAATTAGTAATAATGATATTTTGCTTTATTCCAAAAACAGTACTAATGATACAGCAAGGAATTTTCAGCATTCAGTATAATATTGCATCTAATTTACTCAAAACGACAAAAACATTAACATTACATAACAATAATAGTAACAAAACGTTGTTATAGCAGCTATGTAGCAATTACAGTATGCGATAAGGAGAAAAATATGCATAAAGTATAAAATTGTAGTAATAATAGTAATAACAACTAAAATAAAATAGCTAAGTTATAATTAAACGATAGAAAGGGTGACACCATAAAATTACAGAAAGATGAACGATGAAAGGGTCGATTCACTTTGCTAATTACATAGTAACTTATATGTTTCACGTCTAACAGTGTCTCCATCACATAAGAAAACGGGCTAAATCGGGTATTGTAGAATTTGGGTACTTAGTGGTGCGAGCATATAACACCTTATATTGACTTCTTGTCCTATCTGATGAGATGCAAGGGGATAATTGTGAATAAAGGGGATGTAGGGGGTCTGACAGTACGGCATTTGCCCATTTTGTACAGGATTTTATATGTCTCCTGACTATAATTCTTACTGAGTATACTGATAAATTGATTCTGATATCTAATAGAACACGAAAAAACCGCTTTTATTCTAACCAAGTCTTTTATCTCATCAGCACACTCACACACACACACACAAAGAGACAGACTGATATTGAACAGGATTGCTTTTGACAAAAATGACCAACAGTATTAACTGTCTCTTTCATCAAAAATTACAAATCAAGTCATTGTTAATTTATTTTCCAAAAAAATTGTTGATAGTCTTGTTAAAGACAAATTGTGTTTTGCTTTTTTTTCGTATAAAAAGTGAATTCTCCTGTTTAATTTCATTATACAGACGTCTTTTTTACTAGTTGTACAAATTAAGCTAATTTTGCGTTTATTTCTTTTCGACAAAATGAATTGAAGTGCGGTTATGTCGTGATGTGATAAATCTATCCGCATTCTTTGTCTCCATACATATTACCTTAGAGTAGAGTAGAGTTTATTCTCTGAGCAGGATGATTTGATTGTGAAGAAGCTTTCTTTATCCTTATTCATTTCACCGTATGATTTTATACTTGGTATGATCAAATTATTATACGATGAGAGAATTAAAGACAAATTATTTTTGATTTGACACTAGTAACTAGTGTGATGCGTCTAGTCCTCTCTTTGGTACATACTGAACTTTATCAGTCAGGTTGTAATGTGGCCACCATTCTAGGTAGCTCACCATCAAGGTGTACATTGTTTGTGATGATATTAGATGGTTGGAGGCAATCGACCAGAGGAAGCCTTGGACCTAGGTTTCGTGCTAGTTGGTACTCGTCAGCAAGGCGTATCTGCAACCTTGAAGGAACTGATGTCCCTTCTGAGGAGATTCGAACCCGCGTCACCCAGTGCTGCAGTCAGAGACGTTACCACTGAGCTATTCGAGCTCGCAATTGAAACCTAGGTCCAAGGCTTCCTCTGGTCGATTGCCTCCAACCATCTAATATCATGGCAAACAATGTACACCGTGATGGCGAGCTACCTAGAATGGTGGCCACATTACAACCTGACTGATAGAATTGGGTCTGTATCAAAGAGAGGACTAGATGCATCACACTAGTTACTAGTATCAAATCAAAAATAATCCACTACAGTCCTACAGGAGGTCAATCGCGAGCCTGAATAGCTCAGTGGTAACGTCTCTGACTGCAGCGCTGGGTGACGCGGCTTCGAATCTCAGAATGGACATGAGTTCCTTCAAACTTGCAGATACACCTTGCTGACGAGTGCCAACTAGCACGAAACCTAGGTCCAAGGCTTCCTGTGGCCGATTGCCTCCAAGCATCTAATATCATAAAGACAAATTAAGCATAGGAAATTTTCTTTAAATGAAATATCCCCATATTGAAATCAAAACAAGATTTCGAGCGAACAATTGTTTTCGGCAACTTCATCTTCAGGCTCAGCAGTTATAAATCCATGAATAATAGAGTACATATAGCCAATAAAGGCAAATGAAAATAATATCGGAAACTGTATTGGGGTGTACCGACGACTGCATTGAAGATGAAATAAAAAATCTTACAAACGCCTTGCTACAAAACGACTATCCTACCAACTTTATAAAGAAGTATATCCATGAAACTACACACAAAACACTAAACGAGACACAGTAAGTAAGAAAAAGCTCTACTCAAATTTACAATTAAAAGGCGATACATCCAGCGACATATTTAACCGTAGATTAACAAGATCAATTGAAAGAACTTTCAGTGCCGCAAAACTGCATGTCACTTTCTCAACCAAACCAATATTGACACTGTGCATTAAAGACAGATTACCCAAAATGGCGACATCAATGTGTGTATATAAATTCAACTGCTCCTGTGGAGCTAGTTGTATAGGTCGTACCCAAAGGAATTTATATTTACGCACTCGTGAACATATTCCTGTTTGGCTCAAGAAAAGGGCAACCAAATCATTAAATTGTCTCTTCTAGTGGATAGCGTACACAGCATCAAAGTAGATGAGTCATTTACAGTTGTGTATCGAGTACTGAAAAATCTCCCCAAAGGCACACGATTACGCCTCCTAGCCATAGCTGAGGCTTTAGAGATTAAAAGAGAAAGACCAGACTTATGTGTACAGAAAACACTTATTCACTCTCTCTGTCTACCCTCGTCCACTATAATAAGGTCACGAAGATCATAATTTTCCCTATTATTATTATTACCATTATTATCATTTTGTGATATCATGTCTTTATTGTCCATTTCTCCACCCAGTTTATTTCACCTCATTGTCACTCTTAATTTTGTCAACCTTTGTGATTTTATACTAAGCCTACCAATTCTGTAACATCTTATTACAATTTACAATTTAGCCTCTTTATTTTATCACTAGACATTATCGGTCAGCCCTCACATTCAGTGTCCCCTTTGTTAATGTGTGTGTTTGTATGTATTTTGTGGTTATCGCATTTTTCTCACCCCAATAACACTTGTATTCTGTTGACTAAAAGACAGCACTATATCACTCAACTGTTCATTCACACTTCATCACATTTTTTCTGACTATACACCCTATACACATTTGATTGACTATGTTAACTAATGGACTATCATCTCAACTTACACCTGCGTCCCAATACAGTTTCTGATATTATTTTCATTTGCCTTTAATGGCTATATGTACTCTATTATTCATGGATTTATAACTGTAGAGCCTGAAGAAGAAGTTATCGAAATTTTCTTTATCGACGAAATCATCTTCACAGGCTGTACAGTCGTATTTAGATTTACCAAAAATGTATAGTGGTCTATTACTGAACAATAGGGAGTGGCATAATTGATATAATTCTTCAGAATTGGCTTTAGAAGTGAGAAATAAAAGTTGTAAATTATGTGGTACTCAACGTTGGCACAAAGTTAGAAATTTGATAAGGTTAAAATTTCTATTGAGTGAGAAGAAAGGTAGCTTATAAATTCACCTGCTCGTGTGGCAGCATGAAGCGCACAATTTTCAAACGTATCTCTGAACATTATTCGGCATGGTTAGCAAAAGGACAATGAAAGACAATTACTAGCTCAATTTTCGAGCAATTGGTGAACTCAAGCCACGTAGCTCCACAAGAATTGTCTTTCAAGATCATCTACAAAGATGAGGTCAAATGGTACAAAGGGCATCCGGTTTCGGCTTTTGTGTATCGCGGAAGCGCTGGCGATTCGTCTATGCAACCCGGAATTCTGTGTACAGAAGACGTTTGTCCAGTCTCTTATTCTACCTTGGTCTTAACCTCTTCACTAGTCATTCGCTGTAAAATAGTTTGATTTTTTCTTTTCTTCCTTTTAATTTTTAATTTTACTTTTAGTTTGCTTTTACTTTAATAACTAATTCACTATTATCACCCTTATATGCTCTTTTTGTACATTTCACACCCTCTTCACACTTGTTAAATTGACACTCAAATACCTTTCTTCTCACTCAATAGCAATTTTAACCTGATCAAATTTCTAACTTTGTGCCATCGTTAAGTACCACGTAATTTACAACTTTTGTTTTTTACTTCTATTATGTCACCCCCCTATTACTTAACAATAGACCATTATATATTTTTGTAAGTATAAATACGACTGTACAGCCTGTGAAGATGATTTCGTCGATAAGGAAAATTTTCTTCGCTGAATTTGTCTTTTGCAAGAGGAGATATTTAACAGTTTATATCCCTTTTTTCCTTATGATATCCTAAGTAAGCAGAGAGGACTGTTTACAATCTTCAAAATTCTAAGAAATGATTGTGTACCTGATCTGTCTTCCTTTTTCTTTGTCATTAAGTCGAAACAAATCAGAGGACGTCGGAGAAGAGTTTTAAAGCCAAAGAGGAGTAATAGTTCTTCTTCCAAAGAGTCATAAACTCACTAGAACGGACTCAAACCTTCCATCCTCAGTCAATGAATCTGAAATTCGAATCCTGACTGTGACTGATTAGTAGTTTGTGAATAATGCTGATTGTGTAACACTTCTATTTTCCTGTTGGGCCTCTCAGTAAATATGCAATTTAAAAAGCAGTTGGTTTGGTTTATATGTGAAGAGCACTCCAGTTAGTCACAGTGGACGTGTCATTCAACTTCAAATACAAGAACACAAACTTCCATCAGGAGATACGGCAAGTATTCTTTAATAGCAGTTCATGGACACCTGTTCCACTGAGAAAAGTGCTAGAGAATTCCAACAAGTCTCTGAACTTCAATCCGCACTGACTCAAAAGACAAGCTATGTTAATACGAAGTGTAAGAATAGCTTTATTCTGATAAATGTTTATACAGTGTACAAAATTTCCAACAGAATTTATTGCATGGTGGTTTCTCTTGTCCAGAATGGTCAAATAAAACAGTAAGCGACGGTAGATGACTGAATTTCTTAAGAGTTTGGTTTGTAAGGATTAGATTTGCTTTTACGAGTTGATCATGGATTGATATCGATTAGAGAACCATTGAAACCCGGCAGAGAGTATTGGGCAGCTGTTTCATCCTAGGTAGGTGATGGTTATCTGGGTTCTATTGGAAAGTTGTGGCCAGTGGGGTACAACAAGTAGAGTGTGAGGGGATAAATACTCGTTACGGACTACATTTATTAGTGCCAGTGAAATAGCAGAAGTTGGAATTCATGAGCTGCCTACTGAATTAGGTCCCAGTAGCTGAATGAATGTTCTACAAGCTCGCTCTATATCCGGATCGTCTTGTGATTGAACCCTAGGGGTTGGTGTGTACTGCTGAAGAATTTTAGACTAGGCTGACGAAATACCCGTCGAGAAATCCCAACTGGTTTTCCAATGATTCTCTAACCAATATCAGTTCATAACAAAATTCTGAGATTGCGTACATAAACCCACAGCTAAATAACCGTACGACTTTGAAGCGGAGTTACGAAAAATGATAATAATAATGGCTTTATTCCAAACAGTATTTGTGGTACAGGTATGGAATTTTCAGCGTTCATTACAATATTGCATCTAATTACCTCATAAATTTTATAAGGATTTGAAAATATAAAGCAACAACAACAAAAAGAAAAAAAGAGAAATGAAAGAAATAAAAAAGAACGGCATTGCA
Organism: Trichobilharzia szidati; assembly: GCA_944472155.2. NCBI lineage: Eukaryota > Metazoa > Platyhelminthes > Trematoda > Strigeidida > Schistosomatidae > Trichobilharzia > Trichobilharzia szidati. Next base: position 26,517,309 of record OX235277.1, on the reverse strand, counting down.
TTCACATATTTAGACAATGCACCACAGGATATGATATATAAAATTAGTCTGTAATAGAATATATGAGCAACAATATAACAGTAACAAAGAAAGGAGAACAAAAGCTAATGGGAACTATTTGTTAGAGTGCCGCAGTAAGTTGATCGTGTCATGCCTAACAGTTTTCTCATCACATAACAGCTGTGCCAGATAAGGTATTGTGGAGTTTTTATACTTGGTAGTCCTGGCATACAGCTTCCTATAGTTGCTTCTAGTTCTACCAGATGAAATGCAAGGAGAGAGCTGCGTATGGAGAGGGTGTTCGGGGTCTGACAGTATAGAATTCGCTAGTTTCTTACATGACATTATATGTCTATCCACAATTGTGTTAACCAGCTGGTTTAACGAAATCCCACTTCCCCTACTAACAGCTTTTAGTGCCCTATGCAGCGAAGCAAAGTCTTTCTTAAGTAGTCCAGGGAAGATTAATGGGGAGCAGTAAAGAGGGATGGGTAGAATACAAGAGTTGACAAACTGAGAAAGCAAAGACTGCTTTATACCAGACTGCCTTAACTTCCTAACGTAGAACGTTAAGCGAAACATCTTTCTAGTCACTAGCAAGATGTGAGAGGACCAGGAAAGATCGGAAGAAATACTCAGTCCAAGGTACTTGACATTAGATGTAGTTTCAACCTCTATGCCGTCGATGATAGTGGGACCATGTGAGCTAGCTAGTTGTTGTAGGTCACGTTTTCGTCTGAAAGTGAAATTTACTACGTGACATTTAGACGGATTCAGCTTAAGACCGTTTGAAGAGGACCACTGACTAATTTCCGAGAGAAAGTTATTTAATATGGAACAGTCTGACTGAGAGTTGACAGGCATGGAGACAGAGATCTCTTTGCTAACTTATCTATTGTTAATTACATATCATGAGAATTTTGTAAATCATCCTCTACCTGATTTCATCTCATGGGGATATCTTCCTCGAAATAAATGAAACCTCCATATCGAAATTTCATAAAATTCACATTAATTCAGAAAATACATAAAAAAATTCTTGTTCTTATTTTTTAAACCTATATTTACTACTCACAAGTAGTTAGGAGCAGTTTTTCACCAGCAACGACAATAACAACCGCACACACAAAGAGAGAGAAAAAACACAAAAATTTTTTGAATTACTCAAGGTGTTCTACATTGCATCAAGTTTTAGATATAATGTAAATATTTACACACAGGGTTATCCAACAATGAGGGGTGTGTGTGTGTGAAGCGGGGAGGGATAGGGATGGAACTGCTGCAGAAAATATTGTTCATTATTCACAAAATATATCCATGTAACAATTACATAATGTGTTTTTTCTCTTCCAACTGTATTCCCATTGCAAATAACTACTGCGTATAGAAGTAGGCAATACCACAGAGAGAAGGTGGGAAAATTACAAATATATACATATACATATATATGCATATATATTCAACTGATTAAGGAAAATGGTGGGAAAATTTGAGGCTACTTAACCAGGTGAGTAAATGTGTTGAGTAAAGTGGTAGAGTTTTGTTTGAAACGACGAAATTGCTACCATTACCTGTTCAAACTATTAAAATTTAACTTTGTGAGGTTGAGACTGGAAAACTGTATCCAGGCAGCCAGTTTTTGCCTTAAGGAGGACTCACAGATTCTAGAAAGGGTTCAAAGGAAGGCAACATGTATGGTTCTCGGTATGACTAACTTATCATACGATGAAAGACTAGACAATTTAAATCTCTTCTCCCTGTTATACCATAGGCAGAGAGGAGATTTAATCATCACAAAGTTTAAAATTTTAAATAATGACTACGGACCTGACCTATTCTCTGTTTTCCTTCCCACCAGGTTGGAACGCCTTAGAGGACATAGCAGGAGAGTTCAAAAGTCAAGAAGAAATCATATCGCTGTTAAGTACTGGTTCTCACACCCCGAGTCACAACCTCTTGGAACTGACTCCCAGAAGAAATGGTATCTGCAACTTCAACTGATTCATTCAAGAAGGGTTTGGACAACCACAGAAATTTACTAGAAAAGGATTAACATAAGCTCCAAGCCTTCTATCCTCAACCAACAAATCTGAAATTTGAAATTTGAATAAAGAGAGTTTTATATTGCTTAGCTTTACTTTCAAGAATTAGAAACTCTATTTCATTTAAGGAGAGCAGTGGTGGTTGTTGGGGTTCAGCGACAGAATGCTCTCTCTGGTCTGAAGTCTGATCCCCAGCTGACATACTCCTAAATCACACTGGGCTGGTAATAAGGCTGGTGAAGAGGGAAGGCTGGGTGAGAGTGAGGCTAGCAACCCTAACTCGTAAAAATAACCATCTAGTGCTATCGAAACTTTAAAGCTCTAGCCTGAAGCTCTGTGTTCCACTAGGAAGGTGAAAGAATAAAAGGCATGGAATCTTAAGGCATATGAGCAGTAAGAAATGAATCTGTTTTAATGTACAACTGGAGGTAGTTTATGCTACAAAAGATTGACTGAGAAGAAAAATATCACGGCAAACAATTGTAAATTAAATGCCTATTTTTTGACCCTCTCACCTTAGAAGAGTACTAGAGAAGACAAAAGAAAGTATTATGAAATCATGGCAAGTGAAGCAGAACAAGCTGCAGCCAAAGGAGACCTCACAACACTCTCTTTAACAACTAGGTACCTATCGGGAAAACGTTTGACACAAATCAAGCCGGTGAAGAATGACAATGGAAAGTCACTCACCAAAGAAGTGGAGTAAAGGAAACACTTGGCTGAACACTTCAAAAGACTCCTAAATCGGCCAACACCTACAAGGCCCCCAACAATACCAACAACGGAGACAGAGCTATCAGTGAACACCAATCCCCCTCCCCGACGAAATCAGGAGTCCTGAAGGCAATCAAGATGCTAAAAGCTGGAAAAGCAGCACGACCAGATGGAATCCCAGCAGAAGCATTGAAAATGGACCCAGAGACAACAGTGAACTTGATGACGCCACTATTGGAGAAGGTGTGAAAAAAAGGCAAAGTACCTGAAGATTGGAAGAAAGGATACTTATTCAAACTACCAAAGATAGGAGACCTAAGTCATTGCAAGAACTGGCTCGGAGTTATACTCCTGTCCATCCCAAGCACAATACTACGCCACATCATCCTTGAAAGAATCAAACATGCCCTGGATGAAAAACTTCGACCGGAACAGGCTGGATTCAGGAGAAACAAGTCATGCATTGATCAGATCGCCACATTACGGATCATCATTGAACAAAGCTTGGAATGGCAGTCACCTCTCTATCTCAAATTCATCGACTTTGAAAGGGCCTTCGACATCGTCGATCGAGAGGTGATTCGGCAACTACTTCGCTACTACGGTGTGCCACCGACAATTATACATCTCATCCAACAGCTGTACGACAATGCTGCATGCCAAGTAATCCACAACGGGAAACTTACGGAATCCTTCGAATTGAGGACAGGAGTAAGACAAGCTGGCTGCCTACTATCGCCAATGATTTTCCTGATTGCAGTAGATTGGATAACGAGACAAACAGTGGGCAATGAGGAAACAGGCATAAAATGGACTCACAAAAAACTTGGAGGATCTGGACTTCGCCGATGATATATGTCTGATTTCTCACAAACTGGAAGATATGCAAGTGAAAAGCAACAAGTTGGTAGAAGAAGCATCAAAGATAGGACTTCAGGTGAACATAGAGAAGACAGAGGTGATGAAGATTCCTGGGCAACACCAGCAACAGCAACAACAACAACAACAGACAACGATCAGCATAAATGGGAGGAACCTGAAGGAGACAACCTCCTTTACCTATCTGGGAAGTATCGTCACAACTACAGCCGGAACGAACGAGGATATCAAAGCAAGAATCGGAAAAGCAAGACAAGCTTTCACTACTCTCAAGTCTGTGTGGAGGTCAACAGCACTCAGCATCAAAAATAAGATCCGGATTTTCAACTCCAATGTGAAGTCAGTGCTACTATACGGATCAGAGACTTGCATTGCGCGTCATAAAGAGCATCTCAAACAAACTACAGACCTTCATTAACAATTGTCTTCGCTCTACACCACTCAAGATCAGATGGTCAGAAAAGATCAGCAACAGGGATCTCTGGCAATGAGCGAACCAACCAGGAACCTATTGTGAAACAAATAGGCAGGAAGAAATGGAGATGGATTGGCCATACTCTTAGGAAACCACTAGACAAGCCACTGCTTGAATGGAACCCGAAAGGGAAGCGGCGAGTTGGTCGTCAGTGCAAGGGTGACTTGGAGGAGGTCATGTGAAGAGGAGATGAAAACGTGTGGGCAGACTTGGAGCCAGGTGAAGACTGTAGCAGGGAACCGAACGCAATGGACACGCACGGCTGAAGCCCTATGTTCCTCTAGGAATTAAAGGATACAATAATAATAATACTTGATGACTTGTATTCATATGAGAAGTTGTGTTGATTTGATATTTGACATGTTTTCCATATGACTTTATCAAAACCATCTGCAAGATAAATTCTGTTGAATTAGTTCTATTCTCTGAGCTGGTTGTGTTTAATTGCAAGGCCTTCATCGTCCACCATCTTCAGCGCAAGTTTTACCATAAAATGGACTTATTTAAATTCTCCATGAATGATGATGTAATTGTATCTTCTGGCAGCCACTGCAGTGACTGATTTACATCTCTACTGATCACTGCCAACGCCAAGTAAAATTCTGAGTCGCATCATCCTGGAGAGAATAAAGGGCGCACTGGATGCAGAATTCCGACCAGAACAAGCTGGATTCAGGAAAGGCAAATCATGTTCTGACCAAATTGCAACTCTACGCATCATCATCGAACAAAGCATGAAATGGCAATAAAATCTCTACCTCAACTTCATAGACTTTGAGAAGGCCTTCGACAGCGTTGACCGCGAAGTAATTTGGACACTATTCGAGTACTACGGCGCACCCCAAATATTCATCAACCTTGTTCAACAGCTGTATGACAACGGCACAGGTCAAGTGATCCACAACGGAAAACTCAGCGAGGCGTTTGCAGTAAACACAGGAGTCAGACGAGGGTGCTTATTGTCACCAGCGATATTCCTAATTGTGGTGGACTGGATTATGCGTCAGACAGTGGGAAACGAGAAGACAGGGATATCCTGGACCGACGCGAATAACTTAGAAGACCTGGATTTCGCGGATGATTTATGCTTGATGTCACACAAGATGGAAGACTTACAAGCGAAAACCGACAAACTGGTCGAGGAAGCTGACAGCAAAGGCAGGACTCCAGGTGATTACAGACAGGACGGAGGTTATAAAAATAAACAACCAACAACAACAACGACAGCAGCAACATCCAGCGCCAATCACCATCAGCGGGAGGGATTTGAAAGAGGTTACTTCATTCACTTATCTAGGGAGCATTGTCTCAACTACAGGAGGGACGGACGAGGATGTCAAATCGAGAATCGGGAAGGCGAGAAACACATTCATCAACCTGAAACCAATCTGGAAATCTTAGTCACTCAGCAACACTCAACAACAAAATTCGGATTTTCAATACAAACGTCAAGTCAGTCACTTCTTCTTAACGTACGGATCAGAAACCTGGCGGGTCACAAAGAATATTTCCAACGGCCTGTTGCAGACCTTTATCAACAACTGTCTTCGTTCTTCACTGAAGATCAGATGGCCGCCGGAAAGGATCACCAACAAGAAACTATGGGAACAAACAAAACAAGAAACAATCGCCCAACAAATATGCAGGAGAAAGTGGAGATGGATCGGAAACTCGCTGAGGAGGCCACTGGGTGACATCGCGCATCAGGCCATAGCTCGAGTGGAACTCGAAATGGAAACAGTGAGTGGGACATCCAAGGGTGACATGGAGGAGATCGTGTGAAGAGGAGCTGAAACAGTATGGAATAACATGGATGCGGGTGAAAAGTACGGCAGAAGACAAAAGCAAGTGGAGATGTGCAGTTGAAGCCCTATGTTCCACTAGGAGCCCAAGGGAACAATAATAATAATTGATCACTTTTATTGACCTGGAATTCGAACTTTCTTGTCTCATGATTTACTTTTTATCGGCTGGCAAATTTGGTCTATTGTTATGTGTTTGTTGATTGCTGATTCATCTGAGTACCCACCAGGCTTCTAGAAATTTTCTGGCATTTTTGGTGTTTCCTCGGTTTAAAATGTCTAAATTATCCCAATCAAATTGATGTCCATAATTATCTACATGCATAGATATGAAAGAATACATATTGTGTCTTTCCACAGCCAATTTGTATTCTTGGTTTCGAATTCGAAGAGGACGCCCACTTTGATCAATGTAATGTTTATTGCAGTTCATTCAACTTATTTTGTGAATGCTAATCATTTTATCTTCTTCTCCTGTTGGATCTTTCAGTCTGCACAATATCGAATGAAGTAATTGTGCTGACCGGCTGACTGGCTTGTGTGCTATATCTATTTCAAATGGCTTTAATATTTTAGCTGTTATTTCAGCGACATATTTTATATACGGCGGGATGAATTTTTTTGTAGTTCTTGATGTTGGCTTGTTGTTGGTGTTATGACTGGAGTTTAAACATTTTTTGATGAAACTGTTAAGATATGCATTTTTTTGAAAACAGTTAGTGTGTCAAGGAACTTAGCCCTAAGTTCCTATTGTAATGAAGAATTAAGCGATTGAACCGATAAATACTATGTACGTTCTTCAACTTTAAATCCAAAACACCAGTATTCCTTGAACGAAATTATATTGTTTGGCAATTAAAGTGAAGAAAACTACAAAGTCTGCAAACAAATGTTAAGTACAAATGAAGTTATAAGGTACTTTTATTCGTGTTCTTTCCACCTTCTTCCAACTTGCAAGCGATCGTTCCATTCGCGCCTTCGAATTGCCCACCAATGGTTGCCAGTTCCAGTAAACAAACGTTCAATGTTCACGTCCATTGACATAGTGGTAGGTATATTTCCTCCATTCTCTTCAACACCAGAATGCTGCAGTGTGCGTTTGAACTCTTTTAAACAATGTCTGCACACAGTTTCTTTTGTGAGTAATTAGTTATTACTACTATAGTTGAGTATTTGACCTGCGTGCTTTGATTTTCTACATACTTGTGTGTCTAAATTTCCTGCGTTAGACCACCTGATTAAACAAGACGTCTAAGAATGGAATTCCGCTGTCTAATTCTTCTTCTCTCGTGAATTCAATACTGTGGGTGTAATCCAAATCATTCCTTTTAATTATTACAAATGTATCATCAACATATCGTCCCCAGATTTTTGGTTTAATTGTAGGTAGAACTATTAATTCCAATATTTGCTTAACGACTTCAGCTATTAGTACTGACATAAGTGATAGCAATGGTGTTTCTTTTATCCCAAGCAAAATACTAAGCCGCGTCATCCTGGAGAGAATCAAACATGCCCTGGATGAAAAACTTCGACCGGAACAGGCTGGATTCAGGAGAAACAAGTCATGCATTGATCAGATCGCCACATTACGGATCATCATTGAACAAAGCTTGGAATGGCAGTCACCTCTCTATCTCAAATTCATCGACTTTGAAAGGGCCTTCGACATCGTCGATCGAGAGGTGATTCGGCAACTACTTCGCTACTACGGTGTGCCACCGACAATTATACATCTCATCCAACAGCTGTACGACAATGCTGCATGCCAAGTAATCCACAACGGGAAACTTACGGAATCCTTCGAATTGAGGACAGGAGTAAGACAAGCTGGCTGCCTACTATCGCCAATGATTTTCCTGATTGCAGTAGACTGGATAACGAGACAAACAGTGGGCAATGAGGAAACAGGCATAAAATGGACTCACAAAAAACTTGGAGGATCTGGACTTCGCCGATGATATATGTCTGATTTCTCACAAACTGGAAGATATGCAAGTGAAAAGCAACAAGTTGGTAGAAGAAGCATCAAAGATAGGACTTCAGGTGAACATAGAGAAGACAGAGGTGATGAAGATTCCTGGGCAACACCAGCAACAGCAACAACAACAACAACAGACAACGATCAGCATAAATGGGAGGAACCTGAAGGAGACAACCTCCTTTACCTATCTGGGAAGTATCGTCACAACTACAGCCGGAACGAACGAGGATATCAAAGCAAGAATCGGAAAAGCAAGACAAGCTTTCACTACTCTCAAGTCTGTGTGGAGGTCAACAGCACTCAGCATCAAAAATAAGATCCGGATTTTCAACTCCAATGTGAAGTCAGTGCTACTATACGGATCAGAGACTTGCATTGCGCGTCATAAAGAGCATCTCAAACAAACTACAGACCTTCATTAACAATTGTCTTCGCTCTACACCACTCAAGATCAGATGGTCAGAAAAGATCAGCAACAGGGATCTCTGGCAATGAGCGAACCAACCAGGAACCTATTGTGAAACAAATAGGCAGGAAGAAATGGAGATGGATTGGCCATACTCTTAGGAAACCACTAGACAAGCCACTGCTTGAATGGAACCCGAAAGGGAAGCGGCGAGTTGGTCGTCAGTGCAAGGGTGACTTGGAGGAGGTCATGTGAAGAGGAGATGAAAACGTGTGGGCAGACTTGGAGCCAGGTGAAGACTGTAGCAGGGAACCGAACGCAATGGACACGCACGGCTGAAGCCCTATGTTCTTCTAGGAACTAAGGGAAACAATAATAATAATGGTGTTTCTTTTATCCCTTCGTATATTTGATTACTGAATTAGAAATATGTTGTAAGACATAATTCCACGAGTTCTGTCCAAGTTGAACATTGAGCTTTTGTGTTCTCATCGTCAAAAAATGCTTGTTGCATAGTTTCATTTGCTAGTTTTAAAGCAATTGAGGTGTATAATGCTTTTGCATCATGCAAAGACACCATTATTTCATCGTCATCCACCATTTGGATGTTTTTGATTTTCTCTAAAAATTGGATTGGTAAATTGATAGAATAGTAGCGTGACTCGATTAGGTATTTTAATTTTCTGAAACGTTCTTTACATAGATTATAAATGTTGCTGTTCATGGTGGCGTACAGGAATGTTTAATTTGTGTAGTTTCGGTTTACCCTTAAAGTTGAGATAAAACAGGTCCGTTAGATTTCATTCGTCATTGATCTTGTTTCGCAATTTTTCCCGATTTCGTTAGTTTATTTAATGTTATTTTTTGATTTTATTATTTAATGTTTGCATAGGGTTCTTCGTCAACTGTTGGCATACATCATTATCTGAAGATGTTGTCTAGAAGAACGATGAAAGCTTAGCAGTTAAATCAACCAGCTGAGAGAACACAACAACTAATTCAATATCATTCGCCTGAGCTACAAATCTTCTCCATTGTGTCAAGAGAGATTCCGCGAACTCTATGCTGATTTAAGTAGACTCCACTTTTGAAATTGATTTCAAAAAACATAAGCTAGCCGTCAAAAGACACAACATATATTCCAGTCAAAACAAGATTTTGAGCGAACAATTTTTTTTTTAATAATAATGATCACTTTATTCCACAACAATAACAATTTACAGCATGGAATTTTCAGCGTTTCATTTTACATATTGCATTGGTTTAGCTCTTTTTATAATTATATAAATGTATAAAATGTTAAAAATATTGATAATTAATAGGAAAAAATAAAAACCCCAACAAAATCACACCATTTCTAGGTGATAGTGAATAATAAATAAATAATATAACAAATCACACATGCAATAGTATGCATCATTACATTTTATAGTTTAGTTAATGATTTAAAAGTTGTAAAAGTTCTTTTCTGATATTCGTCTCTTCACACAATACTAGTGCCAAATATGGTTGGGTCGAATTTTTATATTTTGTAGTACGAGCATAAATGTTTATGAAATTTCTTCTGGTCTTACCCGAAGAGATACAAGGAAACAAATGTGAATAAAGAGGATGTTCACTATCAGACAAAATAACTTTAGCTAAGTGTTTACGAGAATTCATGTGCCTATTGACAACAGTGTCGGTTAGTTGAGTCAAAGGGATAGTACTGACCCTACTTACAGCCTTCAATGTTCTTCGTAGTATTATATGGTCTTTCTTGAGTAGCCCAGGGAAGAATAATGGAGAACAATAAAGAATGATGGGCAAAACACATGAATTAATAAATTGTATGAGAGGAGATTGGGTTATACCTGAGTGCCTCAACTTCTTTATGTAATAAGTCAGACAGAAAATCTTTTTAGAAACTATAAGAATATGAGACGACCAGCAAAGGTTTGAAGAGAAAGTAATTCCAAGATAAGAAACACTTGACTTACTCTCTATCATGTTACCATCAATATTACAACAATCATGAGATTGGATCAATCCATGCATGTCTTTTTCACTTCTCAAGCTGAAATCAACAGTATTACATTTAGTTGGATTTAGTTTAAGACCATTTGAGCCAGACCAATCCTTAACTTCAGCTAAGAAGCCATTCATATGGGAACAATCCGATGTGGAAACTACAGGGACAGAAACGGTCAGATCATCAGCATACTTAATGAAGTTAACTTTGGGTGAGTTCGGAAGGTCATGCAAAAAGAAAGAGAAAAGAAATGGAGAAAATACTGCACCTTGAGGCACACCACTTTCAGTTAGCTGAGAAGTGGAGCACTTTCCAGCCAAAACAGTATGCTGTTTCCTATCCTTAAAATGAGAAGACAGCCATCTAGTTGCCCAGGTCTCTGTCTATGCTGAAATCATCTTTCCTAATAAAAGTGTCCTAGGAACAGAGTTGAAAGCTGCAGTATAGTCTAAAAAAGCTGTTCGAACGAACTTGTTTTCGATAACTTCTTCAGGCTCTACAGCTATAAATCCATGAATAATAGAGTACATATAGCCAATAAAGGCAAATGAAAATAATATCAGAAACTGTATTGGGGTGCATGTATAAGTTGAGATGATAGTCCATTAGTTAACATAGTCAATCAAATGTGTATAGGGTGTATAGTCAGAAAAATGTGATGAAGTGTGAATGAACAGTTGAGTGATATAGTGCTGTTTTATAGTCAACAGAATGCAAGTGTCATTGGGGTGAGAGAAATGCGATAACCACAAAATACATACAAACACACATTAACAAAGGGAACACTGAATGTGAGGGTTGACCGATAATGTGTAATGATAAAATAAATAGGCTAAACTGTAAATTGTAATAAGATGTTACAGAATTGGTAGGCTTAGTAGAAAATCACAATGGTTGACAAAAGTAAGGGTAACAACGAGGTGAAATAAACTGGGTGGAGAAATGGATAATAAAGACATGATATCACAAAATGACAATAATGGTAATAATAATACGGAAAATTATGATCCTGGTGACCTTATAGTGGGCCAGGATAGATAGACAGAGAGAGTGAATAAGTCTTTTCTGTACACATAGGTCTGGCCCCTCTCTCTATTAATCTCTAAAGCCTCAGCTATGCTTAGGAGACGTAATCGTGTGCCTTTGGGGAGATTGTTCGGTACTTGACACACAACTGTAAATGACTCATCTACTTTAATGCTGTGTTCGCTATCCATTAAATGAGACAGAATTGCACTATTTAATGATTTGATTGATCTTTTTTAGCCAGACAGGAATATGTTCACGAGTGCGTAAAGATAAATTCCTTTGGGTACGACCTATATAACTAGCTCCACAGGAGCAGTTGAATTTATATACACACATTGATGGCGCCATTTTGGGTAATCTATCTTTAATGCACAGTGTCAATATCGGTTTGGTTGAGAAAGTGACATGCAGTTTTGCGTCAGTGAAAGTTCTTTCAATTGCTCTCGTTAATCTACGGTTAAATATGTCGCTGGATATATCGCCTTTGAATTGTAAATTTGAGTAGAGCTTTTTCTTACTTACTGTGTCTCGCTTAGTTTTTTGTGTGTAGTTTCATAGATATACTTCTTCACAAAGTTGGTAGGATAGTCGTTTTGTAGCAAGGCGTTTGTAAGATTTCCTACTTCATCTTTAATGCAGTCGTCGGTGCAAATGCGTCTAATTATATGACTAAGACAACGAATTAGGTTGCGCTCATATTGTATAGGTATGAAGCTATGGAAGTGGGTGTATTGTCCATTCCACGTCGCTTTACTATAGATGTTTCTCTTTAAGGTACCATCTGTTCTTTTTGTAAGAAGAACACACAGAAATGTAATACTACCTTGGAGTTCCTCTTCACAAGTGAATTTAATAGCTGGGTGTACCTTATTGAAGACTTGGAGCAGGTGTTGTCTATCCAGATTATTGTTGCAAATGATAAAGCTATCGTCAACATATCGACAATAATAATCGAGTTTGTTTAGTATCTCTTTTCTAAATTTATTCCAGTATATCAATACATATAGACAACTATTAATATCAGTTAAACTGGTTAACCCAGTCAAAATGAGATAAGTATCCTGCTGTGCATGTCAACTCCAGTTGCATTCACCAATGATTCCCTTGCACTTGCTGTGGCAAGTACACAGGTAGAAGTGAGAGAAGTCTGTTTACTAGATTTTCTGAGTATATTCCTACAGGTCTCCGAATGTAAGACAACAAAGTGTTCTCAAGTGCTGTCGCCAGACATCTGGCTGACACGGGATATGCAGTGGAAATTAGTCAAGCTTTCAAAATAATCAATAAACCATGGTTATTTCGTTTCGTAAAAGCCATTGCTATTAGTAGACTTCAACACAACCTCTGTATACAGAAAGATAGCTTCATAAATCTCTCATTACTCTGTTACCTACAATTGTTTTGTTCTAGTGTTTTTGTGTTTGGTTCTGATGTGTGACATCTCACTTAATTTTGATTTTCACTTAATGATTTGAACTCACCATTACATTCGGAAATTTGTTTTTAATTGCCTACCTATGTCATAATTTCCCTGATACTTTTCACTTCCATTCTCTTGCCTTCCTTTTGTCTAATCATACTACAAATAGTTAGTCTTTCAAAATTGAGTGTTTCGTCCATTTATATCACATTAGATGTTTTAAATTCCAATTTAGTACTGTTCAGGACGAGGATATCAAAGCGAGGATTGAGGAATCTAGGCAAACCTTCATTTCTCTCAAGTCTATGTGGAGGTCAACAGCATGCAAAATAAGATCCGAAATTTCAACTCCAATGTGAAGTCAGTGCTACTTACTATGCAGATCAGAGACTTAGCGCTGCTCGGCGTCACGAATGGCACTTCAAACAAACTACAGACTTTCATCAACAACGGCTGTCTTCGCTCCACACTACTCAAGATCAGATGGCCACCCAGAAAAGACCAACAACACGAATCTCTGACAATGAGCGAACCAACCCAACAGGAACCAACTGTGCAACAAATCTGCAGGAAGAAATGGAGGTGGATTGGTGATACTCTGAGAGAACAAACCATCAAGTGAGTGACATCACACGGCAAGCCATTGCTCGAGTGGAACCCGAACGGGAGTTGGTCGTCAGTACGAGGGCGACATGGAGGAGGTCATGTGAAGAGGAGATGAAAGCATGTAGACAGACATGGAGCCAGGTGAAAACTTTAGCAGAGAACCGAAAACAATGGAGACGTGTGGCTGAAGTCCTATGTTCCTCTAGGAACTAAAGGAAACAATAGCTGTTTAGGATGTACACAGTTGAAAAGAATCCACGAAATAAAAAGATCTATTTTTATCCTGAAAATATTTTCATTCTTTCTCTGTTCAAAGCGTGAAAAATTCAAAAGATTTGAAATACTTAAACTATCAGAGAATTTTTCTTAAAACCCTGGTACTTAAATTAATCTTCTCTCAATATACCCGTCCACATAGATAAAGTTTACCAACCAATGAAGTGTAAGTTACCCGGCAAAAGTGCTAAAATGATCAAATAAACACACCAGGTTGATGAGCCGACAGATAAGGCCATTAAAAGATCGCTGATGACGACCTATCACAGCCAAGGTTATCTGTAGAAACAATTGTATATCATATACGGAGAACTCCTAGAAGAGATCAGTTCACATTGAAGTAAGCGTCAAGAAGGATAAATGAAAGCTTCACAATTGAACTGCTCAGGTCAAAGATGGAATGTTGAGCTTCTAAATATTCACATCAACCTGTTAGTGAAAACGCCTTGAATGTAGATATCTTTCTTACTCCTAGATAAGTGTTATTCCATTTTATATTTCATTTTGTGTCCATTCTGCGTGGAGTGGACCAAAGTGCAAAAACACACTGAGAATAAGGAATGTCAAATCATACAGGTTTATTCAAAAGGATTTCAAAGCTTCCAATTTACTATAATACAAGACGTATGAATTCAAAAGGGGTGTGATTTAAGCCGGTTACAGAGATGTACCTTCATTAATCAATATATTGAAATAGTTCATCATCACAACAACTGTGTAACTTAACAGTCTACAGATATATGATATATTTGACTATAATCTTAGAAATATTACAAGACTTTATTGAGTAATTCAAATGAACTGTCGTCAAGATTTGACAGAATAGTTCTAAAATATTTGGGAGCCGAGTGAGAAGTAGACATTTGTGAAAAATTATATTTGTCAAATCTCAGCGAGATTGAAATGAGTAATTCCAACGTTTCGTTCGGCAATCTGGTCCGAATCTATTGAGTTTAGTGCTACTTCTATGTTAGGAATGACATCCTCTGGTTTTAATTTATTAACTGTTACGTTGAAATTTAGTCCTTTTTCAAGTACTTTTATCTCACTAGAGGTTAGTTCCCTTGATGAGAGGTTGATCACCCACTTTGTTCTGTCGATAGAGGATGAAGCGTTGACATCAATTTCATTTGTTGTGTTCCTTTCTTCATTTAGTTTGTTGAATTTTCTGATTTGTGTGATTTCTGATTCTTTTAATGCTGATTCTCTAGCTTTTTTGGATGCCTCAACAACAATTACATAATCTTTGTCATTGATCATACCTTTGAGCTTGTGTTTGAGTTTTTCAATTTCATTTCGTATAATATTTAGTTTCACAGTAACTCGATGTAATTCTTCTCTTAGACATGATCTACTGACATTTTCGGCAGCTGATGTTATTTTGCTTGAAGTAATTGGAGTACGTAGACGTAAATATTTCGGAATTATATGATTTTTTAAACATCGACTGTTAAAAATCCGATGATTTGTGAATCTTGCTTCAGTTTGACAAAGTCGTGTGAGTTTGTTAATAAGCTTCCTGGTAGAAAGACCATATGTATCATTGATATATCAACCTGGTCCGAACTTCTTCAGGGAAATTAATCGAAATTAACATAACAGAGGTTTATATATGAAAGGAACATCACTTGCTTTTAAAAACTAGAACTATTCTGTCAAATCTTGACATTTGAATTATTTTGCAATCGAATTAAATTAACAAAGAAACTGTGTAATTGGCACAATCATCGTGTTTTCACTCTCCGTTAACTGCAACAGAATGCATATCCTAAATCCGTAGCTGTCGAGTCACCTGACAACTCCAGTAGGCCGAATAAAGCAACTCAATCTTCAAAAAGAAGACAAAGCAATAAGTACGACAGGGTGCTTCTACTAAACTCCAATCGTAAACACCATAATTTTGAAAATACGTCTAATCATAAAATTCTAGATACTAACAGTGTGAACAGACATGAAGGTGTGATGTTAGCTGATGCATAGGAAATCCTTATTAATAAATAAAAAATGGATATGTATCACTAATTATTAATACTTGGTCAAAATTCTCGACTGTCCATATCTTCTTATGGAGACGTTAAGAAATGTTTTACAACTGTTTACCCACACACACATACACATTCTGTTTAAAGTGTTTAACAAAGGTAGACCAATATTTGTAAGTCTGGGGTCAAATTTTGATCACAGCTCATAAAATTTTGTTTATTATATATTTAATTTGTGGATGGTGACTAGCAGTGGAATCCAGGATGCGCATTTCGTCCTATTTGAGACTCGTCATCTGGATGTACCTGCATTTCTCAGTGAGTGATGATGTTCCCACCGAGGCTCGAACCAAGTGACCATAGTGGATAACGCTTTGGCGCATCCTGGATTCCACTGCTAGTCACCATCCACCAATTAAATACTAATTAAATACCCAGACATCGTCGAAGCATCTGCTCAAGAAGCCAACATGTCAACCTGAGACCGAGCACTTCGGTCCAATCAATCGACGGGAAAAATCTAAAATTCAATTAAATTTGTTTATTATACTTGTTGAATGACTCATGATTGGACAAAGTTTTTAGAAACAAAAGATGTGCCTTTTATATATAAAAACTTTGTTATGTTAATTTTGATTAATTTCCCTGAGGAAGTTCGGACCAGATTGCCGAACGAAACGTTGGAATTACTCATTTCAATCTCGTTGAGACTTTACAAATATAATTTTTTACAAATGTCTTTAGTGAATAACTTTCTGTGGAATTTCATTTGTTAAATTTTGTCATACATTGGTCTCGTCATCTGAATATCTTGGGTTCTATACATGATGAGTTCGTCGGTGCACGTTGGTGCTGAAGAGTCCCAAAATAGGACGAATCGGCTGTTCAGTGTTCTATGGTTTTCAGTGATCTCTAACTGATGTTGTTTCGTGGCAAAATCGAACAAGTACAATTCATCCAAATCTCCATAATTCCCATAGTCAAAATTTCTGTGAAATGTTACACACCAACGTTAACATATGCAGAGTATTATTATTTTTAGAATTTTGAATATTCTATTGATTAATTTGGAAACTACTTAAGTACTACGGCCTACCCCAAAAATATTCATCAACCGTATTCAACAGCTGTACGAATACGGCAAATTTCAAGTGATCCACAACGGAAAACTCACCGAGGCGTTTGCAGTAAACACAGGAGTCAGACAAGGGTGCTTATTGTCACCAGCGATATTCCTAATTGTGGTGGACTGGATTATGCGTCAGACAGTGGGAAACGAGAAGACAGGGATATCCTGGACCGACGCGAATAACTTAGAAGACCTGGATTTCGCGGATGATTTATGCTTGATGTCACACAAGATGGAAGACTTACAAGCGAAAACCGACAAACTGGTCGAGGAAGCTGACAGCAAAGGCAGGACTCCAGGTGATTACAGACAGGACGGAGGTTATAAAAATAAACAACCAACAACAACAACGACAGCAGCAACATCCAGCGCCAATCACCATCAGCGGGAGGGATTTGAAAGAGGTTACTTCATTCACTTATCTAGGGAGCATTGTATCAACTACAGGAGGAACGGACGGACGAAAATGTCAAATCGAGAATCAGGAAGGCGAGAAACACATTCATCAACCTGAAACCAATCTGGAAATCTTCGTCACTCAGCCTGCATCAACAACAAAATTCGGATTTTCAATACAAACGTCAAGTCAGTTCTTCTATACGGATCAGAAACTTGACGGGTCACAAAGAATATTTCCAACAGCCTGTTGCAGACCTTTAACAACAACTGTCTTCTCTGGCTCTATACTGAAGATCAGATGGCCATCGGAAAGAATCACCAACAAGAAACTATGGGAACAAAGAAAACAAGAAACAATCGCTCAACAAATATGCAGGAGAAAGTGGAGATGGATCGGACACTCGCTGAGGAGGCCGCTGGGTGACATCGCGCGTCAGGTCATCGCTCGAGTGGAACCCGAAAGAGGAGCGGCGAGTGGGACGTCCAAGGGTGACACGGAGGAGATTGTGTGAAGAGGAGTTGAAACAGTATGGACTAACATGGATGCAAGTGAAAAGTACAGTAGAAGACAGAGGCAAGTGGAGACGTGTATTTGAAGCCCTATATTCCACTAGGAACCCAAGTGAACAATAATATATTGATTTTATTTTGTTTCATTGACCATTATTCTTTTCAATTCTGTTTATTCAAAGTTTGTTCCAGATATTTCTTCATGTAAAAGTTTGTAAATATCATTGAGCGTTAGTTACCTAAGAAAGCTATAAAATTCATTGATTAAAGAAGATAAGAACGTGTTATGAAAAGGAAATGTGTCTAAAGCAGCACTCAGTAATGTAGCATTTAATGATACCAGATGATTGGAGGCAGTCGGCAGGAAGCCTCGGACCTCAGTGGTAACGTCTCTGACTGCAGGCACCACTGGATGATGCGGGTTCTAACCTCAGAAGGGATATGAGTTCCTTGAAGATTGCAGATATGCCTTGCTGACTGACTGGTGAGTGCAGACTAGCACCAAACTTAGGTCGGAGGCTTCCTGGCGATTGCCTCTAACCACCTACTATCATCAAATCAATATGAACCGTGATAGCCACCTAGAATGTTGGCCACATTGCAAACCCGACTGATAGAATTCAGTCAGTCAGAATTCAGTCTACACCAAACAAAGGATTAGACTCACTACACTAGTTATTAGTGTCACAATCCAAATGTAGTATTTAGCCATCAAACCACTTTTTTGATATGGTGTAGACTTTTCACATAAAACATGACAAAAGCTATATGAATTGAACACTGTTTTAAATATAGTTTTAATGACCAGATGTTTTGTGACTTCCGGTTCACATTATCCTTCCTGGAATTCAGATCTGAAGAAATCTACAATCCGGAGTCATTAGATAAAGAAAGCACTCTATACTGACGAAGATACTAAGTGGAAACAACTATCCCCCATGATTCATACAGAAAAAAAATAAAAGCATAAAGCAACTCATAAAATTCTATGTTTCTGTCAAAGAAGATTCTGTATATGAATGTAGTATTCAATACCGATATTTTTGCTGACAGTCTAAAGAAGAGCATATAAAAAATTTACTTAAAGCAACATTTTCTGAATTGAAATTAAGACTAGTACTTTCCTGCCATCCATTGTTCTGTCTATAATGATTTAAAACCTTGAGAGTCTCTTTTCCCACACATGCACTGTCTTCCTAAAAAAACACAAAAGCAAGTCCCCATGAAACCTATACTTTCGATGATCAACTGGCCTTAGTTTGCATAGAAGTTTGAACGTATTCGTCAACGGCTGCCCTTATGCACCATGAACGACTCATTTGGTTCCTCCGAAAAGAGGGGACCAAGTGAACATTTCAAATAAGTTCATGGCGTAATCTAATGTAACCTTCTTGTTCACAAGGACCCCAATCAATGAAACTATCGAGATCATTTGCCAGCATTCTAATCTTCTCCCACTCACAGTATCGGAATTCAAATGCCCACTGCAAATATGTACCATGGATGTACGATTCCGGACACGCTTTTCGATTAATACGTTACATTTACATAGTTACCTTAAACTCTTATTTTTGTGGAATATCTAGCCAAAACTTTGCAAAGAACTATTGCAATTATTTGCCTTTGAAACACTGAATCTTGGATATAATACTTTTGATAGATAATACCTATAACAGTATATTTGCCACTCTCTGCTTGTTTAACACTAACTAATATCTATAATTGTATATATTGATGGATTTACATGTTCAGGTTGGCTCAAGTCAGTGAGTCTATGATTTTGGTATCATTCTGGTTAATTGTACTTGACCGTGATATTATTATTGTTGTTGTTGCTTGTTACCCCTCTTGTTGTGAATTATTTTCCTGTGCTGGTGTTGTTCTGATTGTTTTATTCCTTGTTTTCCTGGTTTTAAGGCGAGCAACCCACAAGGTCGCTTCTCTCTAAACTATAATTTAATGTAACAATCCCCTTGTCAGGCGTGAGGCTAGCAACCCCACCCTGTAGACAAAGTTCCTACAGAAACTTCAGCACGATGAATCTCCTTGCGCAAAAAGAAAGTCTGTGTGGGGACATGGAATGTCCACACCACGTACGAGATTGGCAAAGCTGCCCAGATCGCAAACGAAATGAAAAGATACAGAATTCAAGTACTGGGGATATGTGAAAGCAGATGGAACGGGAATGGACTCACCAAGTTGTCAACGGGTGAGTCAGTGATCTACTTCAGTCACCCAGAAGACAACCACGAGCACACCGAGGATGTAGCTACCATGATGTCACTAACGGCAACGAAGGCCCTGATACAATGGGAGGCAATTTTGCCCGGGATAATGACCTCCAGATTCAGCTCAAAAGGAAGGAAAGTGACAATTATACAGTACTATGCACCCACAAACAACGCAGACCTCGAAAAGAAAGAAAAATTCTACAGACAACTACAGGCAACAATGGACACTACTCCAGTCGGTGAAATTAAAATACTAATGGGAGACATGAACGCCAAACTGGGACCAGACAACACAGAAAGAGAACTCATCATGGGTCGAGAAGCATTTGGAGAGATGAATGAAAGTGGAGAACTCTTCGTTGACTTCTGTGCCTTCAATGAACTAGTGATTGACGGCAGCGTACACAAACACAAGGATATCCACAAGGCTACATAGGTGTCACCAGACGGGTGAACCAAAAGCCAAATTGACTTCATCTCAATCTCAAGGAAGTGGAGGCGCAGCCTACTGGACATGAAAGTAAGAAGAGGAGCAGACATTGGCTCAGACCACTATCTCGTACAAGGGACAATCCAAATCAAATTAAAAGCTTTCAGAGAATCAGGAGCTGCAGATAGACCACAAGCCAAGTTCAACACTCGAAAACTGAAGGACCAGGACACAAAGGACATCTTCACTGCAAGCATAAAGGACAGAGCAGAGACACAAATCAACATTGGCGAAGGGGTCAGCGTCGAAAAGCACTGGAACAACTTGAAAACAGTGTGGAGTCAAACCTGCAAACGGCTGAAGACCTATGTTCCTCTAGGAATTAAAAGGAACAATAATAATATAAATAATAATAATGTACGATTCCAGTTTGACAACACCCTTTATCACCAAATAGATGGTGTAGCTATGGGAAGTCCACTTAGTCCTGTCTTATCAGATATCTTCATGTTCAACCTTGAGAAGACAAAGTTGAAGCATGCAGCCCATGAAATAACTTCTTATTGTTGGTATTTCACAGATGACACATTTTGAGTAGGGAACAGTGAGAGTCATATCTTCAACCTACTCGGTGGCACAGTGGTTAGGACTCTCGCCGACCATGCACGTGGTCCGGGGTTCGATCCCCTGCCGGCGTACACCCGATATCTATGGTCGGCCTGAATTTGGGCTACCGATATCCATGCTGAAAATTCCACACTTGTACTGAAAATACGGTGTGGAATCAAGCTGTAAATCAAAAAAAAATGCTGAATTTACTATGGAGCACGAAAATGATGAAAAGTTCCATTTCTTTGACATCACCATGCAACGCCAAGAAAATGGTAGTTTCCAGAGGTCAATTTACCGTAAAAACCTACATGGAATGGAAAATACCTATATTTTAATCTTTTTTGTCCAAATAGCTATAAACGAGCACTATTCAAGACTAAGAGAAAATGCTCTTTAAAAAAATTAGAGGGAAAATTTATGACTTTAGAAAAGATGTTGAAAAACAACAGCTACCCTCAGGGACTCATTAACAAAGATGGGAGATATCAAGGCGCAAATTTCAAACAAATCACAATGGGAATTACTCCAGTCTTCATTCAACTAGATTTGAAAAGTGAAAATATTGCAGCATTAGACAACAGAAGATCGAGTACATCACTAGCCAGAGTCTATTCTGCAGCTGGCTAAGTTGGTTCTCGTCTATCGGACAACATCCTCTTTGGTTAAGTCAAAAGGCTGAACAAACCCTTCTCATGTGAACTCCGACTGTGTATACAAATATATATGTCTATCTACGGGAGCAGTTACATTAGGAGAAAAGAAAGAAGGGCATACCCCCAGTTTTCTAAACGTGTACCAAGAAGCCTGCGTCTGTAGAGGGGAACAGATGCTTTCAAAAACGATAATAATAAAGCTTTATTTCAGACAATATGCCAGCATGTGTTACGAAAATTTTCAGCGTAATTAGTTCCAAAATACTTTTTTTTTCAAACAAGATTCACATGTAAATAAATTGCACAGCGTTTACTTGAAAGCAAGTAAGTCAGCACGCAGGTTCATGCATAGGTCATCTGATATAAATGGACGAATAAAACAATGATAAATCCAGATGAAATTAAGCATTTCGGTGGTAAACAATTTCCGTAGTCCAGTGATTCCAGCAGGCTGCCTTAGTTATTGCTTTGCATCTCCTTGATACGTGCCATGAGGTGGAGGTCGTAGGACCGTTCAAAATTTTCAGTAGGCAAAAGTGTTCAATTCTACTCAAGTTTGCCCAAGCAACCTCTATCAAATTTGTGTTCACACATTTGCCCTAGTTACTGGGTTCCTTTATTCTCCCTTTCATTTGACTGCGTAATCTTTGGCCTTAACCTTACCCCTCTTCGATATAGTGTAATTTCGCTTGTCTCTTGTTTCTATGATTTGAGTTGAACTCGGTGCATTGTTAGCTAATTTATTAGTTACTCATTATCTTACGCACCTCTCGTCCTTATTGTATTACTCCTTTACCACTGTATGCATATATTTACTTTGTTTAGACTTGGACTCTCTGTGTAAGATATACATAAGCGTAATTTTCTGAGCACTGTTCACTAAGTTTCGACCTTCCTGTCAACTGATGTCATGTAAAATTGTGTTCGAAACGTGGTCATCAGTAAATATTACACTGTATAACACTGTGAGACTTTATCAAAATAAATTTTACCCATAAAGGGAATTACACTCTACTGCCACAGTGCACAAGTTTTATTCTTATATCAATGACACTGTAGATTTTATCAAAAGTTGCCCATATCGCTGACTCCATATTGGAGATCAAATGGCTAGTGGGCCAGAAAGATTCAGCAATAAGAAACTCTAGTAACAATCAGTCCCAGAACCGATAGCTCTACAAATACGTTGGAGAAAATGAAGATGAGTCCAGCACACGTTGAGGAAAGCCTCGAATGATATAGCGTGCAGTGCAGGCCATCGCTCAAGTGGAATTTCATTGGGAAGCAACGAGTGCGAGGGTGACATGGGGGTGATCGTGTGAGTTGGAAGACATGAAGGATTATTGGCAATCGTGGGCACAGCTGAAGAGGACAGGGGAAAATACAGCAAAATGGAGATGTTCTGTTGAAGCCCTATGTCCCACTCGGAACCCAAGAGAATCATAAAAATGTTAACTTTGAGGAACAAATGAATCAAATAAAATAAGTTCTAAATGTTATTTGCCTACCTTGACATTATTTCGGCCAGTGAATTCCATTGCAAATGTCAAGTAATCAATCAGACTGTACCACTAACTTTACGTCTTATCAGAGAAGTCTACGTATTATATGGAATTAAGTATATACATACACATATATAACCAATGAAGCGTTTGAAAAAATTTGAAAATCATGAACCTGGTACTATGTTTGATAATTAGCGTGGCAAGATAAGAAATACAGTGCAAAATTAGGACAAAAGAACGCGGTTATCTATTATTCATCAGGCTTATTAGTGGTTTTCGAGGTAATTTCTGGTTTCTTCCACTTCATCGAACGAAAAACTGATGACACACTCAGATACCAGAGTTTTACTTTGTAGGGATTACACTTGGTTTCAAGTCTGACCGTGTGTTAGCATCTGTCAGAGTGATCGAAATGGGAGTGCTGGATAGATATTTCGTCTTCATATAGCACTCTTCAGTGGTACACACCTATGACCTTCTGGTTATGAGACAAGTTTGTTGACTATCCAATTACCGTGATGCAATCCAAATGCCCATAAATTCTAACTTCTGTCAATTCTGGATTTTTGGTGCCTGTCACAAATGATATTAGGTGACGCGAAGCACTTGTCAAATGGACATTCAACTCTTTTGCCTGTCATTTAATAACAATTTTTATAGATTATAGGACTTGCAGGTGTTTTTGAGTGATTTTAGAGGTTAGATTTTTTGTACTAACCAAATCGGCTCGTGCCTAAAATCTAACGATTGAAATCAATTCGAACTCCCATAAATTCCACAAACTGAATATCAATCACCGGAACATAGATAGCTACTGGATTGATGCCTTAAGGCTGTTGTGAGAAGTCATGCCCAGGGGAGTCTACCATGTCAGAGTGAAGTGAATGTCTCATCAAAGACATTGGTGAGGGTAGCTATAATAACAATTTTCGCCTGATTCAGTTTCAAACCAATTTTCCCATTGTCTCGTTGACTATTATGTAGTTACCTATTAGCTTAAAGAAACTGCTTGTACTAATCACTAATCGACTGCTATGGGTTTCTATTAAATACACAACCTTTGAGGATGATATAGTCAGTAAAGGGAACTTTCTTCGCTGAATGGTTTAAGTTTTACTATAAAAAATACGGCAGTAATCTGTGCGCGAATGATATAAATGTTAAGTGCTGTAAGTCACACAAATAACTCTAAATAGAGTAATAGTAATATTATCAATGATAAAACCAATGTAACTAGCTGAAGAAACCAATTGTGCAACAAATCTGCAGGAAGAAATGGAGGTGGATTGGCCATACTCTGAGAAAACCATCAAGTGATATCCCTAGACAGGCCTTCGTGTGGAGCCCGAAAGGGAAGAGGCGAGTTGGTCGTCAGTGCAAGGGTGACTTGGAGGAGGTCATGTGAAGAGGAGATGAAAGCATGTGGACAGACCTGGAGTCAGGTGAGAACTTTAGCAGAGAACCGAACGCAATGAAGAAGTGCAGCTGAAGCACCATGTTCCTCTAGGAATTGAAGGAAATATTAATGATAATAACTAGCTGAAGGAGGTAGCTACAAGAACCATGATGACATTTACATTTCAGTACTTAGACTAAGTCAGAATCTTCTAAGATTAAATGTTATGCAATACTAAGGATGAGTTGGACAGATAACCCCATTCTAAATAAATATATGATAAAAATTTGAAGACGGTGAGAAGCTTTTGACTAACCTGCGTCAAGTGAGAGAGAGATAGATAAAGTTAGAATTAACTATACATTGAATTCTCTTTTTGTTATTATTATCGTTTCCTTTAATTCCTAGAGGAACATAGGGCTTCAGCCGCATGTCTACATTACGTTCGGTTTTCCAACAACGTTTCCACCTGGCTCCACGTCTGCCAACATAATATCATCTCCTCTTCACATGACCTCCTTCATGTCAGCCTCGTACTGACGACAAACTGACTCACCACTTTCCATACGGGTTTCACTCGAGCAATGGCCTGACGTGTGATGTCACTCACTTGACGGTTTGTTCTCTCAGAGTATAGCCAATCCACCTCCATTTCTCCCTGCATATTTCTTGCACAGTCGGTTCCTGTTGGGTTGGTTCGCTCACTGCCAGAGATCCTTGTTGCTGATGTTTTCTGGCCGGCCATCTGATCTTGAGTATTCAGGGAAAACAGCTGTTGATGAAGGTGTGTAGTTTGTTTGAATTTCCCTTTGTGACGCGACAAGTCTGTGATCCGTATAGTAAGTATCACTGACTTCACATTAGAGTCAAAAATCCCTATCTTATTTTTCATGCTGAATATGCTGTTGATCTGCACGCAGACTTGACAGAAATGAAAGCTTGCTTTGCTTTTTGAATCCTCGCGCTTTGAGTCCTCATCAGTTCCTTCCACCTATAGTTGGAACGATGCTTCCCGGGTAGGCAATATATAAGGTTACTTCTTTTGAATTCCTCCCATTAATGCCTATTGCTGTCTGCTGTTTTCTCTATGTTCACCTGAAGTCCTATCTCCTCTGGATGCTTTTTCTGCCAACTTCTTGCTTTTCGCTTGCATATCATCCATTTTGTGGGAAATTAGACATATATCACCGGAGAAGTTCAGATCCTCCAAGTGTGTGGGTCAATTTTATACCTGTTTCCTCGCAATCAGGAAAATCATTGGAGATAGTAGGTAGCCAGCGTGTCTTTCTCCCGTTTTCACTTTGAAGGATTCCGTGAGCTTCCCATTGTGGATTACTTGGCGTGCACAGCATTGTCGTACAAATGTTGGACGAGGTGTACAATTGTTCATGGCAACCCTAGGGAGTAGCGAGGTAGTTTCCAAATCACCTCTCGATCGACGCTGTCTGTCGAAGGTCTTTTCAAAGTCGATGAAGCTGAGTGAGTTAGAGAGCTGACTGAATTCTCTTAGGGTTCTTTATCTTTCGCATATTTGTTAAATATGACTTCGAGCCATCGGATTATTATAACAGACAGAAATCTATTCTCAAACCTGTTATTAGAGAAGTAATATAACAGATATCGTTTCTGACTTTTAGACCATTTGAGATTGTATGTTCACTCTATTAATTGATTCATAGTGCATATTAAGCCGAAGGAACGACACTAAAAGATACAGACTTTGAAGGTTAATAGCATCTGATGTCGTACAAACGCGAAGGTCTACAGACGAAAATCAACAAGTTGGTAGAAGAAGCTTCAAAGACAGGAATTCCTGTAAACACAGAGAAGGCAGAGGTGATAAAGATAACCGGTCACCGCCACCACCACCAACAACAGCCACTGTCAACGCCAAAAATTTGAAGGGAGTTACCAGTAGAATTTATCCAGACAACATCGTCTCAGCTTTAACGGGTTGATCACGGATTGATATCAGTTACAGAACATGGTCCGGAGTTCGATCCCCTGCCGGCGCACACCCGATATCTATGGTCGGCCTGAATTTGGGCTACCGATATCCATGCTGAAAATTCCATACTTGTACTGAAAATACGGTGTGGAATCAAGCTGTAAATCAAAAAAAATATAAAAAATTAAAAACCAACAGAGAGTACTGGACAGCTGTTCCGTCAGCCTAGTTTGGAAATCATCGGCAGTATGCACCCACACCACTGACAGGGTTCGAACCCAGGACCTGCAGGTTACAAGGCTAGCAAACTCGTATACCATTCAGCCATTGGGATGCGATTTTTAGTGGCCAGCCCATGAATTCTAACTTCTATCAATTCGTGATTTAGCGTGACGTTCAACCAATTTCATCGGTGGGATATCCATCCTCACACTTGACTGGTTGAACCTCACTGGTCCTGACTTCTCCTTAGAACTTCAGTTTACGAGCTTGCCTTGTAACTGGAAGGTCCTGGGTTCGAACTCTGTCAGTGGGTGTGTACTACCGATGATTCTCAAACTAGACTGACGGAACAGCTGTTCAGTACTTCCTGGCTGGTTTTCATTGGTTCTCTAATTGATATCAATCCGTGATCAACTCGTAAAAATGAAACTAATCCTTACAAACCAACTATAGAAAACATCGTTTCAGCTAAATTGGACACGAATGAGGATGTAAAAGCCAGTCCGGGTAAAAAACAAACAAGATTGACCTTCATCAATCCGTGATTAGTGTGGCAATTCGCTACACTTAGCAGGAACAACAAGATTCCTATCTTCGACACTAATTTCAAGTCAGTCAGTGCTCGTGTACGGCTGAGAAACTTGAAGTGAGCGTCACGAAAATCATTCTCAACAGGTTACTACAGCCTCCCTAGCTCAATTATACTGAATATCACATGGTTACAGAGGATTTACAACGAGGATCTCTGGCAAAGAACCAACATATGTACAGATAGACTGGATATACACTGAGGTGATCAATGAGTGATACCATGCAGCAATCGCATGAGTGGAACCAGATTGGCAGACAACTTTAACATGAATCAGAGGATCACACAGAGGAGAAGCTAAAGCCCATAAGCAATCACAAAAGTAATAACAGAGAGCAGAGTGCAATGGATATGTACTGAGGAAGCTCTAGCTTCCGGTCGGAACCCAATAGAATAATAAGGATAATAATAGAGAAGATTTGTAGCTCAGGTAGATGATTTGCAATTAATAGTGTTCTCGGAGCTGGTTGGTTAAGTTACGGAGCTTTCGTCGTCCCCCTGCTGGACAACATCTTCAGCGCAATATTTAGCATAAAGTAAAATGATACAGATATAGCACACAAGCCATTCAAATCGCTTAATTCGATATTATGCAAACCCAAAGATCCAACAGAAAAAGGAGATAAAATTAATATCATTTAGAAAATAAATTGTATGAACTGTAACAGACATTATATCGGTCGTCAAAGTAGGCGTCCCCTTGGAATCAGAATCCAGCAACAGAAATTAGCTCTGAAAAGACTTGATATATATTCTTTCATATCAATGCATATAGATAATTATGAACATCAGTTTGATTGGGATAATGCCAAAATTTTTAAACAGAGGAAACACCGAAAGTGCCAGGGAATTCCTAGAAGCCTGATACTCAAACGGAAATGCAATTAACAAACACGTTAATACAGACGAAATATACCAACTAATAAAAAGTAAATCAGGTAACCAGAAAGTTTACAGTCCAAGTCAATAGAAAATGGTCAATACATATGTAAAGATGGTTACCAGGAGACGCAATTCTATCATTCATGAAGAAATTTAAATCATTTCACTTTGTGCTAAATATTGAGCTGAAGATGTTGTCCAGCAGGGGGACGACGAAAGCTCCGCAACCAAACCAACCAGCTCAGAGAACACTATAAATTACAAACAAGGATAATAATAAAATCAGTGCACATTGGGGGTCATCTTGTTTTTTTTTTGAATTCTGAAATATATCCTTGCACAGAGTACGCATTTCTTAGTGGTTCAGTGACAGATTGCTCGCCAGCCCCATGGGATTTGCAGGTAGACGCATTCCTAAACCTCATCTAACTGGTAGTAGCCGAGAAGAAGAAGAAGAGGGAAGTTTGGACAAGAGCATAACAAATCCATCGCGTAAATAAAACACTTCTGCCACGGATACTTCATGCTCTGCGTGTGCTACTCATCTCGAGTAAGGAATAAAATGGATTATTACCATTATTATTATTATTGTGAAAAGCTTTTCTTGTTTATTCGTGATATATGTGATGAATAACAAAAGGATTTGTAGCCTCATTAACTATTTCCCCAGAGTTTTAACCTATTCAAAAGTCCACATTCTAAAAATGCGTTTGAGAGAGAGCGAGAGAGACAGGAGATAAGCTGTAGGCTGTATGTCATTTTGTTTTCAGCTTACCCATTGTCCCGTACTTCCTTATATAGATTGGCTTTTGTGAGCCTACTTACTTTGTTTGGTAAAGTCGCTAATCACTCACTATCTACCTCCGATGAAATAGAAATATTGATCCCTGCAGTGATACACACACCAAAGGATTAATTATTTTTTTTGTTGGTGGGATTAATCAACCTGTCAGTTATTCTGTGAACAAATTTTTTTATAAGCCGTTGGCTTTTCTAATTGTTTATACATTGGTTCACCGTGGAAGCATCACCTCTCGTTCCTACCTTCTCTCTTCCTTTCTGATTGTTTTTGTTGTTCTGTTTGTCAAAATATGCGTGTTTATTTTGGATTTAATACAGCATCAGGATTCGTTGTTTTAGACAGGTTGATCCTTGAAATGTCAAAGCTTGTTTGAAGGAATTTGACCGATTTGGCGCAAAACAGAGTGTGCTCTTGTGATGTATTTTCCAAGGGAAAAGTTAAATTTAATCTCTTATTTTGGTATTTTGGTGTAAGACAATTGGTGTGTATTTGTATTTATTTATTGTCCAAATTTGTTTATTTTCCCAAGAGTTTGATTTAAGGGGATGAGATTTGTTTATACGAGCTTGACCACGGATTGATATCAGTTAGAGAACCTTTGAAAACCAGCACCAGATTATTTTAATAACTGCGGTAGTAAATAATTCCATATTAGTTTGTTTATTAGATGTATCACACAGTCAGTGAAACATTATTATTTACTGCATGACACTGTTTTGAACACAATTCA
This sequence comes from Trichobilharzia szidati, assembly GCA_944472155.2. Classification (NCBI taxonomy): domain Eukaryota; kingdom Metazoa; phylum Platyhelminthes; class Trematoda; order Strigeidida; family Schistosomatidae; genus Trichobilharzia; species Trichobilharzia szidati. The sequence goes on along the minus strand of OX235277.1, from coordinate 26,487,645 downwards.
TCATTGTTCATAATCATATCAACTACAGTCACACGACTTCGAAACTTGAGTTTTATAGTTTTCTTTGTTTTCTCCTATTTGTCGTCGTAGGGATAGTAGAATATTCTAGATATCTGGAACAGGTGTTGAATCATTCCTATTACACGTATTCTCTCCAGTTGATTCGAGAAACAAAGCCTCTGTTATCAATCCTGCTCCCTCTACTCTGTTACATTGGATTTTAAAACTGTCATCTTATCCCATCCCATCCAATGGTATGGTTGTGTGTAATTGCATGTAGTGTTATGGCAGAACTATTCTCTAGATTTCTTATCTTATTCTAGTCGACTAATCTAGATTTTGCTGCTAGGTTTTTATGCTTGGCTAGTCTGCATGACTGCCCCTATTCAACTACTTTGACCTATGTATTTGACCTGACAATCATTCCAGCAGGGTATTAGACATGCATGTCAGGTATGCGCAAGATAATGACGACACCAGCAATAGGGAATCTAAATCATCAGTAATAATTCCATACATAGAAAGAAGGAACCTCGAAAACCTTACACAGAATTCTTAAAGGATCAATCCTGTGTAGCCTTTAAAACAAAACAATTCAGTTTATCTAATATCCTGCCTACAATGACTGTCAGGTCAAATACATAGGCCGAAGAAGCAGAACGTCGTCAATCACTCAAACTAGTGGAGCACAGAAACCTAGCAAAATCTAGATTAGTTGACCCGAATAAGATAAGAAATCTAGAGAATAGTTCAGCCACAGCACTCACTACATGCAATTACACACAAACATACAACAGGATGTGATGGGATAAGATGACAGTTTTAAAATCTAATGTCACAGGGTTGAGGGAGAGATTGATGACAGCGGAAGCTTTGTTTATCGAATCAACTGACAGGGAATTCGTGTAATAGGAATGATTCAACACCTGTCCCAGATATCTGAAAAATTCTACTACCCCAACGACGACAAATAGGAGAGAATAAACTAAACTATAAAACTCAAATTTCGAAATCGTGTGATTGTAGTTGATATGATTATGAACAGTGATGAAATGTGTTCGAAAAATCATCCAGTAAATAATACTGATTCACTGTGTGATACATCTAATAAACAAACTAATATGGAAGTACAGCATTGTAGTACTCGACAGGTGCTTCATCCTAGTTTGAGAATCATAGGAAGTATGCACCCAGGGGGGTTCGTACCGGTTACAAGGCAAGCTGGTATACCATTCAGCCACTGGAACCCAAATCAGTGGCCAACCAAAGAATTCTAACTGCTATCAATTCGTGATTTAGCGCGACGAGCACCAACCAATGTCATCGCTCGGACATCCATCCTCACACGTGACTGGTTGGACCTCAATGGTCACGACCTTTCACTAGAACTGCTCCAGGAAACTCGGTCCTGTCGCAAGTTGCACTGCATATGATTCTCAAACTAGGATGAATTAGCTGTCCAGTACTCCAGTACTGGTTCTATAACTGATATAAATCTGTGGTCAAACTTGTATATTTTCCCAAGAGCTACCTTCCACTAGGATAGCAGTGATTCCATCAAAAAATAGACTTCAGAAAGTTGCTTTGCGCATTGTCATCGTAGATAAGTCACCTTCAGTGGTAAGTAGACATATTTTCAGGTAAAATGTTTCCGTTAGATATTCAAGGCTAATGAGTAACAATAATGCTGTACACATTAATGGAAAAGTAATTAGAAAGAAAATGTAATATTTAGTCAAACTTCTCTTTTCAACGAGTCATTTTCAAAGACTGTACAATGGTAATTATCTCTAAAAAACCAATCAGATAAATATAGATACTTATATTCCAATTAAGAAGGAACGGAGGTCCGTATAACATAATGAATGTTGAAAAGACCTAATCAGCGTGAATGTACAAAATGGACACTGGTGTAAAAAGAAAGCAGTTAACTAATTAAATCGATACTAAAATATTAGGAAATTAAAGGACATTAACTGACGTAGGCTGAGTGAATGTACAAATTATTTTTAAACAGTGAGAAGAGGTTTAGAAAACTGATTTCAAAAATACAAATTATTCGTTTGTATTATTTATTACTAGATTGAAGATTGTGTCGGTCGCCACTATTAAATGTTTGAAAATATATTTGCCAGCATTCATCTCTCCAATGATGAACGGAGTGGAATTATGTTCAGAATTACGCTTATGGATGTGACCCCCTGAAACAGCATTCTTATGGGGATTCTAGTAAAACTGCCGAGTGTCTATATGCATGTGTCAAATATCTTGATGGCAAAGATACTGGATCTATTTCTGGTCTTAGAAGACTACGCCTAATACGCAGAATACTATACACAGTAACTAAAGCGGAGCAACAGAAAAGTGAAATGCAATCCGATTGTATATTCTTCAACCGATCTCGATACAGGAATACAGGTTACTGTCAGCATAGTTTCTGATTTTATAAACAAACGACTCATTATTTCAGGCTAAACCACTAATTGATATCAGTTAGAGGACCACTGAGAACCAGTAGAGAGTACTGGACAGCTGCTTCCTCCTAGTCTCTTGGGTTTCATCGGCAGTACTCACCTACTGGGCTACAAGGCAAAGTCGTATACCATTAGGCCACTAGGACCCAAGTCAGTGACCAACCAATGAATTCTAACTTCTACTAATTCGTGATCTTAGCACGAATGGCACCAGCCACGGTCATCGGCAGGACTTCATCCTCACTACCGACTGGATGCATCCCATTGGTCACGACTTCTCACTAGAACTGCTCCAGGAAACTCCGTCCTGTAGCAAGTCAGTGGTAAGCATCAGAATAATTTTCAAGAATTGGGTTTTGTAGGCATTCTGTTTGTTCACCAGCATTGACGTCATGCTCATTTTTCAGTTGATTGTATTACTTACTATTCAGTCGGTTCCACAGTACAATATAATTCTGCAACATCACATCTCCGTTCCATTCTTTTCCCCTCAGTTATTTTAAATCGGCTTCCTGGTTGCTCATGAGGTTTCATTTCTTCCTCTCCAAATGATCTACTCCACGTTGCCCTAAAAAACACGCCCAACTCAGGAATTTGATGTGTGTTCAGTTCACATACTTCTGTGTATTCGTTGGCCAATAGTTTCCTGGTTAGTTTGTCATTAGAGTTCCTCTTTGGTTATCAATCCTGACCAGCCACATGATCTGCAGTATTAAATAATGTGGACGGCTGTTGATGGATGTCCTTAGTAGCCTATGAGATGTTCGCCCATAGGCTGAGTGCCATAGAGACCCACAGCGATTTCAAAGTAATTCGTGTCTGTCTTGTTTTCCCTATTCTGGCTGGCCTTGACATCCTCACATGCCCCTAGATAATTGTAAGAAGTAACTTCCTTCAAAATCTCCAGTTGATGCTTGCTTTTTTTCGGTCATTGGAATCTTCATCACTTCTGTCTTCTCTGTGTTGACTTGAATTGCTACCTTCGATATCCTTCCACAAACTTGCTTGGCTTTCGCCTTTAGATCTTCATGTTTACACGATACTAGACGTAAACTGTCAGCGAAGTCAAGATCTTCTAGGGTCTTGTTCTTAGTCCATTGTATTCCAGTCTGTTGCATGGTATAGTCTGCTACAGTGAGGAATATCATGAGTGATAGTAAGAAATCGTCTCTTACACACCTCTTCATTTCCAAAGCACCGTTGAGTTTTACTTCGAGAACCACTTGTATTAATATATTATCATTGTTTCATTTAGTTCCTAGAGGAACATAAAGCTTCAACCACACATCTCCGTAAATTTCGGTTCTCCACCAACGTTTTCACTTGGCTCCACGTCTGCCAAAATGCTTTCATCTCGTATTCACATGACCTCTTTCCTGTCACCCTCACAATGACGACCAACTCGCCGCTTTCACTCGACCTATGGTTCGGCGTGTTATGTCACTCACTTGATGGTTTGTTTTCTGAGAGTATGGCCAATCCATCTCCATTTCTTCCTGCATATTTTTTTCACAATCGGTTCCTAGTATGTTGATTAGCTCCCACATATTCTCCCACAGATTGCTGATGTTTTCTGGTCAGCCATCTGATATTGAGTATTTAGCGAAGACATTTAGCTGTTGATGAAGGTCTGTAGTTTGTTCAAAGTGGCCTTCGGGACACGGCGCAGCGCCAAGTCTCTGATCCGTATAGTAGCACCGACTAACTTCACACTGGAGTTGAAAATCCGGATCTTATTTTTCATGCTGAGTACTGTTGACCTCCACACAGACTAGAGAGTAATGAAAACTTGCCTTACTTTCCCGATCCTCGCTTTGATATTTTCATCAGTTCCGTCCGCCTGTAGTTGAAACGATGCTTTCCCAGGTTGGTGGCTAAAGGGGTTTGCTTCTTCCAGATTTATCCCATTTATGCTGATTGTCGTCTGTTGCTGTTTCTGTTGAGAATCACTTGGCATGTGACTACATTTTTAATGCCACTGTCTATTGCCACTCGATACACAGTTGCTTAACGACCATATTACATGTCTAACTAAAAGGCACTGATCAACTTATAGGATTAAGAGGATAGATCGGCTACCCTCCATTAACTAATGGCCATAAAACTATAGAAACATTAGGTCAGCAGGCCAAGAAACTGGGAAGCATCGTTTCAGCTACAAGCGGAAGTGACAAGTATATCAAACCAAGGATTGGGAAAGCAAGACAAGCGTTCATTACTCTCAAGTCTGTGTGGAGGTCAACAGCACTCAACATGAAAACTAAGATCCGGATTTTCAACTCCAATGGGAAGTCAGTGGTACTTTATGGATCAGAGACTCGGCACTGCGTCACAAAAGGCACTTCGGACAAACTACATGCCTTCATCAACAGCTGTCTTCGCCCAATACTTAAGATCAGACGGCCAGCCAGAAGAGACCAACAACACGAATCTCTGGCAATGAGCGAACCCACCCAACAGGAACCAACTGTGCAACAAATGTGCAGGAAGAAATGGAGGTGGATTGGTCATATTCTGAGAAAACAAACCATCAAGTGATATCACACTCCAAGCCATCTCTACAGTGGAACCCGAATGGGAAAAAGTGAGTTGGTTGTCAGTGCGAGAGTGACATGGAGGAGATAATATGAAGAGGAGACGAAAGCATTTGGGCAGACGTGGAGCCAGGTGAAAACGTTGACAGAAAACCGAACGCAATGGAGACGTGCGACTGAATCCATATGTTCCTCTAGGAACTAAAGGAGACATTATTAATATAATAATAATAGCGTTTAACAGCTAGAAATCAGTAATTATCCTTAGATCCAGTTGTGGTTTAAAAGTGTCGTTATAAACTTCCGATGTAAAATCCTGTCACATATTTCACTTGTGAACAAACTCAATTTTCAGTTGCATTCAAATTCAACAGAGTCTTTAAAATTTCTGATAAGCTGTGGGGCGATGAAATTATTAAGACCGGTTAGAAGCAATTTAATAATTGTTCCACAGTCTCGTAATATGTGTATCCTTTTACTAAGAAGTGTTCTGCATTTCGCTTGATAATGTCAATCTGTGTTTTCTCTATTCATCATCTCAAACCGCATGCTACGAATCAAGTTTAGCACAAGCCAGGTAACCAGTGAATCTGAATCAATAGTCCCGTTGAGGAAAACTTTCGGCAGAGGCATGCAGTAAATCAAATGCACGTGAAATTAACAAGATATATCTATATGTTTTCTATAGTTGGTTTGTAAGGATTAGTTTTTTTTTACGAGTTGATCATGGATTGATATCGGTGAGAGAACCATTGGAAACCAGCAGTGAGTACTGAGCAGCTGTTTCATCCCAGTTTGGGCGTCATAGGCAGTACTCACCCACCCGACTGCTAGGGTTCGAATCCAGGACCTTTCAATTGTAATGCAAGCTCGTATTTCATTCAGCCACTGGGACCCGATTCCTCAATGGCCACCCCATGAATTCTAACTTCTACCAATTCGTGATTTAGCCCGATCCCAACGAATGTCGTCGGTGGGATATCCATCCTCACACGTGACTGGTGGACCTCACTGGTCATGACTACTGACGAGAACTGCTCCTGGAAAATCCGCCGTGTAGCAAGTCACTAATTTTCTAAAGAACTACCAGTACTCTCTGGTTTTCAGTGGTTGTCTAACTGAGATCAACCCGTGATCAACTGGTAAAAATAAATCCATATGTAATTTGCTGGATGGTGCTCCACTCCAGTGGAATCCGATATGTGTGCATTCCGTCCTATTTACGAACAGTCAGCTGGATATACCTGCGTTCTACAGGCAGTGATGACGCTCTCACTGAATCTCTAACTCAGTACCCATCGTTTCAAACGTCATAGCGTTATCTAGTTTAGTGTCTGAGCTGTCAAAGCTGCGTCCTGTGTAACGGGCACAGGCTGATATTTGTTTAATGACTGATAAGAGATCAACATCCGGTCTTTTTTAAACACCAGACCCTCGTACGGATACTTTGATGACGTCCCACTTAGGACTAAATACACATCCTAGATTCCATTGATAGTCACCGTCCATCAGATTACTTCAAGTTAATTCGCAGACTTTGTCAAAGCGTCCACACTAGGGGCTGGGATGTCAGCAGATGTTTAATTGTTCAATCTAATCAATTAACCGGGAGATCAAAATTTAATTAAAAATAAATAATAATTCCATATGATCTAATTTTTAGAAACAATTATTTTTGAGCAAGAATCGAGTGATTCATTTAATTCATTCACTAAGAGCACTCTAGATTATCAAATTATGCTTCATAAGAGTTTAAGAATTATATGTAGCAGATTACATACGCTTCAAATCCTTTTCGGAAAAGCCTACCTTATCCGTTCTACACCAGATCGAATGCCTCAAGTGTATAAAAGTTGACTCTAATGATGTTTATGTATTTAACTCTCATAATTTTAAAAACATCCTGCGCCTATTTCTCCATGTCAGAGATGAAACTACCTATGTTGACTTTTTCAGCAGTGTGTTCACTGCATTAAATTCAGGGGTGCAGCCCAAACTATAATTATTAAACCTTTGTGTACAAAAACATTGAAATCTGTGGTATTTTACAGTTCTTTATGAAATTAATGAAAAAACACACCTAGTTCTACGAAGAGTTTCTTTCCCGCTGCTAATTCATTTACTTAGCTCTACAATTGCAGTTACATTTATACTGATTTTTGTATGTGTGTGTGTGTACATTAGCTTTGTCGGACAGTGATAAATATAAGTTAGGGTTATTATCATCAAGACATTTAAAAATTGTAATGAATAATCAAGTTGCAACTCAGGGAGTGGCGGTGCAGATCGGTAAGAAGGTAGTGCTGATGAGCTGTTGAAATCATAGTCGTTAATGTTAATCAACACATAAAAGATGGTTGGTTAGATATAAGCATTTATAGGAAACCAAAACACTCTAATAAACATTGCATACAATTTTAGATTTTCCCAACACGTCAACCTGAGACCGAGCACTTCGGTCCAATCAATCGACGGAAAAATCTAAAATTGAGTTAAATAATTAGTATGACCTGTTGCAAAAGAGGTGGCTCTCGTGGCCTAAGTGGTTTAATGGATAACGCTTCGGTGGGAACATCATCACTCACTGCTGAATGCAGGTACATCCAGGTGATGCCCATCCTGGATTCCACTGTTAGTCACCATTCACCAATTAACTCTAATAAATATTCGGACTTTAATTCATCCCATCCAGAATCCGTAAAGATAGGTTCAGTTAAATGCCTTTATAATCGGACCAACAGCCTGACTAGTAAGCCAGATTTAAAGTACAAAATCAAACAAATCGAGAAAGTATTACTAGGGAATAACTTCCCACCAGAATTTTTTCAAAAGTATATTAGACGAATCATAGGAAGACTGAGATTAGTAATAAAAATGACGAAAATAATATAGAATTGAAAGCCTCCGTAGTACTGCTGTACAAAGAAGGAACATAAGAGACCTTACGTAGGATTCTCAGTGAGACTAGAATTAGGGTGGCATTTAAACAAAACAGCCACTTCTCTCAGAGATAAACGTTGTCACCTTAAGGACTCGATAGATCGGATTAAGCAAAAAATAATAGTATAATTTACCAAATACCGTGAAATGCCGACTGTGAAGTCAATTACATACGCCAGTCAAACTAGTAGATTGGCGTCAACTAGATCATTGGAACATAAAAATTTAGCAAGACACCTAGAATAATTGACCCTGATAAGTTAAATAACCTAGGAAAAAGCTCGGCCACTGCACTGCATTCACTTGCATGTAATCAATCACAAAATAGTGTGTTTGGGACAGGGTGAGAGTATTAAAAAGTAATATAGTTAGGTGAAGATAGACAGAGAGAGGTTAGTCACTGAAGCTTTGTTTATCTACTAAACACCGCACATGTGCAATCGGAACAACGCAACGTCTATACCGGAGATATGGAAAGTGGCAACAAACAACAAAGGGGAGCTGGATAGACAGTAGGAAACCGTGAAACCACGTGAGTGAAATTGAGATGATTGTGAGTTGCAATAATTTATGCTCGGAACCTTGTCATCCAATTGTTAACACTGCATCATCAAGGCGTTATACTTAAAATAAACTTACCTAGTATGGAGTAACATTCTGCCACAGTGCTCAAGTTCTACACCTACACTGACATAAAAGAATCTGAAAAAGCGTAATACAGTTACGTAATAAAATGAATAGTTCAGTGAGTGAATTGTGATTTGGATGCACAAAGAAACACATAAAAATGTAGAATTGTGTAATAGTTCTAAAAATTACAAATGTTATACGGAGTTGGGAAAAACAAAGGAGCACACAAACACCATGTCAGTAGAAGTCAACAAGGTTGTTACCATGCCAGTAGAAGTGGGTGGGTGATTTTCTTTTCTATACATAATTCTGGTTTTTCCAAGTGAATGGCTCAGGCTTCAGCAATACAAAAGAGACGAAAGCCTGTTGCCTTTGGTAGGTTATTCTTCACTTTGTAGATTACTTTGAAGGAGGCGTTTGTTGAGGTGGAATGACCATTGCTGATGAGTTGTTTGATTATCGCACTCCTTATACAGGGTATTAATTAATTTTCTCTTGAAACTAAAAATATGTTCAGTCATCATGTATCCAATAAAGCTGGAGGCAATCGGTAGGAAGCTTTGGACTGCGAACCCAAATAGCTCTGTGGTAATGTCTCTGACTGCAGCACTGAGTGACGCGGGTTTGAATCTTAGAAGGGATATGAATTCTTTGAAGGCTGCAGATACTCCTTGCTTGACTGAGGAGTGCCAACTACCACGAAACCTAGGTCAGGTAGGACACCCTGCCAATTTCCTCCAGCAGTTAAATGTCATCATATCAATGTGCACCTTGAATGGTGGCCACATTGCAAACCTGACTGATAGAATTCAGTCTGCATCAAACAAACAAAGGGCTAGACACATCACACTAGTTACTAGTGTGCAGTCAAAGCTGAAAATTAATGCTTATGCTTATATTATGTAAACATACCACCACTGTTGTGCACATGTTAGCAAGCAGGACTTCCCACAAACAGTGTTGTGGGAAATGACGCAACAGAAAGTAGGAGAGCCCCATAAAATAAGTAGGAAAGTCATATGAATACTTTGATATGATTTTGAGCAGTCAATTCTATTTGAGTAGAACAAGATATACGTTCCGATTAGTCTCAGGAAGACGCTGAGTGAATTTAAATTGTGCGGAGCAGGAATCTAACGAATTATTATTGTTTTTTTCTGGATTGCTTTGAAGACTATCTCTGTCAAACACACACCCAACATATTCGACACACTACATGAAGATATCACATCATTACGGGAGTCTATTGAATCAGGGGTTCAAGGCTTCACAAATGGCATTACCAACGGACCGCTAAAGACTTTCATCAATATTTGCCGAAGGTCAGATAGCTGGCCAGTCAGAAAGGATGGGTAATATGAAACAAACTGAGGAACTATTGCCCTACAGATTTGCTGAAAGTATTAAGGATGGATTGGACATGTGCTTAGAAGACCGCTGAGTGACTTTAATCCAGTGGAACTCGAAAAGGAAGCAACATCTTGAGCATGTGCCCGAGTTTGAAACTGAGGAGATCATGTGATGGCGAAACAAAATCTTATACTACTAAATGTAAAAGACTGCCGAGCAGATGGTGAAACGATGATGTACTATTGAAGATCTATGTTCCGCTCGGAGAACATCACACTTCTTCTTAAGCAAATCGAACGTAAACTCACTGAACTCCCAAAATTATTGACTAGATGACTGAAAGAATTCCTTTCAGGTTGTTCCAGATGTGACTGTACCATATGAATATACTTCAACACCTTAGATTCTAATGGTTGATATGTTCATAATTATCTGCAAAATGACTTGGACCGTGGTCATATCAAGTTCTGGTCTTGAATGCTGGTATTGACGTTATCTATCCAGAGGTTTTTTGGAAGAATTATTTACTTCTCGTGATTTAGGTGTCGGCTAAATTGATCTTTGTAAAGTACTTCCAGCCATTTAGCTTGACGCCTATTACCGGCAGTGGATAGAAGCGACTTTCCTATTCAACGTCCATGACAGTAAAAATATATACCTCCCAATTGGTTAGTTTACGTTGTTAGTTCGATAGTACAATGTTCGCCAGCTACGCACGTCATACGGGTTCGATTTACAGCTGATACATTCCATAAACTCGCTAACCTCTAGTGCACCTAGGAATAAAAGAAAAGGTAGGGCGTGAGTCTGACAACCATATGCCGTAAAGAAACCATCGCTAGTGAAACGTTCAAGATCAGACTTGAAGCTCTATGTTCCACCAGGAACGCAAAGAAATGGAAAAACTGACCTTGTCATTTACAAATGCTTCTTAGTTTTTGCTTTCATTTTGAAGGAAGTGTATAATTTATGTTATACAACATAAACTGGTGTAAATGAGCGTGAACATTGAACGTTGGTTCATTAGCCTTGGTCGCCATTGGCGGGCAACTTGAAGGCGCGAATCGTTCTATTGTGTACAAGTTGGAAGAAGACGAAATAATACGAATAAAAGTACAGTATATTTATTATAAAACATTTGTTAACAGACTGTGTACTAACCTCGATTTTTATTGCCAAACAATACAACTTCTTTCTTACAAGTACTGGTGTTTTGGAGTTTAACTCGAGAAGCGGTCGTAGTAATTATCGATTCGGATTGTCTTCGCAAATTATAGGAACTTAGGGTTAAGTTCCTTGACAACTGGTCTACGCACGTCTACACAAATAATAGTACAATACCTTCGTTATGAAAAATGCGTGTCATGAAATTCTCCTTTTGTCTTAATATGTGTATTAAGCTATTCTTGGTATTTTAGAGTCGTCAGCATTTCATTAAAATAATGACTAAAGATCCTATCCTGAAGAAAAATCAGAGCTTCGAAATTAAATCATCCGGTACAGAAAGTACAGCGAAACAAAGTAGGAAATTCCTCTGACATACAATGTTGCTCCTATACATTCCCACCACTTCTATACCATATCCTCTCATTTCTTTCGAAATCTGAGCTACTTTCCTAGCTGTAAACACTCTGTAAACATTCCATATTCCCATGCTTAAGTTTGCTTTCATCTTAGGAAGGAATGTATGCCGTAATGGCTTCCTGAAGGCTTTTGCAAGTCCACGCTATTCTGCCTCTTCAGTTCTAGAGAAGAGCAAGTTTATTTCTTTATGTTTCGTGTGCTTTTGTGGCGAGAATTGTCTGCTAGACAAAATTGTAGACAACAATTTACGTCAATGTTTACATCCCGAATCGGGGTCATGAGAAACAAACAATAACAAAGCTTAACCTTGAGGAACTCACCAACCAATCACAGTAGACTTAACGTGTGCAAATATGATTTGCAGATATATGGCTTAACTTTCTAAGAAATGGTCACAATCAATACAGAATAACCTTCATCAAGAAAACAACCAATCAGAAGACGTTGTTCCACTGCTACAAATAACGCTAATAATAATGTACGTAAAAATCTATAAATATCTGTTGATTTTCTCAATAAACGATTTGTTACCTGTCCTTTGTCTTCTGTCATTACACTTTGAAGTTTCTGTAGAAACTGGGTTGATTTTCTGGGGTAGAGTCGCTATTTCTACACCCAACTAGAGAATTAGTTTATTAGGTGAAATTTTCATTCTTCTAAAATCAATGCAGGAATCCTCTGCAATCGTAATAAGGGCAACGATTTGGATCTCCGACACTATTGTCAAATGAGTGACTCTTTGTAGTTGACAGGCCCGAATAAAGCTTCTCGACAGTTACTTCCAGCAGGCTACTACAAAACTTTTAGCAACATACTGAAGATCAGACGGCTAGCCAAAAAAGATTAGCGACAAGGAACACTCTCAAAGAACCAACTATGACCCTACTGCTCCACAAATTTTCCAAAGAAAATGCAGCTAGTTTGAGCATACGATGAAGAGACTATCGAATGAGATCACAAGTCCATGACCTCAACTGGAACTCCCAGTAAGAAATGATGCGTTAGGCAATGGTCAGATTTTGACCTGGAGAAGATCGTGTGAGGAGGTAGTGGAAGCTTAAGGCCTGAGAACACAGTGAAACGGAGATCGTCTAGTGAAGCCTCAAGGGAATAGTTTGAAAGGACACCTTCTTAACTTCTACAAAACTCTACACCTTTTGAAGATACGCATTTCAATTAGTAATATTATTATTAATATTCCCTCAATAGACATTGTTTTCATAATCTAAAAGTATATCTTAGTGACAAATCTATAATTTATACCCTGCGTAAATTATCACAATACAGACATAGTTAAAAGTATACAAAAACATAAAGTGATATTAATCAGTGTAAAGTTTAAAAATGGCGACATACTGAGAAATTCTCGTCTCCCACTAACATGTACACCTTAATTAACATTTGTATAGATATATACACTCATATGACCGATGTGTGTATATTCACTGTTGTATTTCGGCTTTTTGAGGATAAACAGAAGACACCAAATAGCAACCTGACTGACTGACTGACAGACTGAGTAGTCATCACGTCAGTTTGATGCAAATTTACAAAGTTACAACACTGTTACCCACTTAAACAATCATTGTAGACTTCGCTTTTTTGTAGCTTGGCTATTTCTTAGCATGATTGACAGGGGAATAGAAAATTGAAGAAACAAACAGTTGGCTTAACATTTCCACTTGAAAAAAACAAAATGCAATTTGGAATTTCAACAATTAATGAATTATTTAACAGGTATGAGGTGATTTTAAATTTGATGTCAACATGAGCAGTAATAGAATAAGACAGAATAAATGCTGAGTGTTGCTAAACAACGAAAGTAAACACGTTTATTTATTAGTGAACACTACTGTACCGGATAGATTTCATCTCAGCGCTTCTCAAGGAAGTAGAGGTGCAGCTAGCCTGCTGGACATAAAGTCGATAAGTGGAGTAGATATGGGATCAAGCCGTCATCTAGTTCAAGGAACTTTCAAGGTGAAGCTGAAATCCTTCAGAACAACTGCAGTCAGGCCACAATTCAAGTTTAACACTAAGAAATTGAGGGACAAAACTTTAAGAGATACCTTCACTACAGATCGTACCATAGTTAAGTCGGTGACACTATGCGGTATCAGTGGAGAAACCTGTGTGGAAAAACACTGGAACTCTCAGAAGGTGATGTTCAGGGGAACGTGAACATCCGTTCTAGGAAGAAAGAAGAAACAACACAAAGAATAGCTCTCAACAGATGCCTGGAAGCTAACAGAATAGAGGGGAATTCTGAAACAGAGGATTAACCAATGCAAAGATGGACAACAGAAGGAGAAGCTGAGTTCAATGTACACCGCACTGAATAAAAAAGGGAAGAAGAGTTCTAGGAGAGACAAAAGATAATTCTACGGCACACTGGTATCTGAAGTAGAACAGGCCAGCCGCAGGTAAAAAAGACCTCACAGCATTGTATCAGGAAACTAGATTTCTGTCCTAGAAGGTATCAACGCAGATAAGACCCTCAGAAGATGTTCAGGGTTAACCAATAACCAAGGGGGTGAGACAAATAAAACAATCTGCCGACCACTTCAAAGGACTCTTCAATCGACTAAATGAACTAACGAAGGACCACTCGTCCAACAAACATGTAGAAGAAAATGGAAATGGATAGGGCACACAATGAGGGGACCAATGAATGATACCGAACACAATGCGGGCCATGGCTGTAATGGAATCCCAACGCGAAACGACGAGCAGGTCATCACTTTGAGGGTGATATCGAGAAGATCGTGAGAGTTGTAGGAGACGAGAGATTACAGGTAATTGTGAACCCAGCTGGAGAGGACATCAGAAAATAGAACAAATGGAGACATGTTGTTGAAGCTGTATGTTCCACTCCCAATCAAAGGGAATAATAATAATAAAAAGTAATTAGGGATGATCATGGTATGTAAAGATGAATGTAACTATTAAATTAACGAAATACACGAAATTCCTCCTGTACTCGAATATGAGGTATGATTAAAGTTTCTCGAGGAGATTCGTCGTGCTGAAGTTTCTGTAGCAGGTTTGTTTACAGGGTGGGGTTGCTAGCCTCACGCCTGGGAAGGAAGATTGTCACATTAAATTAAAATTTAGAGAGAAGCGACCTTGTGGGTTGCTCCCCTTAAAACCAGGAAAACAGGGAATAAAACAAGCAGGACAACATCAGTACGGGAAAATAATTCACAACAAGAAGGGTAACAAGCGATAACAACAATAATATTATCACAGTCAAGTACAGTTAACCAAAATGATACCAAAATCATAGACTCACTGTAAATCCGTCAATATATATACAATAATATCACAGTCAATTACAGTCAACTTCATCGACTTTGAAAAGGCCTTTGACAGTGTAGATCGAGAGGTGATTTGGAAACTAATTCGCTACTACGGGGTGGCGCCGACAATTATATATCTCATCCAACAGCTGTACGACAATACTGCATGCCAAGTAATCCACAACGGGAAACTTACGGAACCCTTCGAAGTATGGACAGGAGTAAGACAAGCTGGCTGCCTACTATCGCCAATGATTTTCTTGATTGCAGTAGACTGGATAATGCGACAAACAGTGGGCAATGAGGAAACAGGCATAAAATGGACTCACACAAAAAACTTGGACGATCTGGACTTCGCCAATGATATATGTCTGATTTCCCACAAAGTGGAAGATATGCAAGCGAATAGCAACAAGTTAGCAGAAGAAGCATCAAAGATGGGACTTCAGGTGAACATAGGTAAAACAGAGGTAGGTGATGAAGATTCCTGGCCGACAGCAACGGCAACAGCAACAGACAACAATCAGCATAAATGGGAGGAACCTGAAAGAAACAACCTCCTTTACCTACCTGGGAAGCATCGTTTCAACTACAGGCGGAACTGATGAGGATATCAAAGCAAGAATCAGAAAAGCAAGACAAGCTTTCACTACTCTCAAGCCTGCGTGGAGGTCAACAGCACTCAGCATCAAAAATAAGATCCGGATTTTCAACTCCAATGTGAAGTCCGTGCTACTATACGGGTCAGAGACTTGGCGTATCATAAAGAGCACCTCAAACAAACTACAGACCTTCATTAACAATTGTCTTCGCTCAATACCACTCAAGATCAGATGGCCAGAAAAGATCACCGACAGAGATCTCTGGGAGCGAATCAACACAGCAGAAACCGATTATGAAACAAATAGGGAGGAAGAAATGGAGATGGATTGGCCATACTCTGAGGAAACCAGCAAGTGACATTACTAGACAAGCCTTTGAGTGGAACCCGAAAAGGAAGCGGCGAGTTGGTCGTCAGTGCAAGGGTGACTTGGAGGAAGTCATGTGAACAGGAGAT
Source organism: Trichobilharzia szidati (assembly GCA_944472155.2). Taxonomy (NCBI): domain Eukaryota; kingdom Metazoa; phylum Platyhelminthes; class Trematoda; order Strigeidida; family Schistosomatidae; genus Trichobilharzia; species Trichobilharzia szidati. The sequence continues at coordinate 26,471,777 of OX235277.1, read as the reverse complement.
GAAAGCAGACTGGGCAGACTTGGAGCCAGGTGAAGACTCTAGCAGAGAACCGAACGGAATGGAGACGCACGGCTGAAGCCCTATGTTCCTCTAGGAATTAAAGGATATAATAATAATAATTAAAGTTTCTCATTTATAACATAAAATGGGCAGCAAATGTAATAAAAAGACACTGAGATATGTAAATTATGAGATTATACAAGTCATCAGAAAATTAATTATAGATAAATCAGATATGTAAGGCTGTATTGTGACTTAACTTCAGTTAGTTAGATGTTAGACATATGAAGTAAGGCGTCTGATAAATGATGGTGTAACTGTGTGTCAGTGGCACAGCGATTAGAGCGCTAGCCAACCATGCACGTAGCCCAGGGTTCGATTCCCGGCAGACGCACATCTGATATTGAGGTTATAAGAGTTACCAAGTTAGAGAAAGATATTCTACAGCTTCTTTTTGAGTGTATAAGTCAGCTTTTCACTGTTTGACATTGATGACTTCTGTGAACTTCAAGTAAATCAAGTTGACAAAAGACTCATAACTGCACCACTCAGAGATTCACCTCCTTTCAGTCATAGACATAGGTACTTATTCCTTTTCCTCTAATTCATCTACTTCAACAAGTAGACGGAAATTGACATATACAGTTGACTTTAACAAAGCAAGGGTATCTGTCAACTCTATACTGTACTAACGAATATGTTCGATGCACAGGTATCAATCTAGTCGAAGGGAATATCCTAAACAGTTATTTCTCAAGTAGTTCGCTTGCGAATATGTCACTTTACGTTTCCATTGCTTCCAAATATGTCGATAAATGTTGGCAAATATCCATTGTCGGGCAGACGTTTTCCTATGATTTGCAGTTCTTTCCTACGAATTCGTCTTGGAAGCAAATCATTCAAGTCGTGTGAATGACTAGTGCCCATCTGCAGTTGATAGAACAAAAATTGTTGCTTTTTTCGAGAAACTTCATCCCGGTTACATTTGTAAGAACAGAAGCAGTTTTAATATTTTATTAACTTAACACTTCTATTCATCTATACATATCATGATCATTCTAAGTTGTCCTTCCACATTTTATCTCCAATGCACTAAAGGTTGATATAAGACTTGTAATAAAACTACTAGCTATAATTATTCAGCTTATACTTGGATGACAAGGTTTATTTTATTTTATTTAAACGCAGAAAGAAACTTGGCACAATATGGCACCAAGAAAGATACGCCACACAATAATAATAATAAAACAACATAGATTAAAAGTAAAAATATAAGTAGAAAACGGATAAAGAACTTCATCTGGAAGGAAAACAGTCATGTTTAACAAGTTCAAACAGTATTCATTAACTATCATCAGGAAGGGAAGAAGGAAGGAAATTGCAACACGTTCATCATTGATAACGATTCTTGGCCATATCAGATAACGTTTCGAGCCATCGATTCGAGCTATCTCGCGGACCCCAACCAGAGAGTCGTGACACACCAACCGATGCTAATCTAGCACAAATATCCTTCATCCCACGACGCCATTTCATGGACTGACCACTCCTCCGCCTTTTCCATCCCGTCCCAGGGCTAGCGAACAGAGACCTGTACGGAAGCTTCCGGGATGACATTCACAGCACATGTTCAAGCCATCGAAGCCAGTGTTTCCAGATGACGACAGTCAACAAATGGTGACCACTGTGTTCAAACACACGCCTCCGAACCTCAGGATTACTCACGTGACGATGCCATCGAACGCAAGCAATCCTCCGGAGACGGCAATGATCGAATACTCAGAGCCGACGAACATCCTCAGTTCGGAGAGGTCAGGTTTCACAGGCATAGAGCAAGACAGCCCGCACCGAAGCATTGTATACCCGACCTTTGACAGCCACGCTAACGTCGTGAGGGTGCCAGAGGTGGCTCAAGTTAATGTATGCCACCCTAGCCTTCATGATACGGTTGGAAATCTCATCCGCCAGCACTCTAACAACTACCTAGATACACAAACTTATCGACAACTTCAAGCGGTTCACCCGCAAGGGTGAGTGCAGGTACAGGCTCCTGCCAATCTTGTAACAGTACTTTGCACTTAGACGGTGCAAAGCACATACCATACTTACAGACACTGGTCGCCAACCGATTAAGTGCGATTTGGGCAGCCTGCATGCTATCGCACAGTAAGACGATATCGTCTGCGTACTCGAGGTAGCGCGGTGAGTTTCAATAATAGTGTGTTGCTTCATTTCATTGATTGTGCGAGGGCTGAGATACTGCTCGGGCTGCCAGACCGAAGCAGGTGTTTTTCTTAAGTCACCACCCTACGAGCCTTTGACTTGGAGTCTAATCCGCAAGGCAGCGGAGCAGCGTCAGGAGCTGCGTTCCCTTGGTTGCTGATGACAAGGTACCACCAAGGAAATAAAATGGATTCGTTTCGTCCTACTCTACGTATTGTTATCGCTTTGTTCAAATTCACTAAGGGGGGGTTGTGTAAGCAATATCGATTGTTTTAACAGTGTCTGAGAAAAATACACACGTTAACGAAGCGGCTGCTTTCCACACTGTAGAAAATAAATACCTGATACAATAAATCGGAAATTTACAAAGATGTTAAACGATTATGAACACCCAATTTTTGGCGGGTTGTACCACCAGAAGTTGTCCAGAGATGCTCGTCAGTCTTCTACCATTATCTGGTTAAGAAGGTTCAGAACACTTCTGGGATAATAAGCTAGCTTTTTAAATTATGATTGTCGGACTTACCACTTAAATTGTAACAACAGAAGATAGGGGCCAGGCAGCATATCGAGTATTCATAAAATCAAGAGGTTTTCTTTTTGAAGGATATTCTGTACTGCTTGTGACCGTTTCCCAGAAAATCAAGCCATATATCTGCGAATCATATTTCCACACGTTAAGTCTGCTATGATTGGTTGGTGAGTTCCTTGAGGTTAATCTTCGTTATTGTTCCTTTTATGACTGCAATTCGGGATGTAAACACTGACGTAAATTGTTGTCTACAATTTTGACTAGCAGCCAGCTCTCACCACAAAATGTCTATACGTCTGGGGAAATATACGATACTTACTCGTATTAATCATTAGAAGGAAGTAATCTAAACAATGGGTGGCCACATCGCTCATTTTGGGCAGAGCTCGTCAGCAGAGTACTCACTGATATGCATGCTACGCAAATATTCATAATGACGAACCAATATTTCCGGTTAGAAAACCAATTTGATGTGTCATAACGGAATATTTATGGCGGCCTGCTTGAGTCACTGGGCCACCTGAATTTCAATCCGAGATGATGCATCTTATTTTCTTTAGTCCTGGTTGTTACAATCAGTTAGTTGTATCCGTGGTTCGCCAGATGTACTCGTGCACATTTGTAATTGGTTCGTACCGTACTTTTGCTGATTTCTCGGAGACGAAACAAAAATACCATAAGGGATTGTTTTATTTTTCAGATCTAATATCATTGCGTCAAATTATATGCTGGAGACGGCTGATTCACTTGAAACCCCTGAATGAATTGTGTTAACTTATTGTGCATAATAAAGCTTTTATTATTAACTGATGCATGTAAACTCAAGGAAACGCTCATCAATTTACAAAGTCATCACAACAATAACGACAAGTTCATCAAAATAAAGGCTTTTTCAATTTAACTTGGTTTCTGAAACTCTTGATGGAAAATGGCTAGCTCCATACTAGATAAGTTCATTTTAAATATAACACCATGATGTTGCAGTATTAACAACTGGATGACAAGGTTTTGAGCATAACTTATTGCAATTCATAATCATATCAATTTCAGTCACACGGTTTCATGGTTTCCCACTGTCTAACCAGCTTCCCTTTGTTGTTTGTTGCCATTTTCCATATCTTCGATATAGACGTTGCGTCATTTCAACTGCACCTATGTGGTGTTGAATCGGTAAACAAAGCTTCAGTCAATGATTACCTTTCTCTGTCCTCACCTAACTATGTTATTTTTAATATTCTAACCCTTTGCCATCCACTCCATTTTGTGATTAAATGCAAGTGAATGCAGTGCAGTGCGTTGCAGTGGCCGAGATTTTTTCTAGGTTATTCAGCTTATCAGAGTCAAATTTTCTGGGTCTAGATAAATTTTATGTTCCAATAATCCACTTGACGACGATCTATAGTTTGACTAGTCTATGTAACTGACCTGGCAGTCAGCATCACATGCTTAATTATATCTACTGGGTCCTTAAGCCGATAAAGTTGATTTCTGAGAGAATTGGTTGGTTGGTTGGTTGGTCGGTAGGTTGGTTTAAATGTCACCTTAATTTCAGCCCCATTCAGAATCCTTCGGAAGGCTTCTTATGTTCCTTCTTTATACGGCAGTACTCTAGAAGCCTTGAATTCTATGTTATTTTCGTTATTTTTATTGCTAATCTTAATGTTTCTATGGTTCTACTTCTGAGTTTGAAAACGAACAGGGTTAGTTGGCAATGCTAGACTGTAGAATCAAGTGGAAACAAGATGGTAGGTTAGATACTAACATTTATTGGAAACCAACACACTCGAATAAATGCTACGACTTTAATTCATTCCATCCACAGTCGGTAAAGGCAGGTTTAATTAACTGTCTGTACAACCGGGCCAAATGCCTCAATAATAAGTCAGAAGATTTAAATAACAATTAAAGGCAATATTATTAGTGCATCACTAACTACCGAACAAAGTTTATTTAAAAATATATGAAGAACCACAAAAAACCTAGGATTAGAAATAAAAAAAATGATGAAAATAATATAGAATTCTCGTTTTGACATTCTCATCCGAATTGAGTTTCTCCAGTTGATACGATTTTGTCCAGGTAAGTGACAGAGGCGACTTGTCTCAAACTTCCCTTGTTGATAGTGATTAGTACTAGTTGTTGTTGGTTTAGCATCTTTAACACCTCCGTTTTCTATATATGAGACGTGTTAGGAAGAAGCAAAACACATGCAATTATCAGGTCATTATCATATCTCAGTCAAGTTATTATCGAGTTATTAACAAGTCGTTGACATGCAATCGTTCCTGCTTCTGATTGGACGCTTGCACAATTCCAACTCTCAACCGGATTGGTTGATTTCCAGTCTACCTTATTTTCTGTATAAATGCAGTCACTTTTGTCATAATAAAAAAACCTGGTTTTACCGCTGACTCTCGCGTGTTCTGCTTTAACAGTTAAGTGGGCACTGGTCAGTAGTTAAGCAGTGACCTCGTGAAAAAAGATCTAGCATCATAACAAGATGATACATAAATTTCACCAGCTATAACCTTCAGGAGTAGCCAGAACAATCAGCTTCTTGAGACAAAGCATGTACTGGCCAGTTATGAGAGAAGATGTGGCGAAACATGCACTTGAATGTCTGCAGTGTCAGTTGATGAAAGAAGACAGGTGCATACGACCACCTCTGCAGTCAATTTTAGTTACAGTATTAGGTGACCTGTGATCCATAGATGTGATGGGTCCATTTCCGCAGAACACGCTACACGACAAGTATACGCTGCCGCGATCCCCAATAGATGCACGGGAACCGTGACTGACACGGTATTTCAGCACATCCTTACAGACAGCATCGCACTAGACACAATACTGACAGATCAGAGTCCTGGCGGAGAAGTAACTGTGCACTGAAGGAATGGCTTACCTCTGAGAGAGGTAAATGAGAAACAGAGCTTCCATCAATTCTACTAACACATCGTGTGTCCCCCCAGGGCACAACAAAGAAGTTACCATTTCAATTGATGCATGAGAAGAAACCACGATTACCATTACACAGAACAATCTGGTCCCTCCAACAAGAGCGGAAAACGATGAGGCCGCGAAAGGAACAGAAAGAAGCCATCAGGAGTGTGAAGCGTAAACAGAAGAAAGACGCCGTGAAATCAGAAGAAGCACGTAAGATGGGATGCATAACCTTTGAGGTCGATAACTAAATAAATTTTAGAGAAAGAAAGTATATGGTTGGATGCTAATCAGGTTTGTGGATATTCCTTCCGCAGTGGTAAGTGCCAAACATTGTCACCTAGAGACGTGGTCCCATTTATACCACGATAAAGTGAAATAATCAGAAATGCGTTAACGTCAGCCTACTGCATAAATGGACACAGTGAAATAAGGAAGCCGGGACCAAGGTGCAACATGAATGGGTAGAACCAAAAAATGTCAGAGCAGCTCCTTTCGAAACTATGTGATGTTTGAAGTGGGGACAAGTGTGATGTGTGCTACTAATAAGATTTTTTTAAATCATGGAAAATTCCCATTGTAACATATAGAAAATCGAAACAAATGATTCAGCGAAGAGATTGTTTTCAACGAATTTATCATCAAGCTGTACAATCGTATATACATGGTTTTTAAGAAATTATATCCGATGAGGGAATTGAAACATCGGTGTGAATGCATGAAATAATAATAATATGAAATGCAATTAAAACTAAAATGTTTGTGATTATAATCATAGTTAAATGTCAAGTGGCAAAGCAAATTAATGTCATATATATAGAATAATTCATAGGATGGATAGAACTTGAAAAAGGGTGTGCAATTGTAAGATTGGTAGACAAATCGAATAAAATAAAAACGTTACGTCATATTGTGTGAAATTTAATAGCATAGAATTTAACGCTGCAAAACAAAATTGATTTAGAATGACAAGTGGAAATAGTGAAATAATACCGGGGACAGTTCAAAGTGAGAATAGTAACAGTTGACATAATAAAGAAAGCGTATACAAATTGAATAGAAAAAAAGAAAAAATTGGTTTGAGCCACATTATGATTAGGGATTACCATACTTTAGTACAGTAGAGGGATTAAGACCATGAGAGTTGGAGGGGTTGAACGAACTTTTTCTGTACACAGAGATCTGGCTTTTCTGTTTCGATAGCCAAAGCTTCAGCAATACAGATGAGTCGAGTACGTAGGGATTTGGGTAAATTACTCCTTGCCATGTAGATGACTTTAAAGGCGGAGGCTATAGAGATAGGATGATCATTATCGACCAGATGTTCAATGATCGCGCTTCTTATTGCTCCACTTCCACCTTTTCGTAAAAATGCAGGATAGTGTTCTTGCACCCTCTTGGACAAAACTCGAGTCGAGCGACCGATATACCTAGCTCCACACGAGCAGGTGAATTGATAAACATACATAGAGTTGGTCAGCAGTAGGATCTTGTCCTTCAGGTTATTGAACAATAATGGTCGACTAGTAGAGGCTATTCTCAGAGATGCAGCAGGGAATGTTCTTTTTAGGGACTGTGATATCCTTCGTATTATGATATCGGAAGCTAAGTCCCCTTTGAATTCCAAGCTCATGTAAAGTATTTTCTTGGGTACGGTTGATAAGTCATGTTTTACAGGATTTGAATGTATATTCTTGTCCATAAAACGTGGTAAAAATCCATTTTCTGTTAGGATTTTCCTCAAGATGTATAGCTCACCTTCCGCAGTATCAGGGCTACATATGCGCCGAATACGAGTGGCAAGCGACCGGATCAGGTTTCGTTTTCGACCAATGGGTACCCAGCTGTAGAAATTTGTCAGTTGACCATTCCATGACAGCTTACGATAAATCGATCTTTTCAGAGTTCCATTGGTCCTCCTTGATAAGTTCACATCGAGGAAATGAATGCTAGACTCGTTCTCCATTTCGAGCGTGAATTTTATCGCTAGATGACAACCATTAAATACATTTAATATATTATTCAAGTTACAATCACTATGAGAAATAATAAAGGTGTCATCTACATACCTTTTATACATTTGAAAGCTTTGGATTATAGGCTTCAGCTGACCATTTTCTCGACTGAACATAAGAAGATTTATCAGTAGTATATAAAGAGACGTTCATCGGTATGAATTTATCAAATAGCAAGGAGATACATTCAACCCCAGAGAAAGGAAATTAATCCGCATTGCGGGGCAACATGGGAGACGTGAAAATGAAGACAAAGAAACACAGTGTGAAGGCTAGAAGTAGCACAGCACGGAAGATCTGTGCAGATTTGGAGGTAAGGTGTATACAATTTCGTTATATATAGCGATATCAAATTCCACTGTTACGTGTTCACTTGCAGTTCTATCTTTGCTACTCCTTCTATCGACGTGTTGGTTTTTGTCTCTTAGTCTTCAAGTTCATGTGACATTAAACATAAATCATCCACGCACGAAATCCATGTCTTCTAGAGTCTTTTTTTAAAGACCGACAATCAAGCGCTTATCAACACACCTATCAACTATCATCTTGTTAACATTTAAACTAGCTGGTAACATCTGTCAGTTAGAAAGTCAATCAAATACTTCTATTTGAAAATAAAATACCTTTTGAAATGAAAAAAACCCTTGTAAAACAGTTGTTCATTCTGTGAAACTATTTTATACTGCATATTGGTAAAATATGTTAGATATTCGTTTATATATTTAACAGGATACTTGTTCCCTCTTTCTATGAAAATATGGTAGGCCTAAAGAAAGAATTTCAATGATACTCTCCTTTATGCCAATCATACAACACGAATTGTTTTAACCGCTTAAAATGTTCAGATATGAAATTTAAACAAAGTTACATTTTTTTTTCATCTTGTCCTTTTAGTCATTTATTTAGTTAGTTGGTTTCACCTTGTTTAAAAATTTCGCTTCAACACTTTGCTTCTGCTTTCATCGCTGAAATGAGCTTGCTAGAGGACTTAATTCATACATGGATTCTTTTACCTTACAAATTATGTAACAGTTTGGGTATTTGTGGTAAAATAAGGTGTCATCAACATTTCTGGATCACTCCGTGGTCGAACTTGGAAAAAAATCAAATCCTTACAAGTCAACTCTTGAAAATTAATCTGATACTCTCTAGTGATGTGCTACAGGATGGAGTTGCCTGAAACAGTTCTAGTGAGAGGTCCTGACCAGTGGGATCCATCCAGTTGGTAGTGAGGATGAATTCCTGCCACTAACATTGGTCGGTACCAGTCACCCTAAAACCACGAATTGGTAGAAGTTAGAATTTGTTAGTTGGCCATTGAATTGGGTCCAAGTAGCTGAATGATATACGAGCTTGCCTTGTAACCGGAAGGTCGTGAGTTCGAAACCCGGTAGGTGCGTACTGCCAATGTGACCGAAGAGACTAGGATGAAACAGTTGTCCAGTACTCCCTGCTGGTTTTCAATGGTTCTATAACTAATATCAGTCAGTTGTCAAACCCGAAAAGTTCTGTAATGCTTTGTATTTTGAAAATCAATGAAATCATTAGTGTTCACTAGTAATACTTGAAAGCTAGATCAAAGTAGGCTAAATTTAAAATCGAGCTATTCAGTGGATGCCTTAAGCTACCTCGGCTCTCTCAGCTTAGACAAACCTACGACCCTAAAGAGCAAAGCGGGTATCCATTTCTAGAAAGAAAATACTTGGTTCAGAGGATTCTTGCCCATCGGCTGAGTGTTAGCTAGCGCGAATTTTAACTTGAATGTCGTGAATTCGATCCTTGACTGTACTATAGGAACCTGTATCTAAAGAGTCTTTAAGTGGGGTCACCACTATGACGTAGTCGCCTTCAACCGGATGAGATGTGTGGAGCTTCCTGTGGGATTTCGGTGCCATTACCGATTTGTTGAACATTCAACAACTTATATTGAATGTGATGGTTCTGGAGACGCTTTTGAGACGTCAAGCAAGAGCTAATTACGATAGTATTGAGCGTATGGATAGGAAGAATACCTGGATAGCAGGCGATGCCGCGGTTTCGCACCATGGCCATCCAGTATTGACGTCATTTTGGTCTAGCTAGTACGCACTGCTGCTTGATTTGAGTGGCTTTCATCTATTCATATGATCCAGCAGTAACAACACTATCAAGCAAATATACCAGCTATCATCAATTTGTCTATCAATCAGCTGTATTACGTAATTTTTAGTTCTAAACGACAAAACAACCACTTATCATGCATGCGTGTAAATTATTGCAGGCTGCTGATTTTATTTTTTGTTTTTTGTTTTGTTTCTTGTTCACTGACTTCATTTAAATCTCATCAAAATGAATCAGCCTCATTCGAGTTTTATTCATTCCATTTAAGTACAGTACACTGACTACAGTGACTGACTACAGGACTAAGTTTCCTGAGGCTCTAGTGAGAAGCGGTGACCAGTGGAGTCCTCCACGTCGAGCGTGAGGATAAATACCTGCCACTAAAATCGTAAACATTCATAGAAATTGGAATGTATGTGCGATTGGATTCCTTTCCAGTGATTGGATGATCAATGAGCTCACCTTACAACCTGAATGCCCTGGTTTTGAAACCCTAGTGAGGTCTTGAGTGCATACTACTGACGATTTCGAGAAAACCCAGGGTAGAACAGCTATCCTGTACTCCCTGGTTCTCAGTAGTTGTCTGACTGATATCAATGTGAGGACAAATCTGAAATTTGCATATCTCCCTGTGACTTAATCCCTATTTTTAATGATTCTTTTTTCTATTGTATGATGCTGTATATAATAATGTGTTGTTTTATGACTGTGATTGTGTTTGAATGGAGTCGAGGTTACACAGTGGAGTAACGGCCTTAACAGGATTTGTCTGTTGTCAATGTGCTTCATTCTAACTGATTCTTGCAGACAGAGTTTTGAACTTATCCTGTCGGGAATATTCTAACTGGTTCTCAGGTAACCTCAGATAATATCTCGTTTATTTATTTTTTTGCAAAGAACGTATTTTTTGAAAATTTTTTTGATTAT